>OY390721.1:4342307-4844757 GCA_959613375.1 Heteropelma amictum | reverse complement strand
AAGGTGGCTGAATAGCCCCATTATACGAAAGCTCGATGGAGTATTTACGGAAACGGCAGGAAAATATAATGGGAAAAAAAATGAATACATAAAACGCTGACGAAAGTCGAAATACATCGTTTCGATGAATTTAAACTTTCAGTCAATTCATACGTTGGTGGATGCAGCGAAATTTTTTTTTTTTAACGACCGAAAGAGTTACAAAAAGATTATAAAAAGTCAAAAACAAAATTTCCTCGTCTTTCCCATCGGGACGTTGGGAAAACCTTATTTTCTTCGACTATGAAAACAAAAAAAATGAAAATTCGTCGTTTGGGGAATTTCCGGTGGAGGAACGCCATCTTGAAATCCAATTCGCATCAAACGACCATCTAGCAAATATTTGAGAAATATCCAATTTCTGATTGAACATGTATCCATTTTCCCACAGACGATTTAGTACCATTTTAACGTCCACCGTATATAACTTCCATGTTTCGTTATTGTGAATCGAAAAAAAACCGTTGAGTCATGAAAATTCAATATTACTTTTAAAAAATTACAGCAAATCAGAGGCACCGAAGATATTATTTTCAAGAATTTTTATTTTCACGTTCGCAGCTTATATATACGTATATACTATATACTATTAATGTGTATATACATACACACGTGTTGCACTCGGTGCAGCAGATAAAACGGTGCGGCCAGTACCGTTTCTTAGCACCGAGTGAATCCTCTTCCCAAGTATCCTTTGAACCCTGACGATACGATGAAAGTAGGTAATATTATATCCGAGTATATGTACGGTATATACATCTATATATTCCGTCAGTGTGTGAAAATACAGCTTGACTGCATGAAATAGACAAAATTTAAAAAATTCTCCGACCCCGTCAAAAAGACAACAAAAGAGAGGACATGCAAGGACACTACCGACATCGCAAATCGAAAATTTCAAAAACAAAAAATAACAAACCGGAAGGAGGGAAATTTTTTTCTTTCGAACCTCGCAAAATTTGCCAATATCAAGAATTATGGCCGCCAACAAAGGGGACACATGCTCGAAAAGAAAGACGCGGTTTTCAACTGTCCGAGCTGCATAATCCCATCCGGCGATGAGTCAACACAAAGATGTATGTATGTATGCATCGCAAATAGGAATATCACCTATCCATTTTGCGTTGTACCACGAGGAGAGCCGTTACCGAAGTGGCGTACCGGTTGTGTGCCAGCCAGGTAAACTTGGAAAGAAAGCTCATGCACACGGTTGATGCTACGGGTCGTTTTATGTCAGGTGGACCAAATGTTTTCTCACCGGAGAATTCAATGTTCCCTGTCGAAAAATGAAAAGCCGTTTCTTTCTTTCACTGATGGTAAACGTAATCGAAGGAAAAAAAAACAAAAAATCTCACATTTGTGGATAGAAAATGACTCTGAAAGAAAGATTATGTAATTTGCAAAAGACGCTAGTCACGGAAGTCAATCGGTGTTACAAAAAAGTCACTGCAGGTACATCACCTGTAGTAAGTTTATATACCCAGGAAATTATAAAAATTCACCTTTAGAAAGATTCTCTAAAAAGGATTTCACCTTCATTCTGGAGCAGGCGGATTGAGGGGTCAATTTTCTCATTCGATCAAACATGGGAAAAACTATCTTCCATGATAATTTCGTGTTTTTATATTTAAGAATTATTTTTCTTTTCTTAAAAAATATCTTCACCGAGTCAAGTTCGAGGATTCGACTCTCGTGCAGTTGAAATAGCTCGAACATGACGGTGATTCGATTTAAACTCGATTTTTCCATACTTTTGTTACAATTAAGTGTTTTTATGTGCCTTAAATTGCTAAAAAATGAAATGAGATTATTAACGATATTTTCACCGGAGTTTCCCTGTGAATGACTGAACCCTGAACATAATTGCGGCTTCCATCGTTCGTACAACCCTCACGGTCGAGTCGTATCAAACATTTCAATGGGCTTGGCTTTAAGAAGTGTTACGTCGAGGCTTTAATGCCCTAAAAGATAGATTCATCGCGAGAAAAAGTTGAGTTCCAAAAAAACATTACGGAACTTTCCTATCAGCCACTTTCCCTGCATCAATATCCATCGATACGAGATTCCCGATCAATAAATTGATCCTCGATACACCAGCTACGGTAAAATCCTTTCGCGAGAAATGTTTCCAAGCTGAACTTCGTAACACTTCATGTGGGAGCTTGAAAAATAAAATATTCGCCTTTCTTAGCCACCCTACTATATATATGTATACAAGCTGATTCACAGCGAGTATCAAACCCATAAGCGTAGATTGTTTGTCCGTTGTTTATTCGTAAGGATAAGGCATAAGTAAGGATTTTATTTAATAACTATACGTAAAAGAAAGTAACGACGAATGACTAAGCAGTTTTGCTCGGAACATCATTGACAATCCGTAAATTACAGCGCTTGACCCTTGATTTGAATCACCCTGTATAAATAATAGACGTTGAGAAGGAACAGGAACTGGCGGCACGAGGGCACACTCTCGGTTGCCCCGACACGAAAACCTTTCTCCCCGGTAGTATCTTCGGGTGTAGAGTGCGTCGCGTCGTTGTCGTCGAACCTCTCGAAGTGGGTATAGCAGCCCTCGTCTGTGAGACAAGCGCAAGAGCCTGTGTGTGTACGCATATTAACCGTGTGCTACCGCCGGTTAATTGATGTGCCATCGCCTAATGACGCGCGGGTGTACTCCCAGCCATATACCGCGCTGCAACGGAGCGTGTAGGCGAATCGATGTTTCACGTGCACACATGTGTAGTTCGACAAAAGCAGTCATTTAGTATAGAACACGTGCCAAAGAAAGAAACGATTTTCATATCGAACGTAACACTGAAATTTTCCATCAGCGATTGATAATTAAAACCGTAAAGAATTGTGGTTACACATTTTCTTTGTCAATTGAGGTTATGTTGGCAAAAGTCTTTAATTCAATTATTTCGAATGCTTTTTCCAGAAATTCACAATTTCAAAGACAAAGAACAAACAAAAAAACGATCGAGTGATTATTTCAAACAAAACTTTTTGCCAAAATTCACGGCAAATTTATCGAAAAACTTTTCTCTTCATATATATATATACATATGTCATGGCTATACAAAAGCAGTAACACCGAGTAGACCGGGAGATGGTGACATAAAATTCCTAGTCATTTGTTACAAGTATGGCGACCCAAAATGGTATAATTTGCTTTAGATGTATTAATAAAAACGCTTTGAAACTCATGAAAAAAACAAAAGAGGACATTATTTTTTGAAGCAGCAGGAGTGTACACCAGTCAAGAGGAATGTATACCAGCAGGAGGATCACTCGAGCGTAATCAGAGTGGCGGCTATACACGGAACGGGGGTAACGTACGTTACGTTCACGTAACTAACCGTCACGCATCGCGACGATAAAACCAGCGAGGTATCTCGAGGATAACGTTACCGTACCTCGGGGGCGCTTGAGCTCCGGGTGGATGTACACGAGTCTCGTGTCCACACAGCAGAGTCCATTAACGGGAAGCTCTTTTCTGACGCACGAGCTCGCGCGCTTCTTACCTCGATGACGAAAGATAAACGCACGAGAGTAATCAAAAAAAGAAAATAAAAGGGAGCGGAAGAAATTTCCGATGTGCGTTTTATGAAAAAATAAAATGAAATTTCATAGAGAGGGAGGGGAGCAAAGTGCAAAGTAGGGAAGAGATTATATATTGCGACGAGAGTACGGAAGATCCTCGCAATAAACATGTCGGGAGAAAGAGAAAGTTTACGAGAACATTTCATCCATGGATGTGTACGATAAACCTTCATTATAATGTACTGGTATGTATGTATATTAGGGTGTGGGTTAATTTTCAATTTGGCTTGTTTAACTTGGGTGTGCGCCAAATCATTACCTTATAGCCTAAAGACAATGTTGAAATTTTTTTCAAAATTTTCGCGTGGCATTAACCCTTGCCTGAATGACGGTACTTTTCTCATTCAAATAACATGGGATTTTTGCACTTTCTGAATTTTATTTTTTTCACGCTTGTTACATGGATTGAATTTTAAAATTTGTCGATTCTCCTTCAATGTTTTCATTCATTCTCAAATGTTCGGAAATTTATTGGAAAATACGTTGAAAATAATAAATTGTAATCTTTTTATAATAAATGGAAAAATTGTTGTCAGCAATATTCAAATTTGTCCATCATAATCATGGGGGAGAATCGACCATTTTTAAAACCAACTGTGGGTTGGGAAATTACCAACACCCTAATGTATATAATCTAAATATATGTACACATGCGTGTACACGAATTCAGGATTATCACTTGCCTCTGTATCGGCGTGTTTCTATATACCGGTGTAAAATATACGTTTTATCATTAACCTTCAATCTGAAGACACGTGGGTCATTCCTGCCCACACCATACACTCCGGATTCAATTTTTTTTCGAAATTTACATAGATAAACTTTATACATTACGCTTGAGAGAAAATGTGAGTTCATTTTCAATTTCGGTGTTTTGCGCGTCACTTTTAGAGACGACTGATACTCATAGAAAAGAATGAGATTTTAAAAGGATACTTAACTACGTTGTTCTATTTTACGATTTTTAAACATTTTCAATATTATTCTACATTTTTGTAAAATCGTCAATATTTTCTATAGAAATACTTTATTCTCGAAAAAAATACATTTCGCAGAATAAATAATTAATGTGATATAATTGATTCAATTTCTTCATTCTCTTTAATAAATAATTTGCGTCTTATTGCTTTTTATATTTTACATTTATTTAACGCGCGCAGGTTCGTTTCCGACTACCATAACCTCAAAATTAAACGGCACTTGTTGAGCGTTGGACGTTTTTGACGTTTTGTAGCACAATGTAACAACGACGTCACATACTGTCTTTCATAAAAGTCTTTCAGCGATGAATCAACGGAAAATGCAGAGTCGTGTTGCAGCGAGACAAGTTTTATCTTTGAAACAGAGTCTTTTCCGAACGTATGCAATCGTATGCAATCTCACGTGTTTCATTCTTCGTCAAATAAATGTGTTTGCAAAAACGCCGGGTAGATATTTTCTTCTCCCTCCCCTCTCCGCGCCATATATTTTTCTGTACCGGCCGTCAATAAAACTGTCGAATAAAAACAACCGATGGCGCCACTATCAAATTCTTGCGAGAGAGAAAATCATCAAAATTTTTCTCACTCATCAACATCATATCTGTTATCCAGTAGCTCCATGATTTTCCAAGTATATTTACAAGTTGTAATAAATATAAATGGACTATTTTTGAATAAAAATAATCAGTTCCCACGATTTTCGAAGGTGCATTAACTCGTTGGTGAAAAGGAATAATCAATGATACTGCGCTTTCAGTCCGATGTTTACGATTTCCTTCGTCGTCGTTTTAAACAATAGTTGAGTTCTTAAATGTTTACTCTTTCTCGATGTGACGCCCGCCGCACACTGGCTAGAAACTAGAATAACAATTTTCGCGCTATTTTTACGTACGTATTATTCGACCGGGCCGAATACAAAATAATAATCTTTGAACGTAAAAAAAAAAACATGTAAACACAAATACACCGTGCCTAATGAATTTCTTCGACGACAAGACGACAAGAAAAAAAGCAACAGCTCGTGGTACACGACGCCAAAAGCATTGAATATCGCTCGTGAATCGAACACGTTTTTTTCTATTTTGAAGTTTCCTGTCCGTACAAGTAAAAGTTATCTTGTTTTCTTTGGAAAATCGCTGAAAATCGAAAAACAAGAAAAAAATGAAAACCCGCAACAAGCGCCGACATAGCGTCATTGTTTGTCCTACAAGGCTCTCGACGTTACGCGCAACGTATTTTGCTCACGTAGCGAACACTCTTGTCTGTTTCAGAACATATCTGTGATGCACCAAGGATATGCGCAAATCCGTCCGAAGGAGAATATCTTGTGCCGGCTAAATGATTTATCTTGAAAAGTCTAATCTCTTATCTCCTTATCTTAAGATGCTCAAAAATTGTGATAAAAGATCGAGAGCCATTGAAAAAAAGAATTTTTTCGTGTATGGAATTCAACGCTGACTCTTTTTTTCATAGCTTCTTCCTTCGCTCGAGTTTCTTTTTCTGTTAGTATGGAAAATTACGCAGGTGCACGTTTCGAGACAAAAATTGAAACGTTCGAACCCTGCATGATCGATGTAACGACTTCGCGTCGTGAAATCGTCGAATCAAACGAGAGACAAGAAGATGCTGCGGAGATGCAGGAGAACGCTCGCGTCGACGCTAGCCAAGACGAGATTCAACAATCCGCCGGACAGATTGCGACGGGTCAGCCGAATTCTATGACCGATATGACTCTCACGGCCGTAAGACTCCCCGCTCTGCTGGATGGACAGTTCTTCAGCGTCGTCAGAGTCGAAGATACCAACGTGACAGTTCGTTGCTTGCAATGCGACAAACTTCTCAATGGAAATCTCAAGTCTACGGGGAATTTTCTGAGTCACATAAAGGTACGACCATTCGCACGTCGAATGACTGGCTCTTGGATCTACTAATTATCGAAATTATCGATTCATCATACATGTGATTGTTGCGATTGATTTTTCCCATGTTTATGACTTTACCGAGCGATTGAAATTCTCATTTCCATTTGAATCCCGCCTGAACATCTTCAACGATGATTTGTCTAAATATTTTTTCATGATACGCTGGAAAAATATTCGAATGATTTTTTCTTAATTTTTCCAGAGGGTGCATCCTTTTATGATAGACACGATAAAGTGCAAATCCAATCAGAGACGACCGGCGATAGCTTACGTTGACATGACGTCGGAAAAAACCATGGAAACTGCAAAGAGTAAACGAGTGCACAGAAAATTTTGCAAGCCATTGGTAATGTCGACGGAGAAATTTTCAATTTTGTGTTTCATCATTGACTCTGCAAAAACAGCTCGTAGAGTTTTCGATTTTCATCATTTAATTACCGTCGAGTCAATACTTTTTCGCGAGATTTGGCGTTTTTCATATCACCATACGACACGATAGACATTATTGTAAGTTGAAAGAGCCATATGAAAAATTTTCAGGACGATAATCAGACCGTAAACGGGGAAGAAACGGTCCCGGAGCAGGGACAGAATTGGACGGATTCTCCGATAGTTCGACGTCGTAAGTACGACGAAACAACGACATTCCCAAAGTCGCCGGAAAATCAAAAATATCATCAGAATAACAATTCATCTATTGCCGAGGATGAATTTGACGCTATAGGGAAAAACGTCGCAGCCAAATTGAGAAATATGCGACTTGATCAGAGGATAGTCGCTGAGAAACTTTTGAACGACGTGCTTTTCGAAGCTCAGCTCGGTACGCTACACAGGGACTCGAGTCTTCACGTTTGAGGCGATAAAAATCGTGAAACACAAGTCCGAATCATCGGCAAATTTGACCAGGAAAAAAGGCAGAAGAATACAATCTCACATTATTTTCATATTACTCGATAGTGATTTTCGTATGCAAAAAAAATATACGAATCATTTATAATTGTACAGAATAAGTTAATGAATGTAAATAAGATTGATACTTACGGTACACGAAAACGCGTCGATTAGATTAGATATCTTAGTACAACGAATATTTACAACCAGGCGATTATGGACTATTACATATAATTACGCTATACAAAGGATTTTTCATAGGCGTGTAATGTTTTTCCATCACGTGAAACTTACGTTTGTACTACACCAAAATAAGACTATCATTGAATAAATATATTTAATGTAAAAAAAAAACATTTGACCGTCAATTTGATGAATTAGTTGATTGATTTTGGAAATCTATATAAAGTTTGGAATTTTCCGAGAAAAAAATCCGCAGGTACTTGAATCTGTACAAAGTTCACTAATATATCACAAAGCTCCTCTTAGCACGAGTACTACGCTTGAATTTCGCGTAGCATGAGCGAAAATTTGAACCCTGAAATGTAAGTTCAATAGTGGACGATTCAGCATAGAAGACCTCATATACAGGTCTTGTGATATTTCCAGAATTTTTCTCACCTTGATTATTGGCAAGGATTTTTTTTTCAGAAAACTTATAAGCGTTTAAAAAAGTAGTCGTATCTCTGAAAAAATTACGTATCGTATAAGCGGTGCAACAAAAAGTTTCAAATAATCAAGCTCTTGTGAGTAGGTGAATGTACTACATGCGTTATGTACAAATTGCGTCAATCTCGAAACTTTATGAATGGGGGGTCCCATTAGCGTAAAACGCCCCATATACGTGAAACATGTTCAGTCGGTTCGTTACCATCCGAGCGCTGAAAAAAAAATGGCGCGCCGCTGCACGGCGCATCCCATGGCGCATCCATATTGCATCACACACGTGTGTGTATGTACCGTAGTCAACCACCATTATTATAGGTATACAAAATATGCACCGAAAAGAGAGAGCTGCTTTCTGGTATATAATGGAAGAACGCATGCCGCTAAACGTGATTTCATTTACAGTTTTGACCGCCGATTATGGGCGGAGAACGTTTGCTTTCCACAATTGGAAGAAGGAAAAATTGAGAATCGCCTGTAAATTAATCGATACTTGCTCCAGTCGTTGTTGCAACGACGCACGAACCTGGTAACGCGATTTTTCTTCCGTAAATGCAACATGTACCTGTGATAATTAAAACGTAATCAGTCCACGAGGTCCACGAGTATTCTTCAACAGTGTGAAAATAGTGTCCCCACAAAGTGTTCCTGCATGACAATACAAGTAAAGTAGTATATCGAAAAGTGTTGCGTGATTGTTGCAGTTTGAATAATTTTCGTGTTAACTTTGACTTGTTCATAAAGGATACACTAATTGTCTTTTAATACCAGGTAAGATTGTAATAATTTATGAAAAGTACAGAGAATAATCATTATCTGAGCTCTTACCACGCGGCAAATATAATTATTATTATTGAACACGTGAAACACGTTTATCATGACTGTATGATTCCGCGATCGTATCCAAGTCCAACAAAAAAACATTTCCGATCATTTTATCGATTAAACCATTTAGAATTAGTTGTCAATCTACGAACTATATTTGAATCAGAGTTTCGCTGCTCTTTCGTATCAATCCCGTGGAAATAAATGATTAAAAAAAACGTATTGAATTCGATATGGCGAACTCTACTCAAGTTCGCGATCTCTCGACCGTGACTCTGCGCAATAATAAAAGCGTGACGTAATTTTAAAAAATACGCGCTCAAAAACTTGCAGCACCTCTCATCGTCTTAGAAGTGCATCGAATGTTGTAATATTCTCAATACCTCGTAATATTTCGCGCAATTACGTAACGAAAAGAAAAACTGTTTGTCGCAGATCGATATTTGCCGATTCATGGTGATGTTATTTTTCCTTATAGGGAAACATGAAGTTACTTTTGTTAATTGCGTTTCTGGCGAAAACAATCTGGGCGACGGAATACAGCGGAATGGACGATAATATAATCTTGAATTCCACTCGAATCGCCATTCATATGGATGACGCAGTCGGCGTACCTTTTTCCCTAAAAATTCCACAAAATGCAATTCCTTCGCTAAAATTGTTCGTTAATATTAGCGACGCCGAAGTAGCCAAAGTCGATTTGCCGCAATTCAACTCGTACGAGTACGCGGAGGATCGATGGAACAGTAGTATCAATGTCACAGGATTATTAATCGGAAAAACAAAGATACGTCTGATCTCGAACACCAACGAGGTAACTGCGATGTAATCATGCGCTAATCGTGTGTTCGATATTTCAATGATTTGATACCTAAATCCTTATCGCAAATGAAAAATGATACGAAAGAATATGTTTCGCTCGGAGGTGTTCCTCTGACCGCTGTATGTTATTTGAAGGGTATTGAAATTTCGGAAAATCTGGAAGTCACAGTGACGAGAGCTCATCGATTGTTGGATACACTTTTTACAGCAAGCGTCGCCTTGCTCGTTTCCATATTGTACATAAATTTCGGTTGCGCCATGGACTGGAGCGTCTGTCGAGATACACTGAAAAAGCCCACTGGTATCGCTATCGGAGCTTTTTGCCAATTTATAGTGATGCCGCTGGTGAGTTTTAAGAATCGTCCCAGTTTCGTAGCACGTAGAATTGACATTAACGCGATTACAGATATTGAGAAGAAAATGAGTAAAGACCATAAATCAATTATGGAGGAAAAGAATTGATTTCAAATTTGTTTTCCCAAAAGTTTCTGGAAAGACCTATATTTATGAGATTTATGAGATATATTTATGAGATTTTTAGAATGCCACAGTCGATAACGATCATGTCTTATCTGTTCAGATTGCTAGCTGATAAAAGACTGTAAAATAGTATCAAAATTACGTGCTGTGCTCTATGCCTGAACCTTCAACTCTATAGAAAGCCTAATCGCGTTTTACGAACTTATTGTTACTTTTTTTTTCGATCGAGTCTTTTCGATTCGTTTACATTTAAGTCTTATCTAATCAGTACGCATTAACGGAATCGATGAAATTCCTCCTCGATGAAAAAATAGAATTACACAATTTTTTTAATACTTTGTGTGCGGGTTTTCCAAAATGGAAATTTAATGAAGCGAGAAATGTTGTTTCACGTTTTGAGCACAAAGCGCTCGACTCCTAATCGATTTCTTTTGTTCTGTTCCTGATCAGATCAGTTACGGCTTGGGTCGTCTTCTATTTTCCGACAGACCGGAAATGCAGATTGGCATTTTTTTCACAGGTATAAGTCCGAGCGGCGGCGCTTCGAATATTTGGACGGTGCTACTCGGTGGTAACATTAATCTTTCCGTAACAATGACCACCCTTGGTACAATCGCATCTTTTGGTAAGTCAGACGATCGCTTCCGCAAAATCGCACGCTTTTTTTTCTGCGCAAAGTTTCAACGGATTTTTTTGAAGACTCGTTGAAACGAGACTCGGGAAAAACACCAAACATTCATCAGACACTTACCGCTGTGAAGAAAAATCAATCTAAACATACTTTTACAGTAAATTATGCGTATTTCGATATCGTGATAAATCGATATTTCGTTGACCTCATTTTCTCACCGCTTGCCGAAAAACCGCAGAGAATAAAGGGTAATCGAGTTTGCGAAGAGAGAAAATTTCGTTACGATGAATATTCCGTCAATCTGTTGCAGCTACGATGCCGATATGGATATTCAGTTTAGGCAGACGAATTTTTGAAAAGGGCAATCTCACGGTGCCGTATTCGAGGGTAGCATTCCTGGCTGTCGGCCTAATAATTCCTCTGAGCCTGGGCTTCGTCATCCAGAAAAAAATGCCTAAATTGTGTCGTGTACTCGTTCGAATAATGAAACCATTCTCCGTTGTACTTATTTTGTTCATCATAATATTCGCCATCGTGACGAATCTTTATCTCTTCAAACTTTTCTCGTGGCAGGTTCGTGGAATTTTTGATTTTCCTCTTGGCGTATTCGCGCGGTATTCGCCCGAAATCGCAACTTCCCGGACGTTGAGGACTCGAGTTGAATTTTCTTTTTTTTTCACAGATCGTCGTGGCTGGAATGGGACTAGCTTGGATCGGTTACGCGTGTGGTTTCATGGCGATGGTTTTGTTCAAACGACCGAACGCTGACGTCAGAGCTATCGCGATAGAGACGGGAATACAAAATACCGGAATTGCCATTTTTCTTCTCCGTTTCAGTCTCGCACAACCCGCAGCGGATCTCACGACTGGTGAGCTTATTTTTTATCGCACGAAGGAGAAATTAATTGCCGTTAAAATGCGAATTTACAGTACTCACTGATGGTATGAAATTCTGAAAAAAAACATTCGTATTGAAGACAGTAAGCACATTGATTGCAAATAACAACAATATCTAAAAGTTGGCGGCAAATTGTTGAAACTAAAGCTTCAAAAAAAGATGTGAAAGCTCAACTTTGTCCGATCGGATTTATTCATTGTTCAAGCACGTGGACTTTTTTCGGGAATTTTTCAAAAATGACAACCATTTGAAATTTAATAATTCTCGTGCAGGAAAGTTTCCTACTGAATAAACTTATTTTATGTGCAAAAGTCGTAAGTTCTCGGAATTTTTCTGATTTTCATTTTTCGCAATTCTTTGTTAATTTCGGTTTTGTTGCGCTTCGAATTGTGGCGCTAAACGCGCTAAAAAAAACCAGTGAAAGGAGTTTTCATAAAATTTTTAGACTCAAATCGACGAATAAAAGTACGCAAAACATCGAAAATTGGATCAAATTTTCCGTTTCGTTTATTTTCCAGTAATTCCAGTTTCGTGTGCCATTATGACACCAATACCGCTCGTCGTACTCTGGCTCATAAAGCTCATGTACGATCGGCGGAAGAAGAAAGTCGCTGCGTCAATGGAGAAGCTTCAAAAAATTGTCGAACCCGTTAGCGCGATAACCCCGACGAATCCTCAAACGTTGCTCCATTCGAACAATCAATGAGTCAAAGAGAGTGCGTTACAAAAAAAATAATGAAGAAAGTGTATTGAAAATACTCCCGATAGGCGTCAAATTAGAGGATTTTTGTTATACGTTAAACTTTGCGAAAAAACAATGTATATACATATATTCATAATTTTATTACATATATATATACACACAGAAAGAGAGATACATATATATACATATATATGTATAACGTAAATATGTTTATAATCGATAAAAGGCCTTATATTAAGGCATATTTTTCAGCGGTACAGATATGTTCTCGAAATTACAGGCAGGAGTTTGTTCAGCGAACAAAATTCACTCCAAAAATCGTATAATTATTTTTGCTGCTCGGTGGAGCGATGTTAAATTTTTTTTTCGGTCAAATCATCGGAATCGCCTTTGGCAAAATGCATTTTTCGTCACTAGTGACGTGCTCCGTACTGCCGAAAGATGAAAAATCATTTTTCCGGGAAATATCAAGATTGTAAAATTAATCTGGTGAAAGTGCCACGTTGGAAAGACTTTTGAAATGTTATTCTTCGCGAATTTAGTGCCAACAGGGAAAAGGGCGAGGTATGCATTTACAGTTGCATAATCGTTTAGTGTCGTAAGCTTTTTACATCGGATATATTGTTTTTTCGAGTCTGTGCGCTCGACAAACTGAACGATGATCAACTCATCATCGTCACTTCCGGTACAAAGATATTCACGAATTCTTCCATGGATTCGAGAAACGAAATTTTTCGATGTTAACGTCTTTTTCTTTCCAATTCTGTTACGCATTTGTTTTTTTTTGTTACACGGTGTGAGAGAATAAAAAAAAATTGTTGTTTGACGCACGCTCGCGATTTTGTCGTACATTTTACGACGTTCGCCTTCCTTCGCGTTCGAATAATTTTATTCCTCGCAGGCTTTCATATTAGACGAGAATATTATCATACAAAAGATTTATTTATCAGAAAACGTTGGTTGTGAATTGGAATTTTGAAAAATTCGGATGACGAGTTCGTCACGAATTTTTTTTATAATTCCACATTTTCCAAAAATAATTGGATTTTAAATTAAAATCGAATATCGGGAATGTCGCGAGAATGAAAAAAGAAAATATCGCAAATTCTCGTGCATTTCCGGTCAGTCTTCCATTTTCACAAAAGTCAAGGGAAAAAGACGGATAAAGTTTTGAAAAAAGAAAAGAATCGCGTTCCGTTGAGAAACCACGATTTCGCCTTTTGATCGTCGTGCGAAAAACGCACCGCGACAGAATTTTCACCGAAATGCACCCGCTGGTCCGGTTGCGCAATGAAAGAAGACACTTTCGTGGGCAATATAATGCTCATCCGGATGGTGACTGTCGCATCCACGGAAGGTTTAATTTTGGCTCGTGTTTGCGGATGACGCGTGACGGACCATCCCCGATTGTAATAATAATAAATGCGAATAACAATTTTCAACCGCGAGGGGGTTTAAAGAGCAAGCCGCGATGTTGTTGGTGGGAGTATTGAATGGCTGAAAGCCAACGTGAGATCAAAAAGCGGCTTAAGCTGTTAATAATTATCAAAGAGCTTTCGCGGGACTGTTTGCGGAGAAAAAAAGCGAACAAACTTTCCTCGAGAATACAGAGGGAGAGAGGGAGCCAGAAATGAACGCGGAGATCGCATTTTATCATCGCATTTCTCGGCAAAACCGATATAAATCCAAAGCGAAGCTTCGGACGTTTAACGTACAATTACAACGAGATCGAAATAGCATACGAATTTCGAGTACTTATCAATAGCATGAAAATAATAGCATGAGACAATATCAAAAGAAATACATTAAAATTTAGCGTGAGAGCGTCGAAAAGAGCGAAAAAACGACTTTTATAATTCGGAAAAACGGTGCATATCTCGTATCTCGTACGTTCCATACATTTTACTTCCGCACGTTGTAGGAGATTTACATTTTTATTCGTCTGATAATTGAAAACAGTGCGAACGCTTTTTTCGTTAGTCTTCAAACGTATTTGCTGGAGATCGCATTTTATCATCGCATTTCTCGGCAAAACTGATATAAATCCAAAGCGAAGCTTCAGACATTTAACGTACAATTACAACGAGACCGAAATAGCATACGAATTTCGAGTACTTATCAATAGCATGAAAATAATAGCATGAGACAATATCAAAAGAAATACATTAAAATTTAGCGTGAGAGCGTCGAAAAGAGCGAAAAAACGACTTTTATAATTCGGAAAAACGGTGCATATCTCGTATCTCGTACGTTCCATACATTTTACTTCCGCACGTTGTAGGAGATTTACATTTTTATTCGTCTGATAATTGAAAACAGTGCGAACGCTTTTTTTGTTAGTCTTCAAACGTATTTGGTGAAAAAATTTCAATTTTAACAGTGAAATACTCTTGTTCAAAGACGAAAAGCTTAACGCAATAAGGAAAAATGTTTCCAATAGAAGTGTGACGTGCTCATTTACGTCGTGTGTTGTCGAAACTTTGTAATTTGGATAGTGGCCTACGTCATTAATGATTTTAGAATTTACAATCGATAAAGGTGAAAAAAATACACACAAACATATATATATATGCAGGTTTTGATGAATAAATTCTTACGACATGGTTTTCATGGGATATAATTTAAAAAATATCGATTTATTTTATCACTATTCCTGTATCTAATTTTATTGTTTTTTATCTCGGTTAATTTCAAACAACGTTGAAAAACTTACTAATTTCTTTTAAATGACTCGAATGACGTCAGTTTTTGATGTGCGCGTCTGATTGGTCCGACTTTAAAAATTCGTCGATTTTCAATGGAAAACAGATGAGCGATTCATGCTGTGCAGTATTTGAGTTCAAAAACGACAAATATTTAATAACGAAGAATGAAATACTGGTCATATGACGAAAACGCACGTCAGGAACTGAAAAATACTCGTCCCCAAAAATAAAATACTACTGTGAAATTTAATTTACAAAAATAATTGCGACGACAACGAAGCCACGGAGTACGAGAAAAAAATTGATTTTTATTCGCAACTCTTTGTTTTCCAAATCCTTCCTTTTTTGTTTGCCGTTTGCCGATTAACTTGTACTCATTTTTTTTTGCCCTCTGGTGATTAAATCACCAGATTTTTTTGTCTGTTTGTGGCTCAACGTAGCACGCATCAAGCTCGAGCGTATTAGCTCCGATAGGAAATGGAAGCAATCTTTTTCAGTTGAATCACAATTTTTTTTCTTTACGATTTTTCAGTAACTTTTCAATTGTCTCAAGCCCGAAAAACGATTCTCAAGTTGTTGATATTCCGCATGAAAAACTGAATAGTAGCGATGATTTCTTTGGGCTCGAAATTGCAGCATTACTCGCGTATGAATATAAGATCGAGGCCAAAAGCCCTCGAGACTCTGTACAGCCTTGATTCGGAAAAGAAAAGAACCGGAAACCTCGTAAATCGCGAATTTTGGAAATTACACGCGAGACTAAAGTCAACAATGACGATGTATCGTTTCCTTCGTCTCTTCCACTCACTCTTTTACATATATAAACAAATATATGTACTTGTATGTGTACATAAGATAGAAGCACCAACAGCGATGCTTGTAAAGCTTGTATATAACAGAGCGCGAAGATCGAACTTAATTTGAGCGGCGTAATCCACTATAAGAAGGAACGCTGAGGCGTTCCGGAATTCCGAAGGACCGTGAGTTCTTACTTAACGAGTCGTAGCTCAGACGCGCTCGTTTGGCACCGACACTTTTCGAAATTGGCACGGAAACTTGCACTGATTTTATCTCACGGAGAATCACACAGAGATGAAGAAGGAGATAGAGAGAGAGAGAGGGAGGATGCAGGAAAAGAAAATTTGGAGAGAATAAGAGAGAAACACGATGAACGAAGTCATTGCATCAACAAACGTACCGTAAAACTGCCGGCAATTCATCCAAAAATTATTCTAATTTTCCGCCATTCCACCATTTTCCCTCGTATTCACGACACAATACATAAACTATAATATAACGTTTATTGCACGTTGTGCAAAATTCCTTTGAATCTGGCTTTCTTTATCCGAGTTTTTCGACATCATTAGAAAATAAATGCTGATGCATTTAGCAATCCACTCGTGGATTTTGATGATGTACCGAACGGTTTTATATCATTAAAAACATAGATACATAAACACATATGTACATGTATGTAGGAAAATCGGATCAGATGTTTTTTTTTTCGTACGATTACCCGTCTCAGTTTTTTTGGAAAGTTCATACGTTAAAATAGTGTATATTTTGCAAATTCTCTTCGAGTTTCGTAATGTCAAAAAGAAAAATTATTCATAATTTCATTTCAATATTTTTCTATAGAAGATAGATTTTATAGATACAGATTTATGGACAAATCATACAAAATTGAAGCTTCTTTAATGAAAAAAATTAAGAACTAATTAATTTTGCATTAATAAACGGTGACGGTTATCTTTTAACGCGAAGGTAGTGTTTCTTTCGCTGCAGAGCGATGGATTTTTTCTTCATATTAATTTTTCAAGTTCCCATTTGACATGGAAAATATTTTGAGGAATAATGTCAGACAATTATCAACATGTTATAGAAAGTTCATACGTTAAAATAGTGCATATTTTGCAAATTCTCTTCGAGTTTCGTAATGTCGAAAAGAAAAATTATTCATAATTTCATTTCAATATTTTTTTATAGAAGATAGATTTTATAGATACAGATTTATGGACAAATCATACAAAATTGAAGCTTCTTTAATTAAAAAAATTGAGAACTAATTAATTTTGCATTAATAAACGGCGACGGTTATCTTTTAACGCAAAGGTAGTGTTTCTTTCGCTGCAGAGTGATGGATATTTTCTTCATATTAATTTTTCAAGTTCCCATTTCACACGGAAAATATCTTGAGGAATAATGTCAGACAATTATCAACATGTTTTTATCAGAATAAACGTCGAATTTTTTTATTTATACGAGTCATTATTTCATACGTTCATACGTTATAGAAAGTTCATACGTTAAAATAGTGCATATTTTGCAAATTCTCTTCGAGTTTCGTAATGTCGAAAAGAAAAATTATTCATAATTTCATTTCAATATTTTTCTATAGAAGATAGATTTTATAGATACAGATTTATGGACAAATCATACAAAATTGAAGCTTCTTTAATGAAAAAAATTAAGAACTAATTAATTTTGAATTAATAAACGGTGACGGTTATCTTTTAACGCGAAGGTAGTGTTTCTTTCGCTGCAGAATGATGGATATTTTCTTCATATTAATTTTTCAAGTTCCCATTTCACACGGAAAATATCTTGAGGAATAATGTCAGACAATTATCAACATGTTTTTATCCGAATAAACGTCGAATTTTTTTATTTATACGAGTCATTATTTCATACGTTCATACGTTATAGAAAGTTCATACGTTAAAATAGTGCATATTTTGCAAATTCTCTTCGAGTTTCGTAATGTCAAAAAGAAAAATTATTCATAATTTCATTTCAATATTTTTCTATAGAAGATAGATTTTATAGATACAGATTTATGGACAAATCATACAAAATTGAAGCTTCTTTAATGAAAAAAATTAAGAACTAATTAATTTTGCATTAATAAACGGTGACGGTTATCTTTTAACGCGAAGGTAACGCGAATTTTCTTTTACAATTATTAGTAACCTGCTATTGTTTTTATCCGAATAAACGTCGAATTTTTTTATTCATACGAGTCGTTATTTACGTCAAGAATTTTCGACGTTTCGTGATAAATTTGAAATTTTTGTTTTCAAATGTAATTTGTACATGCGCCCACATGAAAAATTATAGCAAATGAGAAGATTCACGCGATATTTTCGTTAGTGTGCTTGCGGGTTTCGAATCGAGAACGGAAACACACCGATATATGTGAACACTTTATATTTATGGATTATTAGGCAGATAACTCGTCTAACGATGCTTTAATATTATTTCCTGACTCATTTTCGTGGCGTGCGGATGTAAATATAAAACGTTACAGGAACGTTATATCTTTTCGCGTACGGGTGTGACTCAAAGATATCCGTGGGAGGGTCAAAGCATTTGGACCAGCATTCGATAGATGTAATTACGAGAATAATTGAATTAACAAAACTGTCGACATTGCAGGGATTTTTCGATCGTGGATTTTTTTTTTAATCGCCCAGGTTATCATAAACGTCGATAGTTATTATTCGTAGACTTTTCTGCAAGGCGTGTGATATGAATTTTCCGAACGTCACTCAAATTTGTTTGTACAAAGCTTACACCACTTATACGTCATTGAATAAATGATTCAGACAATGATAACATGGGAAAAAGAATTCTTATCACAGTGGAGAGATGTAATTACTATAGTCACCTTGAAAGGCTTTTTTCCCCATCCATACAAAATTACAGAGCGTTTTTCAATTACTTCATCGTGATATTTTGAGGATTCATTTTATTACATCCTAACAGGATCCTAACAGGATTCTCCCTTGATGATCAGAAATTCTCTCAGCCCGTTGTGGTGGTGCAATCCCAACAAAACCGAAATAGAATACAAATTTCAAGCAATAAGCTATAGTGTAAAAATTTGAAAAAAAAAAATCGATTGCGTTGAAATAAAACAATGGCACAAAGTTATTATTAAATTCTGAAACACAATTCGAAATTATACTGATATTGAACAAAGCCTTTTCGCCTTATCGAGATTTTTCCAGTTCAGTTTTTCCAAATTGATGCGCATTTTTATGATATATCCGTTATTTTTATTTTGTCATTAGGTTCGATATTTTTTACTCCCATTCGTTTATTTTGAATCATTAAGCTGGATATTTATTTTCGAGGACATTTTCTTGCGGTAAGTCTTTGAGGTATTAATATTTTTGTCTTCTTTTGAAATATCGCGCAATGCAAGTCCGATCGGATGAAAAAAGAGAAAACATTAATTCTACGTGGACAGAGTCGCGGGCAATAGCTAGCGATATCGTAATGCGAAATTAACGCTGTTTGTTTGATATCCATGAAATTTGGCAGAGGAAAGCTCGCGTCTCATCAAGGAAGGACGTAGGCCAACTCGAGAAAATTATTTTCGTTATTGATACGTTTTCTGCCTGATTTTCCAAATTCGATACGTACTTACATAACAAAGCTTTATTTTGTTTTCTGACCATTTTTTTTATTCTTGCGATAATTTTTTTTAGTAACTTCTCTCTCCTCTTCACATGCCGCGCAAACGCAGGGCTGGTCGGATAAAAAAATCTACTAATTTAACGCCAAGTAAATCACGGCTTGATTCTCCTGTCAACGAAAAGAAAATTCCTCGCTGGAGGAAGTTTCGATCCTTGTAAAAAAATTGTAGAAAAATTCGATGTTATTCGGAAAAATGAACGAGTTTATTTCACACGGAGACGAAATAAGTTTTCCGAATTATTTTTCTCAAACAATTTGTCAATAACTTTTCAACGTTGACGTTATTTTGAATCTGTCTCTTTTTACATACGCACCCTCTGGATTATTGTTTTTTGCTCAGATTTTCACAGCATCTCTGTATACCCAAAATTCACATTCTATTTCGGTTTGGTTGCGGGATTGTGTCTTCGGAAAATCCTTAAGTTTCCCACGATCGAGGTTGAAAAGATTCTTCGTTTTTTCTTCTCGCAGTTTTGCGCTCGCATTTGACCCAGTCTTAAACAGCTGGAACATAATACCGTTGATGAGTCGCGGTGGATTTGCCACGAAATGACTGATATTTTCGTCGCTATGCAACAGGTGGGAAATCGTGCTAGAAGTCGTTGTAACAGTTTGCGTCTCAAATTTTCTCTCTTTCTCCTTCCCCATTTAATTGCGTATATGAGAGTGTAGTGTGTGCATTTTTCCGTCTCGAGGCATCATCCACGCGCCTATCACTTATACTTCCTTGTGTATAAAGACGAGAGTCGTATTTACGTGTATTCGCACAGAAACGCCTCGTTTCGCGTCTCGTTCATGCGGAGAGGATGCTGCGCGAATATCCGCGAAGGTGTGTACTTCGTGCATGTCTCATCACACTGTGCGAGAAATTGCGTACCGGTGTGACGGTGGGAAGCCGCGGCTTCTCCCTCGTTGGAGCACTTATAACATATTTCATTTTTCGTCCCACTCTATTTTTGCGTCGCCAAGCTTTCTAGCTGGTTGTAACTTTATGCAGTAACGCCGAGCAAGAGACAGAGGAAGAGAAACAAACAGTGAAAAACGGAGAGAGATAGAGAGAGAGAGCTTTGCGATGTAGGCTTTATATCCTGCCGAAGAGCTTCATCCTCCTCAGGTATCCGCCGTCCGTTGAACGAAGCATCCGTATCGTGTGAATTTATATTAACACATTTCGAAATTAAAAAACCACAATGGTAAGAGCATACGCAAAATTAAATACGTATATAAGTGCTTTCGGTTGAAATCCTTCAAGTTTGCGCGAGTTTTTTTTATTTAGTATATTTCGAGTCTTTCGAAAAACGATGTCTATTTTCTCCGAGGGTAAATCAGCCCCAGTGAAGGAGTATAAGAAGCTATGGGAGTCCCAAAGTTTCGGTGTCTTTTGACGCAAAATAAAATACGTATATAAGTGCTTTCGGTTGAAATCCTTCAAGTTTTCGCAAGTTTTTTTTTATTTAGTATATTTCGAGTCTTTCGAAAAAACGATGTCTATTTTCTCCGAGGGTAAATCAGCCCCAGTGAAAGAGTATAAGAAGCTATGAGAGTCCCAAAGGTTCTGTGTCCTTTGACATGGCGAACTGTAGTAGCTTCAGGTATGAAGAAAATTGGGCATCGTTCGTGAAGCAATTTTTTATTCAGTATCAAGGTAAAACTGCAAAACGACGTAAGCATTTTTATCGTTGATACCTTTTTTTTCCAAAAAGACTAAAATGAAGCAGTGCAAGCTCGGAAGAAAGTTGTGTGATGTTCGCGGTGAAGACTCTCTGAAGGATCGCCGGTGACAGCGTTACGATTCGATAATTTTCCTCGCTGCGATTTTCATCCTAATGATGAATTATGCTCCGACGGTGTATAATACTTATAACCGCAGCAAAATTATCGTAGCAATGCATTATTCATGAATGATGTATTACGTACAAAGTACAAACACATCATTCATCGATGTTTAGTATTTGCATCGATAAAATAATTCCCAAATGTATGAAAAAAAAAGAAAAGATACCTTTCGAGCGATCCGATAAAATCGCTATCGCCAAAGTGTGACAGTGAGGAGAAATTAACGTGTGACGTTGGCCAACGGTGCATCGATGATGTATATTGAGATTCGACGAAAAGCCTTATAATTATTTATCGCCGTTGATCTTGTTTTACAAACTCTGCGCTTTATTCTCACACTTTAGGAGGAAGACGAGCAAAAAACTGCAGTTATGCGCAAGGCGTTCCAAATGTTCGATACGACAAAGAGCGGCTTGATCGACACAATCAAAATCTCGACGATTCTCAACACAATGGGTCAGCTGTTTGATGATTCGGAGCTGAATGCTATTATCGCGGAGAACGACCCGGACCGTACGGGCAAAGTGAACTTTGATGGTTTTTGCAAAATTGCTGGCCGATTCCTCGAGGAGGAAGACGCGGAGGCGATGCAGGAGGAACTCAAGGAAGCGTTTCGCCTTTACGATCGTGAGGGCAATGGTTACATAACGACCGCTACCCTCAAAGAGATTCTCGGTGCTCTCGACGACAAACTTACGAGCTCGGATCTCGATGGTATTATCGCGGAAATCGACACGGACGGTTCCGGCACCGTCGACTTTGACGGTCAGTCATTTTTTCACCGTGACGCGGCGCATTCCGCAGTAACCGCGATCGCTGATTAAAATCGCTCGAAAAAACCGATGATGACAAATGATTCGCGAGTCATTGTAAAATTAATGACATCGGAACACGGAGTTTCGATTGTTTTCCGCATAATCGTTGTAGATTTGACTCACGTGTGATGATTTTTGTTTGATTTTTTTGGTTCGATTTTGAAATCGCTATTAAAATTTAATATTATTTAATATCATCATTGATTACACAAAAAGCTTGCATCAGAAATATGTGTTTCTATTCTAAATCATCTAAATCATCTTTCTAAATCATCATACTCACGTATGATGATTTCATGAAAAATGAAAATCATCATACTCACGTATAATGATTTTTGTTTGATTTTTTTTGTTCGATTTTGAAATCGCTATTAAAATTTAATATTATTTAATATCATCATTGGCTATACAAAAAGCTTGCATCAGAAATATGTATTTCTATTCTAAATCATCTAAATCATCATACCCACGTATGATGATTTTTGTTTGATTTTTTTTGTTCGATTTTGAAATCGCTATTAAAATTGAATATTATTTAATATCATCATTGGCTATACAAAAAGCTTGCATCAGAAATATGTATTTCTATTCTAAATCATCTAAATCATCATACCCACGTATGATGATTTTTGTTTGATTTTTTTTGTTCGATTTTGAAATAGCTATTAAAATTTAATATTATTTAATATCATCATTGGTTATACAAAAAGCTTGCATCAGAAATATGTATTTCTATTCTAAATGGAATTCATCACCCGTGTCCAACACCAAAGATCTCAAATCCTCATGCAATTTATTCTCTGTTTCTTCAACAGAATTCATGGAGATGATGACCGGCGAATAAAGCTCACGGCATTATCTTCCATAAAGAAGGAGAGAAAAGACGAGACAAGAAAACGTGTATATATAATATATAAACCTCGGTAAAAAGAAAATCGTGCCCGGTTGAAGTTTCAAAGGGAAGAGACAGCGTGCCAATCCTCATTGTACATCATCTTGAACAGATCGACATTTCCGTCTCGATATACTATAATTTGTAAAAAAATGTAATACGCCTGTGTACATACGATCATTTTTGTAGCAAAAAGAACTCGATTGCTTGGCACATTCGTCATTTTTGGAAAAGAAATATAGGAACAAGAAAGAACAAGGAAAAAAGAGAAAAGCTTGTACGTGCTTTCGAACGATGTTTTCTTCGATTATTCGGTGAAGAAAAATCGGATAACCAAAACAGTATCGTTATTGTATCGATCGGTATCGATCGAAGTAGCTCTGAGAAAAATTTGAAAAACTTTCTTAGCAATACGTTTGAGCCAAAAACGTTTTCCACGTTATTTCACCAAGGATCTTGAGTAACTTTTCAATTTTTTTTCATTCAAAAAATTCCTAAACACCCTCATCTCGAACCACTCTAATGTGGCTAAACGGTTGCATATACATTGCGTATGACTACCGAATATATCTCGCGACGGTCACGCCCCTATTTTTACTCGTCGAAGAGGACTAAGGTAAGAATTCGAAACCGTTGCCAACACGCTCGCCACCGGACGACGATTCGACAATCTCGTTGGATGAGAGGACGAACACATTGCGGAAAATATGCAGTAATCGCGGTGGCGGTAGACAACGTCATTGAAAGAAAGGAGAGAAAGGAAAGAAGAAAATATTGCAGAAAATTTATTGATCGGCGCAGTAAACAATTCTCGTTAACAGTGATACATATATATAGAAGCTGTAGAAATGAACTCGCATTTGCGGTTCTCCCAATCGCGTTATTTAATAAACTCCCTCGATCGGGTGATCAACGTGATGAACGACGACATCGGTAACGTGTATGTTGGGGACGTAGAAGACGCTCGGTCCCAATGGTCTCTCGAACGGATAACCAAGAGGTTTGTTATCCAGACTCACAGCACCACCGATAATGTGGCTGATGTGTTTGCCACCATAGTAATTCTTCAGGTACTCGGAGTGACCTTGATGAACGGTGGGTTTGTAAACGCCCTGGTGCTCAACGCCGTGAGTTATCGGACTTCCGGCGACGTTGTAGCTTCCGCCAACGACTTCCGAGGGAACACCACCGGTGAAACCGTGATTTCCAACTTGACCTTGATAAACTCCATGATGCTTTACGGTAGACAACGTCATCGAAAGAAAGGAGAGAAAGGAAAGAAGAAAATATTGCAGAAAATTTATTGATCGGCGCAGTAAACAATTCTCGTTAACAGTGATACATATATATAGAAGCTGTAGAAATGAACTCGCATTTGCGGTTCTCCCAATCGCGTTATTTAATAAACTCCCTCGATCGGGTGATCAACGTGATGAACGACGACATCGGTAACGTGTATGTTGGGGACGTAGAAGACGCTCGGTCCCAATGGTCTCTCGAACGGATAACCAAGCGGTTTGTTATCCAGACTCACAGCACCACCGATAATGTGGCTGATGTGTTTGCCACCATAGTAATTCTTCAGATACTCGGAGTGACCTTGATGAACGGTGGGTTTGTAAACGCCCTGGTGCTCAACGCCGTGAGCTATCGGACTTCCGGTGACGTTGTAGCTTCCGCCAACGACTTCCGAGGGAACACCACCGGTGAAACCGTGATTTCCAACTTGACCTTGATAAACTCCATGATGCTTTACGGTAGACAACGTCATCGAAAGAAAGGAGAGAAAGGAAAGAAGAAAATATTGCAGAAAATTTATTGATCGGCGCAGTAAACAATTCTCGTTAACAGTGATACATATATATAGAAGCTGTAGAAATGAACTCGCATTTGCGGTTCTCCCAATCGCGTTATTTAATAAACTCCCTCGATCGGGTGATCAACGTGATGAACGACGACATCGGTAACGTGTATGTTGGGGACGTAGAAGACGCTCGGTCCCAATGGTCTCTCGAACGGATAACCAAGAGGTTTGTTATCCAGACTCACAGCACCACCGATAATGTGGCTGATGTGTTTGCCACCATAGTAATTCTTCAGATACTCGGAGTGACCTTGATGAACGGTGGGTTTGTAAACGCCCTGGTGCTCAACGCCGTGAGTTATCGGACTTCCGGCGACGTTGTAGCTTCCGCCAACGACTTCCGAGGGAACACCACCGGTGAAACCGTGATTTCCAACTTGACCTTGATAAACTCCATGATGCTTTACAGTCTCGATTTGCGGTTGCGGCACACCATGGACTTGTGGGTACTGATGGCCCTTCTCGTAAAACTGTCCCTGTCCCACGGGGTATCCCTGATGAACTTGTCCCTGTTGCTGTTGGCCGTGATGCTGCTGCTGATAATGTTGACCCTGATACTGTTGTCCTTGATAATGTTGACCTTGATAGAATTGCCCTTGATGCTGTTGTCCCTGGTGATCCTGTCCCTCATGAGCGTACTGACCATGTTCTCCAACCACCTGCTCCTGTCCTACGTACTGAGGATGGTGGTATCCCTGAACACCCTGTTGCTGGTGGACACCGGATTGGTAGCCACCGTACTGGTGCTGCTGGTGTCCTACGCCTTGAGCCGGATTGTACTGCGTGTGATAAATGGGGTACTGGTGCGGGTACTTCTGGTAGAGGTAGTGGCCGTAGTACGCCTGGAGTTTGCCAACTGAAATAATCATTAATTTCATCGCCACAGTCATTTCATTGCCACTCTGATGGCTACTATGTCAAGCCTGTTATCAAAATACCGGCCAACGCGAGTACTTCCGATTTATACTCTTTTTTTTTTCATTCGAATCGGCTACCGCAAAAATACGTCGAATTGCTGTCCAAGCATTGATCTTCGTGTATGGATGAGAGGAGAAGAGGCAATTTATCGTGAAACTTGAATTGCGAAGTACTCACTCTGGTTTCCATAAATCCCGGTGCTTTGGTAATGGGGAAGAACCTCAAGGGTCTGGTATCCACCGTGGTGAACGCCTTGCTGCTGCTGGTGATATCCATGTTGGAGGTACTGTTCGTAATGTTCGCCATCGACGATTTGATATTGATGATGCTGGTAGGTCTGGAATTCAGCTGGTACAATTGGTCCATAAGGAACTTTGTATTCCTCGTTGGAGCTTACGATGACGAAGACTTGAAGCGGGAGACCACTGTGCGTGCCCTTGGGCAGGGCGAGCCTCGCCGGGAATCCGAAAACATGTTGGGGCTGAAAAAAATCGAGTGAGGACATTGATGGAATGTCATTGACTGGTAAGAAGATGATACAGAGAGGGTCGGTTCTCGGTAAAGTTCCAAGGTTAAAAATAGTAAAAAATAAAGTATTTCCATTCGTACTTCGTTAACGTAGAAAGGATTCTGAGAGCGTACGGCGCTATCGACGTGGACCTTGATCTGATGAACGGACGGGTAGTCCTGGCTGAAGATCGGTGCCTGCTGCGAGTGTCTGACAATCACGTTCTCACCTTCCTTCACTGCAATCATCATAAACAAATGACAGGTATGCAAACTGTCGTTATGGTGGATTATCCAGAGATTTCGTTTTGCAATGTACTCACGATCGTGAACGAATTGATCAAGTTCGACAAAGTGATGTCTATGATGGTTGATGTCAATGAGATGTCCGTCGTGGTCGTGTTTGGGTCCGAGGTAGACGCGAACAACGGCATTGGTGTATGGCTTCTCGCTGTGCACGACGACTTGGTATTCGTACGGCTGGTGATTAAGACGACTGAGCTGTGCCTTGATCTTGGTATCCTGGTGCTGTTGGTCCTTGATGGAATGAACATATCCGCCGTCGAGATCGACGTTGTAATGGTCGAAGAAGGTCACGAGGTTCGGGAAGATGACCT
This sequence comes from Heteropelma amictum, assembly GCA_959613375.1. Classification (NCBI taxonomy): domain Eukaryota; kingdom Metazoa; phylum Arthropoda; class Insecta; order Hymenoptera; family Ichneumonidae; genus Heteropelma; species Heteropelma amictum. The sequence goes on along the minus strand of OY390721.1, from coordinate 4,817,661 downwards.
TGTCGATCTTGACACCGGGTAGCACGAGATCGTTGTATTGATACGCGGGAAGAGATTCTTGATAACGAATGAAGAGCTTGACGATGCGTTTGTACAGCTGATAGAAGGCAGGGTCGCGGACAGCGGTCTCGGACGTTTCAAGCGCGGACGGGCTGTAACTCCAGATGTTGTGGAATTCCGGAGTGTTGCCTAGAAGCTGACGGGCTGCGGCCTGAAGGCTGCCGTAGTAGCGAGGATTTACACTGCGACCGGTGCCTTCGATGAGGTCACCAAGAATGTTGAAACCCTGTGGTTGATAGAGCGAGAGGAATTCCTTCTGCGGCGTAATGACGTAGCCGGAGTCAATGGCGCTCACGAGTCTCTTCTCGAAAGCGTAAACGTTCTTGACGAGATCATGGTTGTAATGGGTAGGATGAAGCTCATCGGGACGTCCGGGATACTCGAGACCGTTGGAATGATGGAGGTGGGGCTGGAAAGGAACCTTGACATTCTCGTAGTCGACTTCGTGGACGGGACCAAGACCGGTGCTGAGACGATTCAGGTTGTAACGGGCCAAAAGCTGCTGGTGAAGGTAGTAGTAGTGCGAGCCATGACCAATGTGATGTCCCTTCTCGTACTCGGATCCGTGAATCTGTTGGTAGCCAACGGGAGTCTGCTGCTATAGCGGTATAAAAACATCGGACGACTTAGAGTCTTTCAATTGTTTCGGATCAATATCAAGTTTTGCGTTCGATCGTCTCCGTTTGAGAGCACGAAGATTCATTGAAAAGGGCCTGCGGAACCGGATATAACGGTAGGTACCTTAGGAATCATGTAACCAGCCAACGAGACGTAAGCGTAGTATGCATTAAGACCGACGTCGTGAGTAAAGTAGGAGAGGTGATGTTCGCCGTACGGTAGATAATCGGTATAATTAACGGGAATGTAGACAGTCTTGTCGGTCTCGTATTCTTCGGCGTTGATGCGCTGAGCCTCCTGAATGATTCTCGAGTCAATGTACTGGTGAGGGAAGATCTCGTACAGAGGTGGCGGAATGACGCCAGCGGTGTCCTCGCGTTGGAGAATCGCGGCGATGTAAGCCTTGACGAATTGACCTTCGTTCACGTGAACGCGGGCCCAAGCGGCGGTCTTCAAGAAAACCGTGTAGTCCTTCGCGGCGAGGAACACTCTCGACAGGAGGGAAGCTTCCTTGCGCAATTGACTGACGGAGTTCGAGTAAACCGTACCTTTGGGCTGGATGTGACCGGCTTTGACCATACCAACGTAGTACTGTACGGTAGTTGGTTCATGATATTGCTGGAAATGTGACTCGATGTCGTAGTTGTAGCCGAGATTGTATAGATCTTGATCCGGCAAGTCCTGCGTTATGTGCTCCAACAAATAAATAGCATCCTGCTGCTTCTTCAGAAGATCTTGATCCGCTGATTATTTCAATGATTAAAAAAACATGTATAGAATCATGGATCATCGATATTAATATGGACGCGAACTAGTGTAGAGAGCGAAACGACAGAAACGATCATTTCCGCCAAATGGCGCTCGCGTTCTTCTCAAGGTCGTGTAAAGTTCCGTCACGAGTGCCAAAGACATCGTACATTATCGGTATTATATCGTCTCTATAAATATGTTGATTTACATAGATCATGGATAAGGTTATAAACGCGACCGGTGCGAAACGTAGTTTTAAAAAAATCCGGTAGATGGAGTTTACGCTTTCCGCGCGCGTGAACGGTCTCGTGTATTCTAGACGTTATATATCGTTAAATATTTGACTAAGTATCCACTTTCAAAAACATGTTTCTGTGCCAGAATATCTTCCGTGACTCGAACGGCAAGTCCTGCGTTATGTGCTCCAACAAATAAATAGCATCCTGCTGCTTCTTCAGAAGATCTTGATCCGCTGATTATTTCAATGATTAAAAAAACACGTGTAGAATCATGGATCATCGATATTAATATGGACGCGAACTAATGTAGAGAGCGAAACGACAGAAACGATCATTTCCGCCAAATGGCGCTCGCGTTCTTCTCAAGGTCGTGTAAAGTTCCGTCACGAGTGCCAAAGACATCGTACATTATCGGTATTATATCGTCTCTATAAATATGTTGATTTACATAGATCATGGATAAGGTTATAAACGCGACCGGTGCGAAACGTAGTTTTAAAAAAATCCGCTAGATGGAGTTTACGCTTTCCGCGCGCGTGAACGGTCTCGTGTATTCTAGACGTTATATATCGTTAAATATTTGACTAAGTATCCACTTTCAAAAACATGTTTCTGTGCCAGAATATCTTCCGTGACTCGAACGGCAAGTCCTGCGTTATGTGCTCCAACAAATAAATAGCATCCTGCTGCTTCTTCAGAAGATCTTGATCCGCTGATTATTTCAATGATTAAACAAACACGTGTAGAATCATGGATCATCGATATTAATATGGACGCGAACTAATGTAGAGAGCGAAACGACAGAAACGATCATTTCCGCCAAATGGCGCTCGCGTTCTTCTCAAGGTCGTGTAAAGTTCCGTCACGAGTGCCAAAGACATCGTACATTATCGGTATTATATCGTCTCTATAAATATGTTGATTTACATAGATCATGGATAAGGTTATAAACGCGACCGGTGCGAAACGTAGTTAAAAAAAATGCCGCTAGATGGAGTTTACGCTTTCCGCGCGCGTGAACGGTCTCGTGTATTCTAGACGTTATATATCGTTAAATATTTGACTAAGTATCCACTTTCAAAAACATGTTTCCGTGCCAGAATATCTTCCGTGACTCGAACGACGGAAAATTAAGCGCGGCGAGATGTAGGCGCTTTAGAATTCAGTAAAACGGTGATTCTATAGGAACGACTCGTAAATCAACGGCTGTCTCCGATGTCCGACTAGAATGCATGTGTTAATCAAGCGTACGGTCGCGGAAAACAGTCAGACAAACGCGCGGTCCGCGAAATTTAAGGCGGAACAATGAGAATCGTCATTTATCGAGATGTAAACACTTTTGTTCTTGTCACAATGAATCAGCGAACATATGTTTTTGATCGGACTTACCGGCACGTTGGTAGACCGGAGTAGCCACCGCTGCAGCCACGAGGGCCAGAAGAATGAATCCCGAACGCATTCTTGCACAATGTTGAGTACGATGTTCGGATGCATCGGCGAGGCTTTTATACGAAATTTTTTATCATCGAAAATTATTATCGCCAATGACCCCGACGACCCTTCCTTGAAACGGTTTGTATTACATTTTTCATGTCTGCCGGTGATATCCCGCGGAGATTTCACCGGACACCACGGCTACGTATTGGATACCGATGGTCAGAGGTCGCAAAGTCATCGAAGAAAACATGAAAGAGGGAAGAGTGGATGACAAAAAAAGATTTCATCTCACGAATATATTAATCCCTCGTGCGAGGAGGAACGATATTATGTTCTTCAAAAAAATCCACTCAAAATCGCAACATACTCGGGCGAATCGTTTCGGACCTAGGCACTTCAACCATACCTTCTGACACGCATAACGCTCTGATAAGCTCCTCCATCGTGCGATCTATTCAATTTTGAAACAAAAGTCAAATTACACATGCATCATCAACGGTGTGCGTTAGAACGTGTGTATTATATTTTTTTACTCAATTTTCCTCGTTGAAGAATAAATATAAATATACCGTACGATGGCGAGACAATAACTGTAAATAGTTCGTGTCGATGAATTTAAAAAAAAAAGGTATAAGTCAAACGGAAATGAAAATCCGAAAATCTTGCACATTAAACACGAATATTTTCCTATTCATGCATTTTTTCGCCAATCCTAGAATGCACTTGCGTTTGACAAAAGCTTAATTGAAAGATTCAATTTTTGTGCATTATTGTTGCAAAAAAAAAATTCTGGACTGCTCGCGTATACAACTATATTTATTCGGCTTGATTTCTCCAATTAGACGAGCTGACACAATGTATTATTGGCGTTTTATCGTGTATCAACGACGTGTTTCATGATTACCATGTTGTTTAATTAAATTAATCGTATTTCACTTTGCGATAGCGAAGCGAACTTCATCCGACTCGAAAACATTTTTCCTTTTTCATTTTATTTTCAATCGACTGTATGGTCGAACGATAAGACGACAGATTTCGTTAATTCTGTCATTATAAAATTGCCATCGTCTCAACACAGTTGTATGGCAATTGCATATCATTTCAATGGAGTTTGAGAAAAACACTCGTCTACAAATGTGTTCTTCATGGGGCTAAGATTGTCGAAGAAATATGCGTTATACATCATGCATCTCAGCATATATATGTGTATGTAAGTACCGTGAGTATTTCAATAACCATAATCTTTAGAAATAATTCAAAATAAAAAAATCACAACATTCAACAACGAAATTTTGTAAATTTGTAGGTAATTTATATTCGTTCCAATTATTCGTATAAATTTCCACAGTAAACAGTACATGAATTCACTCATGCTACTTTACCGTTTTTTTTAGTAATGATTAAAATGCACGCATCAATCGCTGATTAACACATTTTTTATAGAATTCCCATTATCTCCTGCGAGCAATGCAAGAACTTTAATTGCAAATTATTAGTACGAACAAAGTGGCTTTTAAATTGATTAGAGAAAAGAGGAATCATGTATAATGATTTTTTCATGTTCCCCGGAAAATCGTTCATGCAATAATGCGCGCATGTTTATTCTGATTTTTCCAATTATTCCAATGCCGAGATTTTTCAGTCGTCAACATAATTTCCGGTTGCTGTGAGTCGATCGAGTCGTAAACCCAGATTTTCGGAATTCGAAAATTTTAAAATGTTTTCTACGGAACATCTTCGATCGTCAATTTCAAAGATTATTATCATTCAAAAGCATGAAATAGTGGGGAAACGGAATTATCGAAAAGAAGTGGCTTCTGAGGAACGCCAATAATATTTGCATACGCCCTTATCTTATCATAAGATGGGGACTGAGATTTGTGAAAATAGCCTGCTTCGGACGCGGTGGTACCCGAAAAATGCACTTGATAATTGGACTCGAACTCTTAATAATTGGAAAGAATTTAGCAAGCGATAAAAGCAATTTTTTGCATTCAGTTGCTACCTAGATTTATAATGAATAATATGGAATGCGATAAAATAATTCACCGCAGCCTTTTTTTCTCTCGCTCGTGTCAAGAATCAAGGAAAATTCTTGCCTGCGATTCTACGCTTTAAAAAGGTTGACAAATAAAAAAGTTTTAGCTCGATACTGAATTGATGTGCCAAATTCCTCGTGAACGAGTTTTACGATAAGGAAAAAATTGCATTTCGCAGTTTTGTGGTGGAAAAGCATACGATACGCATGATGTTTGAAAATACTGTGAAAGTCGGACTGACCTCTTGCGGGCAAATCTGGAATCTTTAAACCCATTGCTTTCAAAACTACGTTTTTTTTTACTCTTGACTAAATTCTCCTTTGTTTTATCAAACTTTTTGTTTTGGGACAAACACGTGATTTTTCAATATTTATTTATTTACTCCATCATCCGTAGGTCGTAAATTCGCACATACCTGGATTTTCAAGGAGACGAAAGACTTTCTAGCGCATATGCGCAAGTTTCGATTAGAACCCTATAGGAGACACCTCTACATGCATAATCTATCTATAGCCATAATGAGTTATCCACAAAATAGTACGTCTGACCTTAAAGATTATTTCAAGGTCGTCATAATACTACCCGGCTTTACAGCGCGTGTTCCTAGGATAAGCGATCGATCCCCTCTCTACGCGCATCTTCCCAACGTTGTAAATATATATAACGCTGCTCTACATAGTCTCACCCACAAAAAACAGACCCCCGGAATCATTATGTAGCTCGTATCGGTGCACGTATATTCGTATGTTAGTGATGATCTATACAATTGCTCTATGTACCGCTCTTCCGCTATATAACCTTGAACAGACCACCCCACTGCGAGGCTCCAAGCTCCAAGTTCATAAATCGCCCACGGAGCGTTCTCGCAGCGGGTGAGATTGATAAATTCTACATTAGAAAGTATAAATATATATACACACAGAACTGTAGCATTTTGCACATGTCGTGTTAACTCGTACTTTTGCGCTCTTCCATACCCATTTGTGAGTTATATACATAATATATGTACACAATTATAAACGCGTTTGTTCCGAAGCTGTATGAATTAAAGGTTTCACTTTATGGGAATTCTTCGTGTGAGGCGCGCTAATTACGTCGGTTCGAAAAAATGTCGGTCCCCTGTGACGTTATATCATATATTTTGCAAAATATCTGTTACTTCGTACATATAAAACGCCGATATATGCGCATGGGGGCATGTGTGTGTGTGCCTCTGTGTGTGCGACAGTAAATGCGTGCGTCTTTCGGGCGTTGAGTTGTGACGAACGAAAGCCCGCAAGCACACGGAAACGAGAATACTAGATCCGACGGATAAGTGAGGTTAGGTTTGATCGGTCACTTTTCGCTTCGTGGGGTGTTTTGATCGAGGTCGGAACGATGGCACGGTTGTGAAAGTTCATCGCCGTAGAAGGAAAAGAATACTCCGCCGGTGTGACGAATTTCGTGCTTTGTATACATCTTGAACGAACGACGAAACGACACAAATGGTCGTTTCGGGCGGTATGGTGCAACGACAAATTGCGCCCAGGCGCAATGTCAGGATACTGCTAATAGGTGATCGCGGTGTCGGCAAAACGTCTTTGATACTGTCATTGGTGAGTGAGGAATATGCCGAGGAAGTTCCTAACAAAGCGGAAGAAATAACGATACCAGCGGACGTTACGCCGGAACAAGTACCAACGCACATTGTCGATTATTCCGGTAAGACTGTCCGCTCACATTTCGCTTCTTTTTCCATTCCTATCGAAAATCAACATGATTGACTCGTCAAATTCTACTTTTTTTATCTAAACCTACAATTTAGTGTCATTTCGCCTCGATGGTTGTCGAAAACAATTATCACGATTAAATAGTATTTTTGGAGTAGATTTTTTCTCATCGCTCGCTTGTTCACAAAATCGCAGCAACCGAACAGACGGAGGATCAATTGATGGAAGAGATACAAAAAGCACACGTAATATGTATCGTTTATTCCGTGGATGACGAAGATACGCTGGACAGAGCCGCTAGCTATTGGCTGCCGCTGGTCAGAAAGTGTTCGTCGAGTAACAAATGTCCGGTCGTCCTTGTCGGTAACAAGATCGATCTTGTGGATTATTCTACCATCGAGGTAAGTTTCCCAGCATTTTTTCTTTTCTCATCACCTTTGGATATCCAAAGTTTCATTGAGAGATCGATTTCTGAATCCTCCATTTTTCGTGCAAACTGTAATAAAGCACTGCTTTTGTCCAAACATGAAAATTGAGTTGCAGAGAAATTTCGAAATTATTCAAAGCAGAGCAAAGCGAAGGATGTTTTCAGAATTATATTGGTTCCTTCGCGAGTCTAATTTTACTAAAACCTGATGATTACTCTTGAAAAGAAACAGGCTTGTTTCGGAAATAATTCGACGTGTAGCAAACACGTCCAATTATATCGCTTGTACGAGGATAATGACCATCTTGCTTTTATAACATTTTTCAGGCTGTTTATCCCATAATGAAGGAGTTTTCCGAAATAGAAAGTTGTATCGAGGTAAAGAAATATTCGTCATTTTCATAATCGATCCGTTGGACAAATCAGACAGACATTCGTATCGACATGCGATTCTTGGCTTTTTCAGTGTTCGGCTAAAACTCTGCAGAATATTTCTGAAATGTTTTATTACGCTCAGAAAGCTGTTCTGCATCCTACCACGCCTCTGTATAATTACGACACTCAGGAGTTAACAGACGAATGTAAAACTGCCCTTCAGAGAATTTTCAAAGTAAGTGTTATTATCTATCACTTGTGCATAGCGTACAACAATTTTTAGATATCCACTCTTTTTCGCCGATCTGCGATGAAGATAATTAGACGGATCGCGGCTGCTTTTTAAACGTTCGGATCTGTATATCATTTCCGAGTACTTCAATTTTACGCATCTTTTCGGTTTTGTCGGAATTGTACTTCCACAGCATTTTTTCGAACAACCTTCATCTTTTTTCTCCTCATTGCGAAGGTCAAAAGGTCAAAATACATCTTTTACGTATATTCTTCAGAAACATGGTCAGTTTTTTGCAGCAATGTAGCAGCAATATCATGTTTGTAAAACATCTCCGATCTGTCAAATGATCTTCACCGGAAGCCGAATAAAAAAGGGTGTGTGAAAATCGTCACGCCGTATAATTACGTTGTTTTTTTCACATTGAATAATTTCGATGCTGATAGATATGCGACTTCGACAATGATGGTCTATTGAACGATATGGAACTAAATGCGTTTCAACAATTGTGCTTCAATACTCCGCTGCAACCGCAAGTGCTCGAAGACGTGAAAGCCGTATTATCGAAAAACATTCAAGATGGTACTTGCAACGGTTTCGTAACAATGAAAGGTGAAAAATGTCATTTTTCGTTCAATCTTGGAATTTAATTATAACGTTTAACCCCAATCGAGCGTTTGAATCTCTCTTTCTCAGGTTTCATGTATCTTCAATGCCTGTTCATTCAGCGGGGTAGAAACGAGACAACGTGGGCAGTCTTGAGAAAATTCGGCTATGACAATGAGCTTCGTATGTCAAAGGAATACCTTCATCCACCGTGAGCATAAATTAATACCCTGATAAATACGAGTATTAAACAAAAAATTGCGAGATAGAAGAAAAAAGTTGAAACGACAAACAAGGCTTTTCAGAACTCGTGCGAAATTTCTCCCCTGTACTTGAACTTAAGATGAGGAAACACAAATTGCATGCGTGCGCTCACTTGGTGTCTTTGATCCCATTAATTTCGAAAGTGAGTTGATTTTCTTCCGAAAAAAAGTAGCACCGGAAGGCGATGAGCATAGCAGGAAAAAAAAACACTTTCAGCGCGACTACGGCTTTAAACAGACGCAAACGGAAAATCCCGCGAATGAATAATTATTTTCATACCTTAAAGAATTTTTTTCTCGTAGTCATAACAATTTGATACTCGGAATGTTTCAGCAAAAAAATTAAGTATATTTCCTAATCGAGCGATACATTTTTGCATTATTTTGTGACAATTTCGCAGATTCAAAGTACCACCGGGATGTTCGACGGAACTTTCGCACAAAGGTCAGCAATACTTGACATTTTTATTTATGCAACACGATCGTGATCGCGACGAAGCGCTCTCGCCATCGGAGATGGAATCCCTGTTCTCTCGGTGCTTGACTCCGCCGTGGGGTGACGAATACAAACACATGGTAACAACGAATGAAAAGGTATTGAATTTTTGTTGTCCTTCAACGAAGTTGGGATCGTTGCGGATAGCAAACGCGTATGAAAAACTTGATTTTCGTTTTATCAGGGATGGATGACTTACCAGGGTTACATGTGCCAATGGGCACATTTGACATTGACCAACGTTCGCAAGACTCTCGAATACATGGCTTATCTCGGTTACAACATGTACAACAACGAGTGCCAGACGGGCGCGGTAACAATAACGCGGGAGAAAAAATTGGATCTCGCGAAGAAACAATCGAGCCGAAACGTTTACTGTTGCCACGTGATAGGACCGAAATGCAGCGGAAAAACGACACTATGCAGGAGCCTCATTGATCCAAAACTCGAGGTACACGAGGGTATCCTCGTTATTAACATTTTTTTGTTTTTGTTAACTGTTTTTTGAATTCGCCAAATATTTCGAATCATTTTTTTAATGATTCTATCAACTGGTAAAAGTGGAAAAGTTATGGATGGATGGAAAAGTTGAAAAAATTGTATGAGCTTTTTTCGGAAAAGCCGCGATTTTAAATATCTACCGGTTTTTTGAACAAAGTTGAAAATCTGTGGATATTTTGTTTTCAGAAATTGACGGATGACAAAGTACCACCGAAATCGCACTTGACCGTTAATACCGTGCACGTTTACGGTCAGGAAAAAACAATTATTCTACGTGACATAAACATAATGAATGTACAAGATGCCTTAACGCCAGCACAAATTCAATGCGACGCTGCCGCACTCGTTTACGATGCCAGCAATCCGAAATCGTTCGAGTATATCGCGAGAATTTATATCGTGAGTACAACAAAGAATGGGCGATTGCACTCGAAGAAATCGTCGTATTTTGACGTCTAAAGAACAAAATTTGAGCTTCGTGTAATCAATAATGGATCTAAAACAATAAGATCAATTATTTTAATAACATTGATGACAAGTTTAAAAAATTTCCAACAATATAGTATATAATTTTGTTTAACCCTCACGGCCACACGGGGTGACTAGTTACCCCAGGCTCAAAAAACGTGGGATTAGAGGTTTTAAACCTTTCAAATAAATACAACAAGCGGCATCTGCCGGTGACAGACATGTGTGAGATGTGATCATTTTTCCTTCCGGTAATTTTGCAAAATAAATATACTTTTTTAAATAATTGGTGGATACTGTTATTGTTTTTGTGGTAGTGGTATATATCGCGCGGACCACCCTGAAGTTTTAGTCGTTAATATTGCAAAATGGCGGAGTAGTGAGATTTTTTGCAAAAAAAGCCATTTTTCCGGAATTTTGACTTGTATGACCAGTTTTTAGAACGCCATCTATAAATTGACCGAGTTACCGTTAGAAATATTGAAGAACTCGTCAACGAACATGACACAATTAGTCAAAAGTCTCAAAACATTTACACATCTTGTCCGACTGGCTTTTTCAGCATGGGGTAATGAGTTACCCCATGGGCGGCCGTTATGTGGCCTGGGTGAGGTGTGGCCGTTAAGGGTTAAATCAAATTTATCAAACCAGATTTATTGTCAAAAACGTCGAAATTTCACGAATCCTCGGAACGTGATGCAAACAAAATGATTATAACGTAATCGACGTCTCATTGTCTTCCCGTAGAAATATTTTGCAGACAGTAAAATACCCGTTCTGATAGTGGCAAACAAGAGTGATCTTTCCGAGGTGAAGCAGGAGTACCTTTTACAACCTGCCAGTTTTTGTAGCAAATACAAACTCATGCCACCCCAACCGTACAGTGTGACTCGCACCGTGCGCCCCGAAATATTCGTCAAACTGGCCACAATGGCAGCATTTCCGTGAGTACCTCTTCCTGTCTTTGTGAGATAATTTTTGAAAAAAGCAGAAAAACAACGGAATCTCGATAATTTGCCTCTTTATATTTATTTCGATAAAAAATGCATAAAGAATGTTTTGCTGTACGAGAATAATATTAGATCGCTTGATCCACAGGAAAAGAAAAAAGAGATTCAATTTTGCGGTAGTAAAGAATCTTGATTAGAGTGCAACACGTTTTTCTTCAATAAAAAAAGCCCTAATTCACGCTCGAATTTTACGTTTCTTTTACTTGCTGCCCCCTTCCGAGCGAAAATACGCTTCGACTGTTCCATAATACTGTATTTATCTCGGTGAATTATTGTTTATTTATTTTTTCGTCAATTCACGAACGAGTTTGAAAAACCTATGAATTCCGGCGAAAGTTCACATCGAGACTCTTGACGAGTCATTCGAGTACCGCAAGCGAGCGAAGATCAAACTGATCGATTAAAACGGATGATTGAAAAAATTTCGATAATTTCGATTTTTTTTTTTGCAAATAAACACTAACCGAAAGTAATTTCGTGTTTAGCCGCTTTCAAGCAGCGTGGGTATTGTTTTACAGACACAGGTTGGTTAAATGTTTCACTGTTTAAAAAAATCTTAAGTAGGCACGTCATAGACTGTTGATCGAATCATCCGAATTCATTTAGTTCGTTCAGGGAAAAAAGGAAAAAGAAAACTCGTGGGCTTACACATACCTACACGATCATCGCACTAATGGCGATCAATGACAAAGAATCGCGACGATATTTCACTCGAAAATGAGAAATTTACCAACTCTGGGGATCGTTCTCTTTTCTCCTTTATAAAAAAATCATAATTGTTCACATATTCGACATCTTTTTTTCAGTCCTTTGAGGCGAATGGTCCACGTATTGCTTGTCAATACTACACCTACCGAATGGTGCAGTTCTTTCAAAAGGTTCCCTCTCTCTCTCTCTCTCTCTCTCTCTCTCTCTCTCTCGTATTTCGTACAGTTTTATCGATTTCACGGTCGCGTCTTACATTACCATCACTTATGAGTTTGTTTTTATCAGACTTTTTTGCGCGTCGCCTGTCAATTTGATTAACGCGAAAAAACGGAAGAAAAAAACTGAAAAATATTCATTATTTCATGTTGCACGAGCATGCGGTGTTCCAAATATACATTGTTTTTTAACCTCATATATTATCACCCCTCATATTGTTTTTGCACATACGTATCTTTTTTTTATTTAAGCTTCTAGTGTACGTCTCGTTGCAATATGAAGATTAGAGAAGAAAAATGATCATCCACGATCACCGCATGATACATTCGATTCGTGTGATATGAATGATCGCTGCGGAAAGTATCATGAAAAATTGAAGACATACAGCATTAGGGTGGTTAAAAAATGAAGATTTCCTCCATCCCCAGAAATGTTGGATTTTCTCTTCAAAAATATCCTCTCAAAAAGGCTTTCCAAGCAACCTAATCCTGGACCCCTAATTTTCCAAGTTATTTTCCCATTTTATTAAAATGTGGGGTAAATGTAGTCGTATTTTTTTTTGTATCGACATTTTCCTTTTCAAGAATCTGCCACGCAAGTGCTCTAAATTCTCCAAAAAACTCTCTTCGAATCCTGATCCGTAAGGTCCGATTGTTCTGACGTTTCAAAGACCGAAGTATAATTGTGAATTTCAATTCCCGCCCCTTGACCACCAGTGACAAACATGAGTGGAAAAGAGGTCGTGCCACTTTTGAATGATGTTTTTCAAATTCAAGATTATCCGATGTATCTCGGATGAGAATTTGAGAAATACTCTCATTTCGACGAAATGATGCATGAATGAAATGAAAGTAGGTTTTTTACGATTTTTGAGATCGCTCATTCCACGTCTAAAGTCTTCCTCAGCGAGAAACCACCAGTTTTGGGCTGGAAGATTGTGGACCAAAAATTTCTCCTTTTTTTAACCGCCCTAATGCGATATGAAAAAAGAACAAATGGGACAGTAATTTGACTGTGGCATAGTTTTACACGGTGTGGACAAATTGTTTGTTTTATTGCAGACATATGAAGCAATTTGGCTTGATACAAGGAGATTCCGTTGTCTGGTGGAAAGCGGGGCTCGGCATCGCAGCGGCTACCGTCGCCGGTTTTATGATGATGCGAGTCTTCAACACCGACAAAAGATAGTCTACCACAAATATATTCATATATATATATATACACACACATATATATAAACATATTTTTTTTAGTTCCCTTCCTCGCCACGAAACTCCTCCGTATGCGTAAATTCCCCTGTTTCAAAACCAATCTCGTAAGCACATGTTAAGTTAATAAACATTGTTCGAAAAACATCGATTTGTACATGTAAAAGTCGCGTGGACGCGATGTCCAAAAGAACGGCATATACATATTTATTACTATTGTAATTAATTTTTCACGGTGATGTTTCTTTTTCTCGATCTTTGTTGTTTTCATTATCGCGAGAATCTTCACTGCCACTGATCGCCTCATTAATTGTTCCTTCGTTTCATTTTTCAGCCACGAGTGCAAAGTAATGTTAAAAAAAGAGCAAAATGAAATTACCGATGTTTTATTGGGCAACCTATAACTATTTCAGGGTGTTCATAAAGTTTCCATCGTAATGTCTTCTCCAGGTGTATTCCAACGTTCGGTCGACGTATCTCGTTGCGTCGTATTCTTTTTTCAATGCCATTCAATTTATCATTCGAAAAGATTTCATGCTAATAAAAGTATGGAAGTGCGAATATTCACGGTCGCGTTTCGGCCTTTACAACTTCGTTACAGTCGAATCTGCAGACTTGGCTCTGAGGCATATATTTTAGAGAATATGATGCTCTGCACGACAGGTCCATCGAAGACAAAAATTTCATGCGGAAACCACAAAAATATCCTAAAAGAATATCAATGCGCCGGTTTCAGGGGGAAGGTACAGCGAAGCCTTTCGGTAGGATGTTCCCAGCCTTCGGTGGGAAAAATATAATATTTTCGGGAGCAGAGAAAGTTTAAACAACGTTTCTCTTAAACAACCATAGATGACACGTTTATTCAAAATTGGAGAACGCTTTTTGAAAAACCAACTGGTGTATCATTTCAGTATACCGGCGAACAACGAAATCAATCGCAGTGAAGTAAAAAAAAACAAAGTTTGGAATTTCGACACGCCCATTAAACATTAACAACTTTAATTGGAATAACAGCTGGGCAATCTCAAAAGATTCTTTTCTAATAAACAATGGAACAATTAAAAATTGTTTATTCCGCATCCAAATTCGCAAAAGCATCATACGAAAACCATTTAAATCGTGTATAAAATGGATCAATAAATAGCTACCACCTGGCAGTCTACACCTACATAGTTCGTGAAATATCTTTCAGGGTCTAAAAATTTAGAGCATCAACAACAATCGTCCAGGTATCAGCAACTATTTATTCTTTTTGTTCACGTCAGCGATACATAAGATTTCTATAATTTCATGATAAACAACGAAGCTTTTCGTTCGTAGAATCTCAGCAAAAGGGAAGAAAAAAAAAGAAAAAAATGGCTATGAAAAAAAAAACGTCTCTTCCTTCGGAATACAGCGCTGCTAATTTTTCCTTTGGTTCTACCACCCCGATTTAAATATCTGGAAGAAAGAAATAAATACAATAACGCGAATATTGTGCAGCCGAGGAAGTTTAGATGGAAGCAAAGAGATTCGCTACTGACGGTTGTCAAGTTTGCATTGACGCATAGCTTCTTTGAAGCCCTCGCAGAGTGTTATGTCCGATTGATTCTGAGCGCAGTCCAAGAATTGCTTGATCTCCCAAGCGCAAGTGCCCGTAGTCTGATTTGCGGCGCCGGGATAGGAGGATTGAGCCGTTGCCGGTGCCGCTGGGGCTACCGCCTGCGCCGGCTCGCTGGATGAACCTCCGCTGAAGAGACCGGTCATCGCGTGTCCAATTGTATGACCGACCGCCGATCCAATCGCTACTCCGCCGGCGGTAGCAGCCATTTGTCCCATGAGGGAAGGCGCTTGCGGTTGAGCTACCATCGGAGTCGACGGCGGCGCGGCCGCGCGTGCCGGAGGTTGCGCCGGTGGAGGAGCTGCTCTTGCCGCAGGCCTCACCCTGAAAATTACGAAAAATTATGAGCTTTCGTCGAATCTCTCGATATGACAAAAAAAGGCTATTGGGATCTCTACGGACTTTAAACCACGGCTTTGAAATTTCTTTAAATTACTTGGCGTCGAGCCGCTACCGCGTCTCTAGATATACGGAAATGTATATATACATCCGAGCACGAAAATCGACCTTTGTATCGTAACAACGTCATATTGAAAACCCTAGAACTTGTGACGGTGACGTAAGAAAAACCTCATTTTCAATGCCAATGAAATTGGCATTAATCGGCCTCGTGGAGTTGCACGAACGCGAAACTACATTTTACGCCCTTAAGAACAAAGTTCGCGAGAATTGTACGATTTTTTATTTCCTTACGTCCTTGGTGGTGGAGCTGATGCTCGTCCTCGTCGTGGCATCTTTGAATATGTTTTATTCGTAAAGCAAAAAAGCTTGGTTTTAGGATTCTGACTTGGCACGTCTTTAGAGGTTGAAATTCACTCTGTTACTGGTCCGAGTGGTCTCCGTCTCGTGCCCTAGTCGCGTAGTCTAGAGATTTCGTTGTTCGATCGCAAGCTTCGTTGCGTAACTATTTTCTTTCTCGAGGTGGGGGCAGTAACGCTGAATATATATATACACAATTCGCCTATGTGAATTGTGTATGCATGTGTCACGTTGTCAAAAGATGAGTTTTATCTGTCCGCTATTACGAGAGAGATTTCTAGAAATTTGAATATAGCATATGACCGTGGACGCAGGGCATCACACGCTTCGTAATTAAATGCAATTCATTGAATTCTAAGGCGAGGAAAAAGTATATCAGCAATGATCAAGAGGAAGAGATATGCGAGATAAAATAAGGATTCGGCATTTTTTCGAAGTTTGATCCACACGCATACCAGGCTTCTCTCTCTGTGTGTGCGTAGTATATAAGACTCAGTCGGTAACTCGAAACCTGTAATCAATAGTGCCAACCTCGGATGTGGGTGTCTATACTTTTTTTTCAAGAACCGGAAGCTGCGCAAATCATATTGATCGGAGAAACTGCAAAGTTTTTGTTGTATGTTGTTGTTGTTATATTTGCCAAAAAACAAGCTGACATAACAGTAATATGTATAGTCTTTTTCATACAAAAATTACACACATATATCGATATTTCCGGACGTCGCTGCGGTATTTTTGTGTATAATAATCTGCAGTATTAAAAGCAGTGTTATATTTTTAAATATTTGCGGGAATCTTAATTACACAGCTTTGTAAACGAGTTTACGAAATTTTCAATTCACACGCGAAAAGAATAGTCAATTTTCATTGGAAGCTTGCACAACGTGACAATATACTATTTCGCATTGCATGAGTAACGTTTATATAACTTTGTGATTCGTCAACGGGACAGATTTATTATTTTTCCCGCATCATCCCATTACGCTGTGACAAGTACGTGTGCCTATGAATCGCAACTTTCATTCGCAGATGTGTATCTACAAATGTATATACTCCTTTAAAAGTATATACATTTTTTCCTCGAGGCAATGTTCCAAAAATATGTGTTTACTGTTCTCGAAATTCCGCACGAAGTCATTTCACGAAATATTTCCGAAAATGGCGTAATCAAATGCAATACGACAACGTGACTTCATTATTATTGCGTATCCCTTTTATTATTTGATTGTCTTTGAATGTCTGTTGGTAAAAGCAACAAAAAATTCCCACGTCCATAGCCCATGAGGATTTCCATGACATATATACCCACAACTGCGCATTATTTTCGGAATTTGTTTGGATGACGAGTAACATTAAAATGCTTTTGTATTATAATAGCATACAAACCAGCAGTCATTGTATTTCTATTATATCGACTCAAGGGAGCCTATAAAAGTGTGTGCATTTTTTGGTACATTTCGAGGTGAGAAGAATCGCGAGGGTTCGCGATACTTCCGTAGGATGGTGCCACTGTGACGAATGGTTGGTATGAATACGAAGCGAGCAGAGGGCGTTTATTAACAAAAATTGGACAATGTATATCACGATGCCACAACGAAACACCGCCGATTATCGACTAAATTTGGTAAATATTATAATAAATCAACTGAGAATAACAATTCAACGCAGAAAAAAGTCCGTCTGCAACACCTGGCTGGATAATTTTGTCATGTGTAATGACAAGAACTTGTAACCTACAACTCGATCCAAACGAATGCTGCGTACATAGAAAAAATAGAGTCCTTCGCTGATATCATATTTTAGGTTATTATTAGTAAGTTATGCGGATTTTAATTAAATTCAACACAATGCGCAATTGAAATCAGATGGTTGTGACTAATGAATATCAACGATCTGTTTCGAGAGGTCGTTCGTAAATTGCCTGATGCTTTGTTTTTCATTATTTTTTTACGGCTTTCGCGGTCATCGGAATAAGATCGCCAGAATGAGGTTCATTGCTCCGGTGAGCGTTCATACACGTTTTCGCAGCTGTTGCTTCTCTGTTAACCTCAAATGCTCCCGTGCAAATGCCCGACAACGATTTAATTGCGAGCACGACAATGACCTTCGCGCATAGTTATACTTTATACAGCGAATTTTATATCGTCCCCGGAAAATTGACCCATTTGTTATATCTTACATTCGAAAACAGTTATGAGTTTATTTCTTGATAGTAAGAAAAGAGTATTTTGAAATTTTTTTTTTATTGTTTTCTAAAATCGCAGAGCAAAGCATCCACCCGAGGGAAGTTTACCGCAACAAGTCGGTAAAAAAGAAAATTTACCGAGGTACATTGCGAAATATGGCATCGCGTATTGAAAATTACAAGTCCTCTCAAAATGTCTGACAATTCCGAGTTTTCTCATTACAACTTTGCTAGATTATGAAATTTGCTTTCGCATTACGATGTTTTGTACGATCTATCAGAAAGACGTGTGTTGAACGTTTCCGGCCTTAGTATTTAATTAGCAGGCAATGCACTTTTTTTTCTCCGCGCTCGCCATCACAAGCAGCGCATAAGAATCGGAGGTCGCGAGCGGTCTGATGAATCGAGGTGGGAATTGACAATCGACAGTTTGTTTTATCCTCGAGTTTCCGCAACGAATATTTATACAATATAAAGGCTCTTGGTTACAGGAGCGTTTTATCATGTATACGTAGAAGCGCCTTGAATGGCATACGCTTCCGTTATTTTTTAACTTATATGAGATATATATGGCTTCCTTTACACTTGTCGCTGCAAATACTTCGAATGCTCCATTTTCCTATGCTTTACCATGTAAATTGGATCCAATCGAAGCGTTTGCAGCGTACGCTCATATTCCGCTACGCACGAACGCGCACATAACCTCCACCGCGGGCGCGAGCTCTTAACTTCCGGTGAGATTAACGCGGTCCAGCGCGCACCCATTCGCTCGCGCGATCTTGATTCTTCGACGTAATTTATTGTCACGAGATTCAAGTCTAGTTTAGGAGCAAATACAAACATCAATAATGGGATGAATTCTCATAAAGACATACAGGTAAGTTGAAAAAGAATGACCGCGATCAAATGACGAATCTTCTCAGATGTGACTTGTTAAAAGTGGCAGCTTCCGTCGTTTAGCGTGGGTCGATGCAGTTTGATCCGGCATGAATACGTATATGTATACTCTAATGCACTTTGCACATTAATGACGACTATATAACAGTACTTCCACGCCAACTCGGGCAAGTTGACAGCAAGACAAATTTCAGCGATTACTTTTTTTCAAAATTCTCGACTTTTTCTGTATTTGTATAAAGATAAAAAAGTTTTTCTTCAAAATGACTATTCGCCATAGAAAATTCTCTTCTCTTTTTTCATGGTGCCCAAACTTTCGAATCTGTATCCAAGGAAAAATGAAAACAATTTTTGAATCATCCTAATGCGTATGAAATGCACATCATGATGCGTATAGATATCTGTGTATAGATAGAACACTCGATGGATCGTCGATCGCGTGGCGCGTCAGGCGCCAAGTGTCAAAAGCGTACGCGGGCGGCGCCACCGTCAAAGCGGAACCTTGATTCGCAGCGCTGCGTCGCAGAAAGCAACAAAAGCTCTTGTATATCTATCTACTTTTCATATAGGGAACCAAGCGCGTCGCAATAACAAAAGTCAAAAACCTCGCGCTTGTTAAAGAGTGCTACGCATTTACTTATAGAACGAGACGTGTCGTTGAGCCCGTTCGAGGATAAACGCGCGTTGCAGTAAAATTAGATGGATCGATATAAATCGCTCATCGCTTTGATGTTATTAATTTTCTGGCAAAATAACTTTTTCTCTATACAAATCTCTAAATGTCATTATTCGGACTGATTCGTTTTTCTTCCAAGAAGCAAATAAAGAAAATAAAAAAATCGTTCGATTTGCTTGTCGTTATGGCAATCTTAGAACCAACCTTCTACTAGTAATGTACTCGTAGAAAAAAGTATGAAAATATAAATTTTGCGGAATAATTATTCACAATTGTTTAAGCGCTGGGACTATCTTTGCTGAGAAAAATTACGTGCACGAGCTCGGAAAGTTTGCAAGGGTCTCACGAAATTGATTGCACAAAAGTCTTTGTTACATTTTTCTTCCAAGAAATAAATAAAATGGCGAGGAAAACTCTATGCAGCAAAAGATGGGGCAGGAAGGGGGGGGGGGGGGAGGTCGAAGTGTGACGCCTTCGCAAAGAAAAAACGCTGCATTGTTGACGTTCGAGGGGTCTTTACACTGCGTGGAACGACCTCTTGAATGACGCGAATAACGAACGCAGATAAATCGTAGGAGAGCGCGTCGATTCTTTGTCGTCCAGATTCTTCGTGACAATCAGTATATGTTATCAAGCGTAACACCCTCTTCGCTCTTTCGCCTCATTTTTCTCTCGTTGTCTCTCTTGGTATTACGACTTATTGTGTTTTCATTGTTTCGAAAATAATACGAAATACTCTCATTTATCTTGTACGCATCAGCCAATGAAATTCTAGTAGCTAAATTTTAGTTCCGACATTCAGTAAAGTACACTATTGTAATTGAAGCGGAGAGCATTGAAGAACAAACTATAACATGGCTTGAAACCAACTACAAATAAATGTTTTTTGCACTATCCATCCCGGAGATTGGCCGAATTTTTTTGAAAATGTACCAGAACGTTGTTTTTTTTTATTGTCTTTCTCGGCAAGGATGAAAGTATGCGACGAGTCTCCCGATGAAGTTACGGAATACTGAAAATACGAATCTATCATTTATTGTTATTAAAAAAAATGCTTTGAACGCACAAACCGGTCATCGTGTTGAAAATGATTTTTGCAAATGATTGTACAATCATTCGTATAATACAGTGTCGTTCTGATATCTTATCAGTGCCGACAAATTCTTGACCTGCGAAATCTTGTATCAGATGATTTCAAGGAAATTATCAAGGATCAAGGAAAATCAAGGATAATTTAAAAGAAAATTGACATCTGCGAAGTCGGTCGGAAATCTTTGAATGATACAGCACGTATTTTCTTCGTCCCGAAATCCATCGCGCACGTAAAGTACGCAAAAAATTATCATTATCCTGTATCGTTTCTTGTTTTGCGTTGTTTCTGAGCAGTACATTCACTAAAAACACTCAAAAATAAACAGTTACTCGTACTGTCCCGAGACTCGTCATTATATAACGGTAAAATCCCAAAGTGACACGCCAGGATTGTTTCTTCCATGTTGTTCTTCTGGGGCAAACGAAACATGCGATGAGATACCTTCTGATATTTATTAAGAACTGATATTTTACTTGACGGTTTTCTTTATGTAACTTTAGAACCCGTTCGGGAGAATAACGGGTGTCCGCTATTTCCCAAGTTGACTTTTTTTACTTGAGTATGCGCCAAATCGTTAGCTCATAACCTAAAAACAACGTTGAAATTTGTTTCAAAATTTTCAAACGCCATTAACCCCTGCCTGAATGACAATACTTTTCCCATTAAAATAACATGGGATTTTTGTACACTCTAATGGGTATGTAGATTTTGTTATAAATATAAGTACTTTATCCGTATATTCGCGAATATTATTATCGTCATACAGCAGCAGTGAGTGTGTCGTCCTATAATGCAATGTATGTGTAGTTGACAAAGCACGCGGTTGCACGTTTTTTGTCATTGATGCATCGTCCGCTAACGGCGCGGCCAGTCAACGCGGGCGGGCGCGCGAGCGCTTCTCTCTCGTTTGTATCGCACGATCATATATATAACATGTTTTTGTTCCTTCTCGTCTTGTCCGACCCTACCATCGTAAACGCAAGCTCTGTCTCGTATCAAGAGTGGCAGAGTCAAGACGCGTGTGTATTCGAAAGCCCATCGCTTTTCGTATTCTTACAACTTTCGATCGCCACCTCGATATATTTGTGTTATTGTTTCTTTCGCTTCAACCGACATCTGCGCTGCG
Organism: Heteropelma amictum; assembly: GCA_959613375.1. Classification (NCBI taxonomy): domain Eukaryota; kingdom Metazoa; phylum Arthropoda; class Insecta; order Hymenoptera; family Ichneumonidae; genus Heteropelma; species Heteropelma amictum. Next base: position 4,795,963 of record OY390721.1, on the reverse strand, counting down.
CTGTTCGCGTCTGCCGCGATGTATAATCTGTCGTGAAACGAAAATTGAACGACGAAAAAGAGTTTTCTTTCGACAATCGCATATGTAATCTTATTCTAAATATGCGCAACAGAGTAAACATAAATTTTGCTACGATATCGCGGACTTTCTCGCTACGAGTTTTTTCTCCGAAATAACGGGGGAAAAAAACCGACTCTTGGCTCATGTATAGCTGAAACGTGCCGAGTGATATGCGTTTTGGAAATAGGCGCATTGGGTGTTAATCTCGACGAAAGTTTGTGGGCTGAGAAGGCCTTTTTTCGAGACAAATGTAAACTCGCGGGAACGTCGTGTTTTGAAAAGTTGCGGTGGACAAGCGGGGATCTTTCAAAGAGCCATAATACAAAAGTACTCGCGGATAACATGACGATTCCAGTTATTCGCAACCAGAAGGCGTCTTCATCGTTTCGTTGTTCTCGTGAGTTGATAAATTCGTTAAATTGTCAGTCGCGATACATTTTACACATTTATCGGCTTTTTTTGATAAGTTACTGCTGAGAAAGATTTTTACATCAACGATTTCGAGGTTATGTAAGGAAACGTGCGCGGAACGTTTCGAGCACTTTTTTACATCGAATCATAACCTCTCGAAGACGTATGTCAAACTTTGCCATTCTTTTTCTCTCGTGCTATTGCGATCTCTATTGGTAGATTCTTTTTTTTATGACTCCTTCAGAGGACCGATTACTTTAATCAAGATCGAGTAATTTCGACAAAGTTTGAAAGAACCCTGGATAACTTCATTTTAAATCTGGCAGTTTACAATCGGGAAAAGTGATGAAATTGTGGAAGGAAAAATGCTCATATGTCGATCAAAGTGCGAAAAGATTGAGTGAGAAAGTTGAAACATAAAATATATTTAAAAAAAAGGATGTGACACGTAATGACTTTGGTGTAGAATTCGATCATCGCGTATATTTTCTGTATAACATTAAATTTCGAACGTGCTGTTGTCACCTGTTCACACCTTTTCGCATTTAATCATGTTTTTTTTTCATGCAATTACGTTTCTCCCTCGTGACTTTTCTCAGACTCAATTATTACATGTTTTTAATCCCCAATCGATATATTTTGCCTAAAAACACCGTTCAGATCGTTACCTTGGAACGTTTCAATAAATAATCATTGCTTCTTTGACTCGAGAAGCTCCCATCCGAATTTTGTCGACTGAAAAATAACATAGTTTTGTGTCAATCGTCCTGCTACTTTCGAACAAAACAACAACAGCGCCATCTTCCAACGAAACGTTAAAACTTTACTCCGAGTATCGAAACTCTCTTTGAGCTCTATATCGCGGAACTAAAACGGTAAACTGTTTCAAAAAGTCTTTTTGAAAAAGTACCAATTCGAAAAAGTTGCAGCCTCGTGGGTATACGCGAGTGTCCCGCGAATACCGCAACTTTGCTATTCAAACCACAAGTACAAGTTCGTTTTAGTGGACATAAAGCACGAAGCCCGAAATCTCTTCGGAATTCGTACTCTCGCAGTACCACCAAGAATCGTCTCAATTGCGGAGAGATGGAAAAATAAGAAGTAATACCATTATTTCTGCGAAAAGTTCGCTATAAAATGATTATTATTCGGTAATAGTATCGAGCTTTATCTTTCCCACACCGCACATTTCGTTTTACGCACATTTGTTACTTTTCCCGCGTCAGCTTTCTAGATTTTCCTGTTTCGTTTTTATTCCACCTTGCCCCTCCACATTTCCTCGTCTGATTCGCGGATGTTATTCGCAACTTTTCATAAAAAAAAAAAAAAAAACTAGGAAAACCTTTTTGTCCGCTGGACTATTTTTATTTAATTTCCACAATTTTCACGTATATCGAATATTTACATCGCGCAAAAACTAAGGGGATTTACACGAGGCGACTGAAATATCCGATGAGTATATACGATCGTACGTTTGAACAGAGACACGACTCGCATGAGTCATTTTTCAGTGTAACTTCTCTGCAAACTGGTTGACTAATACGATCCGCGAGTTAAACCGAGAGAAGCAAATGCGCTTACCTCGGGAAAAAATTGGATGAATCATTCATTCTCGTTACACACAGTACACGTATTGGAATTTCTAATGACGTTGTTGGGACCGTTATTCGTAAAATTGTGACAATTTCGATGGTTTTTGCGAAAGAAATTTCGCGTCGTATTTGCAACGCCGCTCCCCTCCTGAAACATGTATTTTATATGCACTATTGTTGAATAAAGCAAGAGAAAAAATATCGATTGTACCTTCATTTCCGAAGCTCGAAAAGTACCGAAAAAAATCCAACAATTTTCTACATCCATATTGGAAATTAATTACGCGTTTCGTCGAGTTGCTGAAGGTCATTTTTTTCTCGAAATATAATCCAGCGTAATGTTTCTAAAATGCACGGATGTTACAGAAATGTAATTTTCTACGCATTTCATGAATTTATGAATAAAGCAAGAGAAAAAATATCGATTGTACCTTCATTTCCGAAGCTCGAAAAGTACCGAAAAAAATCCAACAATTTTCTACATCCATATTGGAAATTAATTACGCGTTTCGTCGAGTTGCTGAAGGTCATTTTTTCCTCGAAATATAATCCAGCGTAATGTTTCTAAAATGCACGGAAGTTACAGAAATGTAATTTTCTACGCATTTCATGAATTTATTAATAAAGCAAGAGAAAAAATATCGATTGTACCTTCATTTCCGAAGCTCGAAAAGTACCGAAAAAAATCCAACAATTTTCTACATCCATATTGGAAATTAATTACGCGTTTCGTCGAGTTGCTGAAGGTCATTTTTTCCTCGAAATATAATCCAGCGTAATGTTTCTAAAATGCACGGAAGTTACAGAAATGTAATTTTCTACGCATTTCATGAATTTATTAATAAAGCAAGAGAAAAAATATCGATTGTACCTTCATTTCCGAAGCTCGAAAAGTACCGAAAAAAATCCAACAATTTTCTACATCCATATTGGAAATTAATTACGCGTTTCGTCGAGTTACTGAAGGTCATTTTTTCCTCGAAGTATAATCCAGCGTAATGTTTCTAAAATGCACGGAAGTTACAGAAATGTAATTTTTTACGCATTTCATGAATTTATGAATAAAGCAAGAGAAAAAATATCGATTGTACCTTCATTTCCGAAGCTCGAAAAGTACCGAAAAAAATCCAACAATTTTCTACATCCATATTGGAAATTAGTAACGCGTTTCGAAATATAATCCAGCGTAATGTTTCTGAAATGCATGCAAGTTACAGAAATGAAATTTTCTACGCATTTTATGCATTTTTGGAACTTTTATGAATTTTATGAATGACTTTGAGGGAATAAATTTTCCTCAACAGCGCAAAATTTCAACTCGCGCGCGGTCCTCCTCAAAAAGTGTTGATAAAATGCTTTTCGGTCACCTTGAATTCGGAAGAAGAAAATGTCGGCCTCAGTTTATATATATCCACACACCGGAAGCTCCGTCTGCTCGAAATTTCTCGGAATGATATTTTTTCCCTCTTGCACACACGACGCTAAAAGATTTGTGATCGAAACTCGGTTTAGTCGGTCTCAAACGTGTATACACAGACAGAAAGCCGGGAATTAGGCGCTTCCTGTGGCGCAGCGCCAACATTGAAAAAGCCTCAGGTGCGCAAGAATTGATTGCCGTATTTCTGTTTTTCGTACACTCGATAAAAACTCGCGCATAAGCTTGTCGCCATAAAACATCTGATTTTTTACATCAATTGATTACGCAATGAAGAAAATAAGCAAAACAACGCGTGTCGTATATCGTCTTGTTTATATGTTTATCTCGACAACGTTTTCGTTAATTGTCTTCCGGTGACGAGGAAATCAAGAAGTTTCGACCCGATCGTTTGTGCCAAAACAGCACAAAGTAGACGATGTTTCGTTCTTCGCGAATCGATAAACAAAAAAAAAGGTAAGAAAATGCGTTTGACCTTGTATTTTCCTTTACATTTCCGTTGTCCAGAAATATTAACGTCCGCGTGACGTTTTCTCCGTCTTTTCGCAAAGATTATCCCCGAAATTGCCGCATTTATACATCAAAATTTTTTTACCTATTCATCGAGATGGAGAAAGTGCGATTTAACGAAAAATATTTTGTCATGCTCGGTAAAAAATTTCGCAAAATGGATTTTTCGCGTTTTCAAACGACTCGTTGATCATCTTTTGGAGTCGTTATCATCCGAAATCAATGTGCCGGTACCATGCGGTACCTATCGCAGATTTTTGTAAATCGGCAAATACTCGAAATTCGCATTCTATTTCGGGTTCATTTCGCTTGTACACCGACGGGGTGTCTTGACATTTTTTCTTATCAACAGTAAACAGACCCAGAAATCGACTGAAATTACACATTTTTTTTAGAGATACGGGAATACACGATATGCTGTTCGCATAATATATTCAATCTCGAAAAGTGAAAATTCGTTCTTCGAGAAAAGGTCGTCGACATCACTGATAAATTTAGCGATAAGAACGCACACGGTCAAGCGCCGATGTACGTATGTGCGCTCGGTGAACATGCGATTACGATAAATGACGTTACTATTCTCGGCACAAGCGTGATGAAACCTCAAATAAATGTTGCTACTTTCTTGTTTATACGCTTTTTTTTCGATTATCTGTCTCATCGAACACGACCCATTTCCGAAGTTGGTTCTCGGACTTGAAAATATAATTTATTGAGTTCCGTGGGTTTTGATCAATTTTTCTTAAAAAAAAAAAATTCAAACAAAACGGCAATAATAATAGTATTCCAGAAAAAAAAAGATGCGCAAAACAATTATTTCGCTGGAACAATCATTTCGCTCAAGGATCCCTTGAATGTTTGACGAAAAACGTGATATTCAATTTTCGTTTTTTTTTCCGTCGTTTTATCAGTAAGTACGTCCGAACGTTGAGCGCTACCAGTATTTTTGCGTCCTTGTATGCAAAAAAAAAGCGATTAAAACGTGACTCGAAAATATAATTTATTGAGTTCCGTGGGTTTTGATCAATTTTTCTTAAAAAAAAAAAATTCAAACAAAACGGCAATAATAATAGTATTCCTGAAAAAAAAAGATGCGCAGAACAATTATTTCGCTGGAACAATCATTTCGCTCAAGGATCCCTTGAATGTTTGACGAAAAACGTGATATTCAATTTTCGTTTTTTTTTCCGTCGTTTTATCAGTAAGTACGTCCGAACGTTGAGCGCTACCAGTATTTTTGCGTCCTTGTATGCAAAAAAAAAGCGATTAAAACGTGACTCGAAAATATAATTTATTGAGTTCCGTGGGTTTTGATCAATTTTTCTTAAAAAAAAAAAATTCAAACAAAACGGCAATAATAATAGTATTCCTGAAAAAAAAAGATGCGCAAAACAATTATTTCGCTGGAACAATCATTTCGCTCAAGGATCCCTTGAATGTTTAACGAAAAACGTGATATTCAATTTTCGTTTTTTTTTTCCGTCGTTTTATCAGTAAGTACGTCCGAACGTTGAGCGCTACCAGTATTTTTGCGTCCTTGTATGCAAAAAAAAAGCGATTAAAACGTGACTCGAAAATATAATTTATTGAGTTCCGTGGGTTTTGATCAATTTTTCTTAAAAAAAAAAAATTCAAACAAAACGGCAATAATAATAGTATTCCTGAAAAAAAAAGATGCGCAAAACAATTATTTCGCTGGAACAATCATTTCGCTGAAGGATCCCTTGAATGTTTAACGAAAAACGTGATATTCAATTTTCGTTTTTTTTTTCCGTCGTTTTATCAGTAAGTACGTCCGAACGTTGAGCGCTACCAGTATTTTTGCGTCCTTGCATGCAAAAAAAAAGCGATTAAAACCGTATACGACGGTGAGATTGGCCATCTCTTCAAACGTGACATTTTTTCGAGGTCATCTCGTGGCTTCTTAACATCATTTTTTGAATTTCGTGATTTTCATTCGATTTTTTATGGACACACAAGGAGCGTTGAAACAACACGACACTATCAGCACACGAAATTCATAAAACGAGCCTTTTCATAAACACTAATTGATCCAATTGGCGCTTGATTATCTGATAAGCGGCATGATTTTCAATTTGTTTTTTTTTTCTTCAAAACACCTCAGCATTTCGCTTATCACTACTTTTTCAGTATTTATTTAATTTTTGTACGAAAGACGCGTGTGGCTTAGACAGTTTTACGCCGGATAAAAAATCCTCAGGTATCCTCTCACGAGTGTAAACATTTCGAACATAATCCGTTTGAGTTATGACCTTCAATCCGACAGTCCCTAAAGTGCTTCGAGCGGAAGTAGTACTTGAATTTTTTCGTACTCGTCGACTCTGTTATCGAACATCAAACATTTTTCGGTAAGGGCTTTTCCGAGCTGCAATATTCTCTTTAAATCGTTCTTTTCGTACGTAAAACAGGACAAAATGGAAATTGATGCTCGGTCGGTATAGAAAGCTGCTTTATCGTTTTGCACCAAACAAAAGTGACGTTGGCCCTCGTACGACGTTTCAGAGCCGAAGTACTCGTGTGCATCGTAGATATAATTTCCGTCTCTCAGAGTTTTCACCGTTGTCGTTAAAAGTCATGACAATTAAATTTAATCCGGTCGGTTGCAATTAATATTAAAATTTGTAAAAGAAAACAAAGAAACAAAAATTGATGCAATCGATCTTCGAAAAAAAGTTTATCGAAATAAATTTCCATTCGATCGAACCTCAATTAATTTCCATTGAAAATTAATTTTTCATTCTTTCAAAACGCGACTTCTCCGAGAGTATCCATGTCGCGAGTCTCGTTTGACTCTGCGACTCGTTTGGAGGTCACGAAAAATGGGGCTTTTATTCGCCAAACAATCTTCACCTCGAATCGAATAAAAATAACAACAAAGATATCGCGTTCCCATTTGCACGTGGCTTACATCAGCAAACTGCGTTTTTTTTCCATTAGTTTGCACTTTCTATTATTCAAAAAAAGATCGCGAAACGGTCGATTCATCATTTTTATTTTCCGACAAATAAACATACACGTGAATATTGCTGCATTACCTTTTTCTCTTTCACCGGAAAACTCGCAGCGAATTATTTTTCGAACGCTCGTTTCGCGACTCAAAATATGGATACTCGGCGTGCGTTATCGTTACAGCGCGATTTCAATGTTTTTTTTCCGTGAGTTGCAACGCTTCGAGAGTTTTTAACGCGCAGTTTCAAAATTTCAGCGGCTCAAACGACGATGATTAAAAAAAAATATTCACGCGGATTGCGGCGAACTTTTTTTTTTCAGCCAAAATATCATAACGATTTTACGAGCAATTCTCGAACTACAAGAGCTTGATATCTTTGAAACACTTGCGCATAAGTTTGAGGCGTACTTCTTTTCAAAATCATATATTTGCAGAGATATTTTGAGACACTTCGATTGTTCGGTCATATCTATCCGCGACACAGTTTCGTCTACGACGCAATAACAAGAGTATGTCGATGCCAACGTTCGAAAGGTATTTTATTTTCGAGAAGAAAACAGAGGGATTACCGTCTCAGTCGACGGATTACATGGCTTTTATTATACATATATGTTGGTGTACTCGCGTTATGTACGTAATTCCCAGTTGGACGAGCTTCGTTCTTATCGTCCGCGGAATGTCTCCCCTTTTCGTCTGATACAACAGTACACGTCTGAGAGACTTTTGTTGATCACCGCACTGTCATGGTTTTCCCGTTATGATCATCATATGGCGCGGCGTGAACGAACGAGCAAGATTCCGTCGATGTCAGAAGAACGTCCGTATGCACGCGACTGTGAAAAATTCCCTGACATAGGTGAACTCTCGTACGGTTGATGATACATCTCGCATCGCGAGTTGCGGGACTGTCTATACGTATAATATCGAGGACGAGAGACGAGACGAGAAGGTTCTCGGTCCCACGTATAGGAGGAGCAACGCTCGCGGGGGCATTGCCGGTTTCCCTACTCCCGACTGCGTTCCGTATGCACACACGCGAAACGCATATGGGACGTTCCGCGTCAAATCAGTCATTGGAACTTTGATTCGTTCCATTCAAATAAAAATATCAAATTCGTCCAGTCAAAACGGGTTTCCTCCTTATTTTCTATCGAACGCTCGATATTTTCCGCGCTTATCGAATGAAAAATCATTTTCAACGTTCTCGCGCGTTTTCCGCAATGATTTTTTCAATTTTCGTCTTTGAATATTGTTTTTAAGCGTATATACGGTCCGTTTCAATTTTTTAGTTCGAATCTCCGCCTTGAACGCTGTCGAAATTGCTGATTCTCTGCGCATTTCGTAATACGACTTTGATTGTTTTTGTTTCACTTCGAAATTCTCACTAATCGCGTTAAAGTGATTTCTCGTTCGAAGAAATGGTTTTTTTTTTGAATTTTCGTTCCCGCTGTCAATTCCCACCTTTGTTCTTATTTTCTTATTCCTTTTTGTCCATGAAAAAATATATGTACTTTGAGAACGTTATTTAGTTCGATGCTTCTGCCGCACGGCGGTGTTCACGCGAACGAACAATTGTAACCGCACGAGTGAGTCCTCAGTCTGCTACTGATGGGCGGATAACAAATCCGCGACAGTTACGTGGATCGGTATGAGATTCCAAAATGGCCATAAATATTACGCCCGATTTTCATGTAAAACTGTCCGATTTTATATGGAATGCCCCATATATACACAATAAATACATACAGTGTATCGGTATATATACGCAGTCATGTGTATGTGTTATTCACGGTGATGTTACGGTCTCGGTAAAAGTAACGGGGCGCGTGCGACTAACGGGCGAAATTTAATTTCTCTACCATTCTCTCAAATACTCCTGCGTCGACCGGAAAAGTCACATAAACACAGATCCGTCTATATCTGCAGTCATTGGAGAATCGAATGATTTTTTTTTTCTATGGAGCTTACAGAGGGCGCCGCCGATGTGTGAGCTTCGTTTAAAGGCGCTCAATGACGAATGTCGATTGTGTATTTGCGTATGAAGAGTATAGATATCGAAATATAGATCAAAAGACACAGCGGCGAAGGTAGAGACGTTGGTGGGAATATGGATCGCTTGCCTTTTTTCCGGCTCAGGCGTAAATTGACGTACATCCTTATGTCTATATTGTACAGTCAATAGTGCGTACGGCATAATTTATTCTGTGACTTTTTCCATGTTACAATCAAGATAATTCGAGCATATTCGAACTACGGCGTACATAACCAAATTTATGTTTGATGACTGTATCTCATGCGAAAACTACATTTCAACGATAATTAACATGTATAATTGCGTAATTTCGGTCACCAGCGTTTGTTTTTTTCGCAAAAACGATGAATATTTTCACAGAATACGTTATTTTTACCGCGCGTAAACTGTTTGTTCTTCTCACTGTTTTACTCTTACTGTTTTTCTTCGATTTACGCAAACGTGCAGACGTTTAAACGCTTCGTCTCCAAGTTTTTTTCGCACGAATTCCGGATGAGTTTCAGAGGTTCGATATCTTTGAAAATTCTTAAGATTTTACAATCGGCGATGTTGAGTGGTTCAATATCGATTATTGCACACGTGTGGACTGTCATTCGCGTGTTTTTTAAAGATTGACTTCACGTATCGTCGATTTTTATAGCTATGAAAAATTGGACGCAGCGAAAAGTTAGGTTATGCGGAAGAGTGTAGATGGCGAAGTATAGATGGCGATACAAAGTGGTTTCATGGCGCCGACGCAGAGAGGTGTGGGAAAAAGAAAATGTATAAGGACTGTGTAAAACTTTTGTAAAAACCTTGACAGTTATGCAAATAAAACTCTATTATTATTATTATTATCATCATTATTGGCTGTGAGAAACGAATACGTGAGATATCCTGTAACGAATGTAGACTCATCGTAGAAAAATTAGCAAAACTGATTTTATAACGGTTTGTATTACAATGACGGTGCGTGTTCGCGTCAATTCACCGTATATGTGTACAAGTACGGGAAAAACTGCCATCGTAAATCGAGAATCATCTAAACGCTCAAAGTATAATTATTTTGAATGAATTCTTCGGCTTTCCGCAACATCGCAATCGGTTATAACTTCCGGAAATGATGATTGAGGAAAATATACATTTTCCGCGACTCGCCGTAACGATATTTGTTCATCCAGATTCGAGTAAGACTTACTCCTTCCATTAGTTTTATCGTCAAATGAAAAAAAAACTGCGATTTTTCTACCGCTCTGAGATCCAGTCTCGTTGTGTGAAAAAAATATTGAAGTCCTCGGTTAAAACTTGACGCGACAAAGACGCTCTCGAAAAAGACAGTTTTTTTCGTACAAACGAAAGTGTATTTTAATAATAGAACTATGATAAAATTGTTGGAGCGAGACGGCCTAATGCATTACGTACGACGTAACGACCGAGTTTTTTTTTTCTTCAATTTGACATTTCGTGTATGAACAGCTGGAAAAATTCAAGAATACGTCGCGTGGCGATTATTATACAGATTAGATGGAGCGATGATTACGGAAAATATAGCATTTTTCAACGATCAGGTGATACGCATATTCGCCGCGAAGAAAAAAGTAGTTTAAAGCAAACGGAACTTGTGAAATAAATTCGTCGCAGGCCGTCATCATTTTACACCTGCTGCTATCCTATATCCGAATATGAAATTACTGAATTAAATTAAAGCACGAAACACCCGAAAAACGTGTCCATCCGGAATGGATGAGAAATTTGGATATGTCTTTTAACGGGCAATTCAAAAATTGTTTTTCGCTACATTTTCATTTGGAGGTTAGGCGTGGTTTATGACTGGACAAAACAACCAAACTTTTCGCTGTTTCGATCGCCACAAATAAACGAATTGAGTATTATTTTTTTTTATTACGACGATGTGTATCATATTCGCTTGGATTATTTGGAAATGATCGAGAACCTTAAAAATACTTTCGTGGTACGAGCGAAAGATAAAACAATCGTTCACCGCGAACGTCGCCATTACTGGTTAACCTTAAAAACAAAAACGTTGACTTCTACTTGTGACTTATTTGCTTCATAAAATAAATCCTTGCACTGGTCTGTGCTTACTCAAGGTCGGAAAAATCTCTGCTTCAAGGTCGTTTGTTCAAGAGTTCCAGGAATGTTTCATTTTTCAATTTTTTTATCATCGATTATCGGAATTATCGATTATTCGCGCGAACCCCCGTAATTTCATCGTTCCCTTACGAACATTTCCAATTCGGGATCACTGTTTCGATGTTTGCATTATTAGCATTTGATCCAGCAATTTTAATATATATTTCTACGGCACTCTTCAATCCGCAGCTTTTTTTCACATCTCGACATATCGTTAACGTCTCGTGACCATAAAACGCGATTTCGATGAAATTACGTGTGAAATCTCTTATTCATTCTTTTGTTCCTTATTACGAATAATCGCCCGGTCGATAAGTTATCGACACGCAGTTTGTAATATTTTTATTACTTCCGCATAGGTGAACATTGAGAAAAAATATCTCACGGTTCCTCGAGCAGATGCGACATTATTATTTTTGTTCTCTTCATTAAACGACGATATCGTCAAAACGAAAAAATGTCTCACCCGGTAACTCGCTCTTCCTTTCAGTACTTTTCGTGACGCGGCATGAAATTTCGCGAAATCCATGAAAGCCAAACTCATACTGAAAAATAGTTTTTTCCCATCGTGTTACGTGTTTTCAAATGCCACCGATAGATGGAGATGCAAACGAGGAAGAAACAGAATCAATCTATCGCATCAAGAAAATTGCAATTTGCTTGACCTTGAACATGGTAAACCGGTGTGAGTGTTACTTCGTCCAATTTTCGTCGCGTCTTGTTTCAGATATTAAAATTGTACTACGTTTTCGTAAATACGGCGATGATCATTATCGGAAAAAAAAACACGGGGATGATAACGCTCTACAAAAATTCATGAATCATCGCGTACATCGTAAAGGTCTCGGAACGTCAGCTCTTTTTCAACGAAAACTTATTTACGTGTCTTCGCACCACTAGCCACATTTCTCGTGAAGAAATACGCGCGTATTAGTAGCGTTCTTTAAAAATTCTCATTATCAGTCATTGGTGACGATTTCTATCATACTCTGTTCCGTTTATGGCAGCATAACGAGATTACCGCTGTACTGTACATCCTTACAAATCGAACGACGGGTCTCGCAGGAAATTGCAAAAGATCGCGGATTCGATGTCAATGATAATGAGCGCCAGCTACGTTGAAAGAATGTCAATTCGCCCCTCTCGGAACTAGTTGAAGAGGAAAAAGAATATGCTTGTACATGCGAGCTGTATATTTGGGAATGTTATTCCGAAAGAGAGAAAGTGAAGGCGGAGAGTCCCGGGCGAGAACGCTCGACTTTTTTTTTATTCAAAATGATCAACATTTTCTTGAATAATAATAAAATAAATACAATATTGTACATTTATTTTATGATAATGATGCGTGAGTAATGATGATGACGAATAATGAAAATAAATAAAACAGTTACGAGTTGGTAGACCGAGTTTAATATCGATCAGTTTTACTCTGTGGACAGAATGGCAATGTCAATTTATGAGGTGGCTGAAAAACGTGTGACTGATCGTAACACCGGTCCTAATGCTGATAATCAGGCTTACTCGTACGAGGTTTTCTTCATTTTTTGACAAGGAAGAGAATGGTACGAGATAAATCTGATTTTATTACGCAATTGAAGACTGAAAACTGAAATATAACCTATATTGCTTAGAGTAATGATAGGATATGTGTGACGATACTTAAGTAACGACAATGAAAAATATTTGCCGTTTAAAATTTCATTTATCCGATGAATGATCAATCGATCGATTGTTCGTAATTCGATCGATTATAATCAAAGAATATTATAGATATTGTGTTGACTTTTTTCAACGTTTATCGCTGGACACCGTAACCTAGAAATTGAAAGGAAGGGGGAACAGGTTCACTCGGTTTTGAGATAATGATACGTACATCGGAACAACATTTCTCACATGCTACGATAAAATAATAAGGTTACACGTATGCTTCGGCTCATAAGGCTTCGTTTGTTTTGTCCAGTTTCGTCGATCTCTTATTTGTACAAAAACCTGAAAATCATCGATCCTTCTGACAAGCGCTATCGTGTACGAAATATCTTGCTCTCCCATCAGTTTGCCGCTGGCAATTGCAGATGTACGCGAGAAAGAGTGCCGCGACCGTTTTCATCGCGGCGGGGGGAGCGCTCGGCGCAGTAGCGCGGCAAACCGCGGCGTTCGGTGCGCATGAGATAAAAAAACAACAAGATTCTCTCCTCAGAGTGGGGTATACTCGCGGGTAATGCAGAAGGGGGGATTAGAAAACGTCGGCGGAGAGGAGAAGGATCAGACGGGAAAGAGGATCTCGGCTATATACCGGTACGTTATTCTCGCGAGAAGGCAAAACCACGCGGTCTCGTGAACAAGATACACGGCTTTATCTTAATGATTATCACTGAAAACTCTTCTATCATATTTCAAACGGTCTTTTGTTTTCAATAAATATACGAGTCTGTCAAGATTTTTGATAAAAAACGTTTGTAAGCGCGCAGGCGCGCGTCCGTTTTTCGATTTCTTTACCCGAGTCGCGTGTGTCTCGCTGCGCGCGGGCGCGTCTTCTTTCTCGGTCGATACACAAAGCCAGTGTGTTTTTTGCGCTCAGGGACGAGAATAAAGTTGAATAAATATTGTGAATTGTGTATCGAGCGGTGCGCGAATTAAAGCAATTTCAAATCGCGAAAGTTTGACTGTTTACGACATTCTTTTATCATTGTGAACTAAGAAAGTGCAAATTTCTTCGGCTACACGTGATAAACGAGAATAACGATAACTATTATATTACCCCGTGAATAAACACCTGAAAATTCAGAGAGAATGCTAATACAATTGCGTCCTTGTCGAATCGTAAAACGTGTATTGCAGGATATAACAAATAACAGTGTAAACATCAATTACAATAAAGACATCGAGTCTAGTGTAGCTGCGGCAGAACGCTGTGGTTTCGACGGCAAGCGTAACCGAGTGAGGCGGCATCGCGATAATCCGCCGTCGCGGCGCTGCATCCGCGTGGCGAAATACTGAACGCGCATAATACGCATGTATTCATGTATACACACGCTACTGACTGTAAAGGTGTGTACAAGCGTGTTTCCACGAGAGTATGTGCGCCAAAGCATACAAAAGTCTCGTTTGCTTTTCGCGGTGAAATTTGATGATGAAAAAAGTCGTCCGACGCTAAAACGATAATTATCACTCGATAAGGCTGACGATTTTTCAAACTTTGGAAACTGTCATCAAGTTGAAGAAAAAAGAAAACATTTCATAGATGATTTTCGTCAGAGAGAAAATTGTGCGAACTCGTGCCTGTTCGGCTGTTAAGCGTGTATGAGTCTGCGCAGTACGGCACGACAAGGAGCAAGAATATATACATATATATATATATATATTTATATATATTGTGCCGCATGCGTACGCGTGTTTGGTACGAGAGCAGCGCAGCAGTAGCGGCTTCAACCGCCACCAGAGTGGTATTTGCAAGACGAAAAAAAGGAAAAAAATTGCAGCATCGTGGTTGCGTGATCGTCGCGCGACTCATCGCGCCTATTATACATTTGTCGTTGTTGATCATTTTTACGGTGAACTTTATCCCGCTCTTTTAACCTAATTTCCCTCCTCTCTGTGTATAGACTCGAACGAAAATCTCGTGCCGCGTCAAAAAAAAAAAGATATAGATAGACCGCGTGGAAAAAACTGCAGTGTGTTTCGAAATCTTCGCGACCGAAATTTTTTTTCGCTCTTTGCGCCCGGATGTGAGCAGAGAGAAAGAGAGAATCATTATCTCTAATTGATAAAGGTGTATCGACAAACATTTTTTGGATACGACGCGAGCGTTCAGTTTTGTTTTATTATTGTTTTACGTGCACGAAACATACACACTCGATAAATATACATCAATTTCCGTCACGAGTATGGATGAAACGGGCGGCATAAACGTACTGGGATTTCGGATTCCCGTCCTCGTGGCGATAACTTCTCTCGTTGGAGCTCTCGCTTTGGTCTTTAGCTACGCTGCCGGTATTTTCTCGGGGCGAAGCAACGATGCCAGCTCTAACAAGGGTAAGCTAAGCATCATATTGTGTTCATTTCAGGTATACAAAAATTAGTTTTCTTACGGGCTTTTCCCTCTTGACCAAGTTGTACGCGAACCTGCAAGGTTTTTGGCTCTCGTTGAAATTTACGTGTGCGCGTGTTGGTAACTCGTGGAGGGATCGCGAGGTGGAGCTCGCGCGCGCTTCCCCCTCCTTCCCCCCTTTTTTTCTGTATTGGTCCTGTCGATATACGTATGCGTAGTATAAGCGGGTAATATACGTCGCAGGATGCGCGCATGTGCCCATGCATTCGCGCCTTCAGAGCGGAGAGCACGGACGAAACGAAATTTGTGCATGCGCGCATGGAGCACCCGTAAATTTGATGAACATGCGCGACCGCGCAACAACGTCCGCACGATACATTCGTGCGCATATACACATTAGGGTGTTTCATTTTTACGGCACATTCTTTTCCTTTGTTCAAGTTCGAAAGCTGACGATAAGAATTACGCGGTTTCTTCGTTATATCTCTGAAAATATTGATCCAAAAAAAACATTTGTACGAAACAAAAATGAGGCTATCGACGTTCTCTACAAAAACGATTCTACGGACGATCCTCCTCGCCCGAATATCTCCGATGTTACGCAGAAAAATAGGTCACCACCCTCGTAATAAAACTTTTGTTTATCCTCGTGGAATCTAAATTCTGCATCATTTTCTCCTGAAATAAACATAATATTTTCGCTTTATTCAATGCGCCAGCGAGTTTCGCCCGGCCTGGGTTAAATTTGCGATCGCGTTTTTTTTTGCTTGGCGGTTTCTCGGTAGTATTGGTTTTAGCTGGATTCTTTTGTTTCCGGCTTGTTGTCACTTTTTGTCATATTCACGAGTCGGATGCGGTCGTGGCCATTCGATAAGGTCGTATAACGACAAAAGTATCGAGTTTACAAGAATTGCCCATGGAATCTTTTTTGCAGAGCACCTTAAGGCCATGGGGGTACCCCCTCCCCCATCGAAATTTACAAAAATTCTCAGGCAAAATCTATAAATCGGATCGATTCGAAATTTTTTGTGAGTATTCAGTGACACAACACGAAGGGAATGACGATTTCGCAATTTCGAAATTTTGCAAAAAAATTTTTTTGCAGAGTAAAAAAAATTTTCAAAATTTCGAAATTCTAAAATCGTCAGTCCCTCCGGGCTATATCACTAAATACCCACGACAAATTTCAAACCGATTCGATTTGTAGATTTTGCCAGATAATTTTTCAAAGCTTCCATTTAGGGATGTAACACATCGCCTTAAGGTAGTTCTATCGTTAGATTCAAATCGAGAAATTGTTTTGCAGTTTTTCTCACATACAAAATGGTTCGCGGGCTTCAGTTAAATAAGAAAAGTTGTTGCAAATCGACTAAAGAACAGCATAATCCAAATTCACGGTCATCCCAGGTGATATGTGCTTGCTCTATAATTACAAAAATTGCGAAAAAAATTTTCTTAAGATTTTTTTGGAAAACTCGAGAAATCTTCTTTGATGTTGCATAAAAATGTATGCAAAGTTTTAGAAGGCTTCACCACGCAGAAGCCAAGATATTCATTGATGAAAATGCAACTTTTAACACGCGCTCTTACGAGAGACTACCGAAAATTGTGATTTTTACCAATAAATATCTCAACTTCCACGTGGTAAAACCTTCCAAAATTTATTACACACGTATATATGACATCAAAGAATACGTATTCAAATTTTCAACAAAATCTTAAGAAAACGATAAAACGATAGAACTACCTTAATAGCATTAAATTTTCTGCACTTTCGATGTGTCTCAAACGAAAACTAATCTGGTGAAATTCCGTTCCGCGTTATTCCGCTTTGTCTTGTGAAATTAATGTGAATGAAACCTCATGTTATGATGTAAAGCAATGTGCTTCACATGGGAAATTGAATATTCCGATGAGCCGAGTGTATAATTGACCTGGAATATTTTTAATCGCGCGTAAAATTTCTCTTCGAGCATGTACCATCGGTTTTTCAACTCGCACAAAACGAAAAACGTTGCTCGAGAATGAAACACCCTAATAGACAAATACGAGTACCCGAACGGTATCGTCCAAGTGGGGTGACTCGCACAAATGGACAAAATTGGGACGCTCGAAGGCACAAATCGATAATTTGCTCGAATCAAAATCCGAACGCACGCTGAATATGACTTCGATACAGCAGGGTCATCGGTGATTCGAAAGGGATCATTCCAGAGCTGATTCGCAACGAATTTGACCCAATAAACTCGGGGTTTCGAAAGATCACTGATTTTTCGGTGATATTTTGAGATATTTTTGTTTGAACTTTTTCATTTTTTAAATAAATACCCAACATTTCCGAAAGAACAAGAAGATACCGTAAGATGAAGAAAAAAAACAAACTTCCATCGATCGAATAACCAAATCTTTTATCGCTGAAATTTCCAAAGTCTCGTACTTTGAAATTCTCAAAATATTTTCAGAGGCCATTAATCTCCCGACGACGAAACGCCTCGTAAAAATGACATGACAAATCGATGTGAGAAATATAAACGATGCGTATTTACGATAAATGTATTTGCAAGTTCGATAAACTCGGCGCGATCCGACACAATCGTCTGGATTTGTCCTTGCAGGTATAGAGCGGAATGTTTATCGAAGCCTGTGGCGACCGGCTCTGAAAATATAGCTGGTCGTGAGAAATGTTTCTTTTTGTGCTTTTCGTCAGTTCATTCGTGACGAGATAAAATCCATCCACCTTCCACATGCGAATAATATTTGTACACATTTCCGATCGATCGGGCGGGAAAATTATTCTCTCGACTATCGTACGCACTTTCGATTTTTTTAATCGATCAATGAAATGCAGTCAATCCGTATCTTCATCGTCGAAATACAGCAAAATTTTCATCGTTCGTTCATTTTTTTTCGAATACGAATTATTTTTATACAGAATATGTTATTTTATCGGTTATAAATTTTTGAAAAATGCTGGGCAAAATATTACTTTAAGGTAGTTCTATCGTTTTATCGTTTTCTTAAGATTTTGTTGAAAATTTGAATACGTATTCTTTGATGTCATATATACGTGTGTAATAAATTTTGGAAGGTTTTACCACGTGGAAGCTGAGATATTTATTGGTAAAAATCACAATTTTCGGTAGTCTCTCGTAAGAGCGCGTGTTAAAAGTTGCATTTTCATCAATGAATATCTTGGCTTCTACGTGGTGAAGCCTTCTAAAACTTTGCATACATTTTTATGCAACATCAAAGAATATTTCTTGAGTTTTCCAAAAAAATCTTAAGAAAATTTTTTTCGCAATTTTTGTAATTATAGAGCAAGCACATGTCACCTGGGATGACCGTGAATTTGGAGTATGCTGTTCTTTAGTCGATTTGCAACAACTTTTCTTATTTAACTGAAGCCCGCGAACCATTTTGTATGTGAGAAAAACTGCAAAACAATTTCTCGATTTGAATCTAACGATAGAACTACCTTAAACCCTTTATGCACTTTATATCACGAGAATTAAACGTGACTGGTAAAAACAAGAAAAATCTTCGAGGGAACCTTGCCGTTGAAAGAAATCCTTTCAGGCGGCCTCGAACGAAACGATAAGCGCACAGATGGCGCTGCTACGCGCAATTTTTATTGCCGATATTGAATAATAAATATCAAAGATTTTTCCGGTCCATTACTTTGACCTCGGCGGTATTTGCTGTATCATAAGTTTTTTTTTTTTTATTTTTCTGAAGTCGGTCGTCGGTAGATCTCTCCAGTCCCGGTAATAAGCGCGAGACTGTACGAGAAGCGTCATTTCATCCCCTCTCGATTTCCGGACGAGCAGCAGCGAGATGATTCTCGCGGACGCTCCGCATACTCGAAATTTTTACGTTCCTTTCTTGGCGCTCTCTTCGAGACCAGCGAAACGAAGAAGGGAGAAAGAAAACGGTACGAAGCTGGCGCGTTAACCCAAATATAAACGCGCTCGCGCGCCAGCTTCTCCTCCCGAATGTCGGCTGATGAAATTCACGCTTCTCGCCGCGTTGATCCAAGCGATCAACGCGATACGTGAAAAATTTACGGCTGTTTATTTTTAATACGGAAGGCTCCCCCCTTCTGACAAGATTACAATGAGCGTTTAGGCTCGAGTCGCGCAACGTTTTTCGTTTTCTTGCAAACGGGTGAACCGATACGAAGCCTAACGACGATAACGAACTTGAACACTGCTGTACCCGTGCGTCTCTCTCTTTCTCAAGTTTCCCGTCACGGGACGCTTCGCACGAGGTAACCGCGAATTTTTTGCCCTGCTCGTAGACGCACATACGAACGAAAAGTGTGTACGACGTGTAGCGCCCGAAGCCTGAAGCCTTGACATTGAATTCGTTAGAGAAAACGCGTATTTTGTAACGTATACGTATTTACATAAACGAATGCAGCATGCATTAGGGTGGTTTGAAAAAAAATCAATATTTCGTCAATCCCCAAAGACGTTGGATTTCTTCCTCACGAAAGATCCCTCGGGAAGTTCAGTTTCCTGTTTAATTAATATGCGAAATACGTGCGAATACCGCATTTTGTGCGAAAGAAGCGAAACTTGAGCTTCGTTTTTTTTTTTGCGAATAAAAGATTCCGCGAAAAAATATCATCGATGTTGTAAAATTGGTAGAATTCCGCTAGTTTTGCGTTGCGACACTCGAGCCATCAGGAAAAATATACCGATCGAATTACCGAATTCGAAAATGACATTTCCGAGATCCAAAATGACGGATTTAGTAACGCGAATGCGGAGAAAATTTTGAAAAAGGGAGTTTCCGTTTCCCACATTGCAACCGTCGAAAGTCTGATTGCGGAAGAAATTTGGGAAAGTCTAAAAACAAGACTATAATTCTTTTGTTGAAAATGAAAGTTTATCATTCTTTCGATCGTTGTATTATACAAAAAAAACTGCCTCCGAACGTCTTCTTCTCTTTATAAAAACATAGGATTTATATTTGTAATATTTCTCAATTTTGTGTACCGCCAGTGGCGCCATCTGTCGTCGAACGCCGACGACTCTCGTCTCGAAATCGAGTTTTCGAATTTTTCACCGATACATCGATATTTGCAACTCGCGTCACTAACGTGACGTTAGCTCCGTTCGATTCGTTGTGATTTCAATCGAAAGATGTAAAATATTGAAGTTTCGATGCGATTCTCAAAGTTTCTTTCGTAATAACATCGCAGAGTCCGCAAAACCT
Organism: Heteropelma amictum; assembly: GCA_959613375.1. Classification (NCBI taxonomy): domain Eukaryota; kingdom Metazoa; phylum Arthropoda; class Insecta; order Hymenoptera; family Ichneumonidae; genus Heteropelma; species Heteropelma amictum. The sequence continues at coordinate 4,775,551 of OY390721.1, read as the reverse complement.
GTACGTACGTACTTTCGACGATGTAACATCGGACTCGGTGTTGTCGCGAGTCTCGGCAATACAATATACAAAAAAAACTGGCTCTGAACGTCTTCTTCTCTTTATAAAAACATAGGATTTATATTTGTAATATTTCTCAATTTTGTGTACCGCCAGTGGCGCCATCTGTCGTCGAACGCCGACGACTCTTGTCTCGAAATCGAGTTTTCGAATTTTTCACCGATACATCGATATTTGCAACTCGCGTCACTAACGTGACGTTAGCTCCGTTCGATTCGTTGTGATTTCAATCGAAAGATGTAAAATATTGAAGTTTCGATGCGATTCTCAAAGTTTCTTTCGTAATAACATCGCAGAGTCCGCAAAACCTGTACGTACGTACTTTCGACGATGTAACATCGGACTCGGTGTTGTCGCGAGTCTCGGCAATACAATATACAAAAAAAACTGGCTCTGAACGTCTTCTTCTCTTTATAAAAACATAGGATTTATATTTGTAATATTTCTCAATTTTGTGTACCGCCAGTGGCGCCATCTGTCGGCGAACACCGACGACTCTCGTCTCGAAATCGAGTTTTCGAATTTTTCACCGATACATCGATATTTGCAACTCGCGTCACTAACGTGACGTTAGCTCCGTTCGATTCGTTGTGATTTCAATCGGAAGATGTAAAATATTGAAGTTTCGATGCGATTCTCAAAGTTCCTTTCGTAATAACATCGCAGAGTCCGCAAAACCTGTACGTACGTACTTTCGACGATGTAACATCGGACTCGGTGTTGTCGCGAGTCTCGGCAATACAATATACAAAAAAAACTGGCTCTGAACGTCTTCTTCTCTTTATAAAAACATAGGATTTATATTTGTAATATTTCTCAATTTTGTGTACCGCCAGTGGCGCCATCTGTCGGCGAACACCGACGACTCTCGTCTCGAAATCGAGTTTTCGAATTTTTCACCGATACATCGATATTTGCAACTCGCGTCACTAACGTGACGTTAGCTCCGTTCGATTCGTTGTGATTTCAATCGGAAGATGTAAAATATTGAAGTTTCGATGCGATTCTCAAAGTTCCTTTCGTAATAACATCGCAGAGTCCGCAAAACCTGTACGTACGTACTTTCGACGATGTAACATCGGACTCGGTGTTGTCGCGAGTCTCGGCAATACAATATACAAAAAAAACTGGCTCTGAACGTCTTCTTCTCTTTATAAAAACATAGGATTTATATTTGTAATATTTCTCAATTTTGTGTACCGCCAGTGGCGCCATCTGTCGTCGAACGCCGACGACTCTTGTCTCGAAATCGAGTTTTCGAATTTTTCACCGATACATCGATATTTGCAACTCGCGTCACTAACGTGACGTTAGCTCCGTTCGATTCGTTGTGATTTCAATCGGAAGATGTAAAATATTGAAGTTTCGATGCGATTCTCAAAGTTCCTTTCGTAATAACATCGCAGAGTCCGCAAAACCTGTACGTACGTACTTTCGACGATGTAACATCGGACTCGGTGTTGTCGCGAGTCTCGGCAATACAATATACAAAAAAAACTGGCTCTGAACGTCTTCTTCTCTTTATAAAAACATAGGATTTATATTTGTAATATTTCTCAATTTTGTGTACCGCCAGTGGCGCCATCTGTCGGCGAACACCGACGACTCTTGTCTCGAAATCGAGTTTTCGAATTTTTCACCGATACATCGATATTTGCAACTCGCGTCACTAACGTGACGTTAGCTCCGTTCGATTCGTTGTGATTTCAATCGAAAGATGTAAAATATTGAAGTTTCGATGCGATTCTCAAAGTTTCTTTCGTAATAACATCGCAGAGTCCGCAAAACCTGTACGTACGTACTTTCGACGATATAACATCGGACTCGGTGTTGTCGCGAGTCTCGGCAATACAATATACAAAAAAAACTGGCTCTGAACGTCTTCTTCTCTTTATAAAAACATAGGATTTATATTTGTAATATTTCTCAATTTTGTGTACCGCCAGTGGCGCCATCTGTCGGCGAACGCCGACGACTCTTGTCTCGAAATCGAGTTTTCGAATTTTTCACCGATACATCGATATTTGCAACTCGCGTTACTAACGTGACGTTAGCTCCGTTCGATTCGTTGTGATTTCAATCGAAAGATGTAAAATATTGAAGTTTCGATGCGATTCTCAAAGTTTCTTTCGTAATAACATCGCAGAGTCCGCAAAACCTGTACGTACGTACTTTCGACGATATAACATCGGACTCGGTGTTGTCGCGAGTCTCGGCAAGTGAATCACCCTCACAACAAACGACAAGCGGAAAAGAAATAGGAGAAAAGAAGGAGAACGATACTTCAGGGAGAGACATAAACGTGTACAAAAATAAACTGTAACGATATACGTATAATATGCGAAACGGCGTCGTGCGAGAGAGGTGGGTCTGACGGTGGATATACACGCAGCGGACAAGCGAGGAACGACAATGAGGGGAATTGTAAAAAATGAAAGAAAAAAGGGCAGAAACTCGAAGAGTAGGGGGGGGGGGGGAGGCGTATCGAGACGGTACAGCAAGTTCTCGACGAGGCACACGTGTACCGTTCGCGAGTGGACCACGTGAAGCGCTGGACAGCGACGCGACGGATGCGACCGCAGCGCCGCCAGACGGATGTTTCGCGCGTTATTCTCGTTTTTGCGCTTATCAATGTTCGCAACTTCGTCAAACAGCGACTTTGTTTACCAGTTCCTTTTTGTCTTTCTTTTTTCACCTTGTATTTCTCTACAAGCTTAAAGAAACATCGAGAACATTCCATTTTCGATTTATTCGCGTCGTATATAAAAAATTTCGTTCGACGCGCTTCTAAATTTGCGGCTGTTCGGTTACGCCTCGTACGGTCTTTTTTTTTACACTTTGGCAATTATTCAATCGACGGGACGCAAATTGCACTTGTTGGTTTTAAGAAATTGATATGGAAAGTTATAAAATCGAAATCTTTTTTTTTTTTTTTTTTTTCAAGACTGACGGCAGTTCAGTCACCTCCCGCAGAGCCACTTATACCGCAGCTGCTCTTTTCGCGGTTTCCTGTTTAACTGTCTTTTATTTCTTTCCTTCATGCTCGTTTTACAGAGGCTCGAGGTACGCTTTACAAACGCTACGCTTTACAGCAGCTGCGATGCAACCTCCCCGGCGGATCTCTCGCGTTCATTTTTTCACTGCGCGTGTTTCGTTCTTTTTCACCGGTCCCTTTTTCGCATCCGCGCGCGTGCTTCCTTTCTCGTTAATCGCTCTTTTGCTTTCCCATTTTTGTATTTTTTCAAATTATATCAGTACACTTTTATATATCTGTACACGCAATGATACAATGAAAAACGGTTAAAACGTTTTCCTCCTGATCTGTTTCGAACGTCCTGCCAGTTATTCGAGTTTTTGCCAGAAACTGCTCGTGACAGTAATTTAGTTGACCCCACCAAGTACATCGCGCTCAATCGTGCCTACGTGATTGGCCCCGCTGGATAGTCAAAATACCTATAATAAGTATAAATTAATGTACAGTATGATGCAGGAAAAAAAGTAACGAGGAAAGAAAAGAATTTCACAAAGTACGCTTGGCGATTGTTCGAATGGAAACAATAGGACCTGTTGAAAAAAATGTCACGTCGAGGGGTGCTTTTTACATCGCAGGTACAATTTTGAAAATTAAATGAAAGATGGAAAAGCTTGTAAATCAAGAAACTGTAAGGATTTGTATTTTCCAAAGACATTTTTTTCAAGACAGTGTTCGAAATTCCGTCATGAAACACTTTTAGACTCGGAATTTTGTCGCGAATGTAACTTTCAATCGTAAATAAAAGAATATTTTTAATTGCTTGGTGTCGAGACGCCACCGCGTCTCTGGATACAATGAAAAACGGTTAAAACGTTTTTCTCCTAATCTGTTTCGAATGTCCTGCCAGTAATTCGAGTTTTTGCCAGAAATTGCTCGTGACAGTAATTTAGTTGACCCCACCAAGTACATCGCGCCCAATCGTGCCCACGTGATTGGCCCCGCTGGATATTCAAAATACCTGCCCTGCCGATCGACGCCGAGCACTCATTGACCACTAGACGGCCCGCTGGACATTTTTCAAAATTTCATCCCTCTTCGCTCCCACATTCATCCTTCGACGGTATCCTTATAATTATTTTATGATCACGTGACGAAACGTCGGACTACCGACGTGCCACAAAAGCATTATTTTGACGCCCGCATCGTTGCAATCCAACGAAAAGTGCAATCTACTTCCTCTCCCTCTTTTTTATCGTTAATATTCAACGACTCTCCAAAAATTTTTAAGGTAGTTCTATCGTTTTATCGTTTTCTTAAGATTTTGTTGAAAATTTGAATACGTATTCTTTGATGTCATATATACGTGTGTAATAAATTTTGGAAGGTTTTACCACGTGGAAGTTGAGATATTTATTGGTAAAAATCACAATTTTCGGTAGTCTCTCGTAAGAGCGCGTGTTAAAAGTTGCATTTTCATCAATGAATATCTTGGCTTCTACGTGGTGATGCCTTCTAAAACTTTGCATACATTTTTATGCAACATCAAAGAAGATTTCTCGAGTTTTCCAAAAAAATCTTAAGAAAATTTTTTTCGCAATTTTTGTAATTATAGAGCAAGCACATATCACCTGGGATGACCGTGAATTTGGAGTATGCTGTTCTTTAGTCGATTTGCAACAACTTTTCTTATTTAACTGAAGCCCGCGAACCATTTTGTATGTGAGAAAAACTGCAAAACAATTTCTCGATTTGAATCTAACGATAGAACTACCTTAAGCAATTTTTCGAAATTATTACGACTCGCGAAAAAAGATGAAAATCCTCATGAAAGTCCCGGAAAATTGAATATCAAGTTTCGAGAAAATTCGATTTTTCGTTGAGGTCCAACGATGCAAACGATGCAAAAGGATTTCTTCAATTCTTCAGGCTGTAATTTTCCGAATTGTCGTTATATTTTCCGTCTTCCTTTCACGAGTGTCGCAATGTCGAAAAATTGATGGAAAATCGTTTGGTGAATCCTAGGATATTGGCAGTAAAAAACGAGGTTGCGAATTTCAAAATCGTATTTTCACGCCGATTCTGCGCGTCCGCACGTGCGTTACGCGGTGTTTTGGCTCGTTTTCGCTCAATGGGGATCAGCGCGTTATTTTGACGAAAGTCGTACGATCGTTTACGGTAGTTTATCGTACAGTGACTCACGTGCTCGTGAGTCATGGGTTCGCATCGATTTTCCGCGTCTAACCTTTTTTTTCTCACCCCTGGGCTACGCTTCACTTTTATTCAAAGCTAAAGTTCAAAAGAACGGCACCGCGGTCGGATCTCTCGACAGATATGACGACCCCAGGTACGAGGCCTGCCTTTTTCCACTCGGTATATTCACTCGTACAGATCCTTGCGTGATAAAAACAAATTCACCATTTTCGGAATACGCATCTTCGACCAACGACGGAACGAGATAACGATTTTTCTTGTTCTCCACGTTTTTCCAATTCGTGTAATTCGCTAATCGGGGAAAATGTCGGTATAGAGTACCGAGAAGCAAAAGAATGCCATTCGTGTTTACGCTGCTACAGCACGTCATGTTTTTTTTTACTTTCCACTCGATTGCCTGACTTTTTAAAAAAAGGAAGAATATTATTTCGATGTATGTTCATGTTTCGTTGAAAAAGTTTATCAATATTTCTCCATTGTTCGATTTTTGCTTTTCGAGTACAACGACCATCATCGAAAACAAGGTAATTAATGTTGATCCACAATTCAGCACTGAAAAGGGTACGCAAGGACGTCATCCCTGCTGTTTTTCCTCTGTTGTACAATAGGTTTGCTTCCCACGTGCTACACCGACTATGAGACTCGTTAAATCGAGGGATATTCTGAATTTGTCCAAATTTTATTGTTCGATATTTTGATAATAACGTTTTGATACTGTTGTTACTCGAAATCAATGTGAACCGTTTATATAACCGATTGCCTTTCAGAGTTTCATACCCTTTAACCCGATTCGGTTATCGCGGCTCGCTGGAGACCATTTTTCGACGATGCCTGCATTTTTGGAAGCTGGTTGCGACGAAAAATAAAATATCCGTTCAAATTTTGCTGCGATCTTCATGGTGTGCCCTTAAAGTACAAGTATTCAAGAGCGTCCTTTAAAAGGAAAAAGATATCCTTTTTGAAAAAATGTATCAATTTATCTATCGTTCAAAACGAAAAAAAAAAGAATAACGATGTTATGCACGAAAAAGACTCTGCGATAGTTGATCATTGGTAGTCGACGCCCTGGCCTTAATCCAAAATTATTAAAACGAATTCTTAATGATAAAAAATGAAACGTTTATTCAACATGAAATTGTTTTATCGTTGATACTTCCGCTTGAGCGCAATCTGGCATCTTATTTTCAAGTTTAAACGTGACTGTAAGTTTGATTGAAGTAGAAGTATTCAAGAGTGTCCTTTAAAAGGAAAAAGATATCCTTTTTGAAAAAATTTATCAATTTATTCATCGTTCAAAACGAAAAAAAAAGAATAACGATGTTATGCTCGAAAAAGACTCTGCGATAGTTGATCATTGGTAGTCGACGCCCTGGCCTTAATCCAAAATTATTAAAACGAATTCTTAATGATAAAAAATGAAACGTTTATTCAACATGAAATTGTTTTATCGTTGATACTTCCGCTTGAGCGCAATCTGGCATCTTATTTTCAAGTTTGAACGTGACTGTAAGTTTGATTGAAGTACAAGTATTCAAGAGTGTCCTTTAAAAGGAAAAAGATATCCTTTTTGAAAAAATGTATCAATTTATCTATCGTTCAAAACGAAAAAAAAAGAATAACGATGTTATGCTCGAAAAAGACTCTGCGATAGTTGATCATTGGTAGTCGACGCCCTGGCCTTAATCTAAAATTATTAAAACGAATTCTTAATGATAAAAAATGAAACGTTTATTCAACATGAAATTGTTTTATCGTTGGTACTTCCGCTTGAGCGCGATCTGGTATCTTATTTTCAAGTTTGAACGTGACTGTAAGTTTGATTGAAGTAGAAGTATTCAAGAGTGTCCTTTAAAAGGAAAAAGATATCCTTTTTGAAAAAATTTATCAATTTATCCATCGTTCAAAACGAAAAAAAAAAGAATAACGATGTTATGCTCGAAAAAGACTCTGCGATAGTTGATCATTGGTAGTCGACGCCCTGGCCTTAATCCAAAATTATTAAAACGAATTCTTAATGATAAAAAATGAAACGTTTATTCAACATGAAATTGTTTTATCGTTGATACTTCCGCTTGAGCGCAATCTGGCATCTTATTTTCAAGTTTGAACGTGACTGTAAGTTTGATCGAGCACGTTGCGACCTTCGCGAGCGCCTTGACGCCAAAATCATCGACGAGATCTTTTTTTTCTCCCACGGTTAACGACTCTCAACTCTCCTCAGAGTTTTTCTTTCCTGTATTAGGTAGAGAACGAGCGTCGCCAGCGAGCTCTGCTCTTTTTTCAATGTCGGCCAACGTCGTTAAACCAGATGTTGGTACAGCCAGCAGCTGACCCTATAGGCGTAGGAATGAAAATGTTGATTTCTTCTTCAGGCCCCGAAAAGTCGTAGAAAAGAAATTCCGATGACACATTGACGTGACAAAAAAATGTTCTTCCTTTTCCTATAAAAACAAAAACTGCCGCGAATTTATAAAATAATATCGCAGTTGGGATTTTTTTTTCTCTCCCGTTCCAATTTGTAGCCTTCTTCTTTCAAAATATTCGGAGGAAGATACTCTGGAGCAATAACAAAAGCTTCGAGAATATTATTATAATGACATTATCACGTGGGAGATAATGCTTTATTTTTATTTTTTTTATTCAGTTCGTTGATCGATTCGAACTGACCTTGGCGAAGGATATCGCCCTTTCTCTCGCGCCTCTCTCCGTCTTTCTCTTTGTTTCGGTAATTCGCATCTTTCTCACCCGCGCGTGCGTGTGCGTGCAAATGTTTTTGTCGACAATTTCTTTTTTGCTCCAAATATTTGCAATAATTTTGAACGATTATGTAAATTTTTCTGAAAAAAAAGATGTGATGAAAACAAGGTCCTCCAAAAGTGGAATAATATCATTTTTTTTTGCTATCGTTCTCGAATTAATCTTCCAATTCTTCTTTCGGTAATTCGCATCTTTCTCACCCGCGTGTGCGTGTGCGTGCAAATGTTTCTGTCGATAATTTCTTTTTTGCTCCAAATATTTGTAATAATTTTGAACGATTATGTAAATTTTTCTGAAAAAAAAGATGTGATGAAAACAAGGTCCTCCAAAAGTGGAATAATATCATTTTTTTTGCTATCGTTCTCGAATTAATCTTCCAATTCTTCTTTCGGTAATTCGCCTCTTTCTCACCCGCGCGTGCGTGTGCGTGCAAATGTTTCTGTCGATAATTTCTTTTTTGCTCCAAATATTTGCAATAATTTTGAACGATTATTCAAATTTTCCTGAAAAAAAAGATGTGATGAAAACAAGGTCCTCCAAAAGTGGAATAATATCACTTTTTTTTTGCTATCGTTCTCGAATTAATCTTCCAATTCTTCTTTCGGTAATTCGCATCTTTCTCACCCGCGCGTGCGTGTGCGTGCAAATGTTTCTGTCGATAATTTCTTTTTTGCTCCAAATATTTGTAATAATTTTGAACGATTATGTAAATTTTTCTGAAAAAAAAGATGTGATGAAAACAAGGTCCTCCAAAAGTGGAATAATATCATTTTTTTTTGCTATCGTTCTCGAATTAATCTTCCAATTCTTCTTTCGGTAATTCGCCTCTTTCTCACCCGCGCGTGCGTGTGCGTGCAAATGTTTCTGTCGATAATTTTTTTTTTGCTCCAAATATTTGCAATAATTTTGAACGATTATGTAAATTTTTCTGAAAAAAAAGATGTGATGAAAACAAGGTCCTCCAAAAGTGGAATAATATCACTTTTTTTGTGCTATCATTCTCGAATTAATCTTCCAATTCTTCACGGTCCTGCCTTGAAATATTTATTTTGAAAGATTTCTCGCCACTGAGTTATAACTCGAACCTCGCACGCGCATTACATAGTTTCCGGGCTAGCTTTGATACGGAAGGAAATAAACGTGACTCGAGAAAAGAATTAAAGGCAAAAAACGTGGGAAGACGACCCTGATTTGAGACGTGCGATTAATCGAATTGTCATTGGTCCCGCGTTTTCTCTTCGGGGTTATACATCCACTTTGTACTTGCTTAACAATTCATTGAGCACGACAACAGGCCGCTTATAGCGGTCACGTTGTCAATTACACGGGTTCGATGTAACGCCGAAAATTTTGCTCACGAGAAAATCAACAAAAGAGAAATGGAAGGGAACTAAAGTAGGCCACGAAAATGTAAACGGATTTCGAACGATTAATGAAATTATCGTGATTTTTTATTCAAAGTTGCAATAAAATTTCAAGTCGAAGATGGCCAAAAGTGTCTTAAAAATTATATAAAATTTGGCGATCGGATTCAAAACGTTGATTCGTTGGAAAATTCGACATCTTTCGCAATAATTGCGCAACTTTGAGATTGAGACGTTTTTCCTCTCGGCTTTGAGTTATGAAACGAATACATCGCGGATTTTTTATATACAGTATAGTACCTTTTTACTACGACCATTCCCGTAGATTAAATAAAATATCGCGTACAAATGAAGGATTACAACGGAGACGAAAAAAATGGACCTTTCGAACGTTGTAATCGCAACGAATTTTCATGACAAAATAAACAATTTCATCGAAGCGATTTCGATACGACGAGTTTCTTTTTGACGGGCATAAAACGAGCGTCATTCGGCGGGGTGCCGCGACGTTTCGCTGTCGAAGCTGTCGCCGCACTTTTTCCTCGATTTTTTTTCAACTTTTCAAACGTACGGAATATTCATCGAATGTCAAAAGTCGCGAAGTTTTTCTAGAATACATACGTTTTTTGTCCAGGCGCGATAAAGCACTTTGGACAACTTTTCTTGGAGGACAAACGTGTCGTTGTACATCGCGAAACAAAAATAAATTGAAAAGAAGCCCCATTGTCCGACGACAATGCACGATTCGAATTTTTTCATATTTTTCTCGTGCAGAGTTGACTCCTCCAAAGGGTCAACCTCGAATGACCTTCGGTGAGGAAGGCATACTTTGAAAGTTGGGTAAAAAGAATGGCCCCGTCTATCGACATCCATTGTTGAGCAGCCACGAGAGATCATTGACGAGATTGACGTTTTTTAATTCGTGACCATCAGCTGACATAAGATAAAAATAATCGTGACGTTTCTCCATGAATCTCGCAGCATCCTGAATTATTCATCACAATTAACATTTGCCGAGTTCGATTCTCTCTCTCGTGTGGATAAATACGTGATTTATGACCGTGCGAGCCGTTCCATCGAAAGAAAATCACAGCAGCCTCTTCCGTCCTTTCCCCCCCTTCCCTTTGGCTCTCAATTTTTCATCCATTTGATTAAAATCCACATTTAAATTTGCGCGAAATGCCTTTTCGTGAAATTCAACGAAATTACGGTTTTGTACGTCGTGGCAGCGTCCACGTGTGTAATACGAGTCTCGATTTGTTTATCGTTAACATCGCGAGATTACTCGTCAATTTTTTCGAACCGAAAATATGATCCGTGCCTCGAGACCTCATGTACCGGTCGTCGCCTTCAATTTATTCGACCTCGCTTGAAACGCTAATCCATTTACGGAGGGTTTTATCATCGTCAAGGTTCACCTTGAACGGCGTTGCCTATTTTAGGTTTTTTTATGGCTCTGTCTCTGTGCGCACATCAGTGGAACAGTCTTCGTCTACACGAAATCGGAAAGCACTTCCGTTCCGATTCGCAATTGTCATGAAATCGTTTTTGACGGAATCCTTTCTCCAAATTTTTATGTAATTCGATTTCATAAGTTTCAATTTTTGTAAATTTTGAAAGATTGCGAATGATCAGAAAACATTTCTGATTCATCGAGCAAAGCCCTTCGTTTGCGCCATATTTAAACAGGTCGAATAAACGCGTATTCTGAATACACGAAAATACACGAAATCGGAAAGCACTTCCGTTCCGATTCGCAATTGTCATGAAATCGTTTTTGATGGAATCCTTTCTCCAAATTTTTATGTAATTCGATTCCACAAGTTTCAATTTTTGTAAATTTTGAAAGATTGCGGATGATCAGAAAACATTTCTGATTCATCGAGCAAAGCCCTTCGTTTGCGCCATATTTAAACAGGTCGAATAAACGCGTATTCTGAATACACGAAAATACACGAAATCGGGAAGCACTTCCGTTCCGATTCGCAATTGTCATGAAATCGTTTTTGATGGAATACTTTCTCCAAATTTTTATGTAATTCGATTCCACAAGTTTCAATTTTTGTAAATTTTGAAAGATTGCGGATGATCAGAAAACATTTCTGATTCATCGAGCAAAGCCCTTCGTTTGCGCCATATTTAAACAGGTCGAATAAACGCGTATTCTGAATACACGAAAATACACGAAATCGGGAAGCACTTCCGTTCCGATTCGCAATTGTCATGAAATCGTTTTTGATGGAATCCTTTCTCCAAATTTTTATGTAATTCGATTCCACAAGTTTCAATTTTTGTAAATTTTGAAAGATTGCGGATGATCAGAAAACATTTCTGATTCATCGAGCAAAGCCCTTCGTTTGCGCCATATTTAAACAGGTCGAATAAACGCGTATTCTGAATACACGAAAATACACGAAATCGGGAAGCACTTCCGTTCCGATTCGCAATTGTCATGAAATCGTTTTTGATGGAATACTTTCTCCAAATTTTTATGTAATTCGATTCCACAAGTTTCAATTTTTGTAAATTTTGAAAGATTGCGGATGATCAGAAAACATTTCTGATTCATCGAGCAAAGCCCTTCGTTTGCGCCATATTTAAACAGGTCGAATAAACGCGTATTCTGAATACACGAAAATACACGAAATCGGGAAGCACTTCCGTTCCGATTCGCAATTGTCATGAAATCGTTTTTGATGGAATCCTTTCTCCAAATTTTTATGTAATTCGATTCCACAAGTTTCAATTTTTGTAAATTTTGAAAGATTGCGGATGATCAGAAAACATTTCTGATTCATCGAGCAAAGCCCTTCGTTTGCGCCATATTTAAACAGGTCGAATAAACGCGTATTTTGAATACACGAAAATACACGAAATCGGAAAGCACTTCCGTTCCGATTCGCAATTGTCATGAAATCGTTTTTGATGGAATCCTTTCTCCAAATTTTTATGTAATTCGATTCCACAAGTTTCAATTTTTGTAAATTTTGAAAGATTGCGAATGATCAGAAGACATTTACTTCCGTTCCGATTCGCAATTGTCATGAAATTGTTTTTAGACGGAATTGTAAAAAGTTGTAAAAAACTAATAAGTTGTGCAAATAAAACTCAGATATATTTGTTTTAGACGGAATCCTTTCTCCAAATTTTTATGTCGTTTCAATTTTTGTAAATTTTGAAAGATTACGAATGGTCAGAAAACATTTCTGAATCATCGAGCAAAGCCCTTCGTTTGCGCCATCTTCAAACAGCTCTAATAAACGCGTATTCTGAATATTCACCTCTTCGCAAATCAACGCGCCTTCCGTACGATCGGGAAGTACACGAAATTGGTGTCTTTTCTGATAAATCGATGAATCAAAAAGTTTGCGATCCGCGGCAGATGACGCGACTCAAAATGTCTCTTCGATGTTTTATTTATTTTTCTCTCCGATACGGACGGTGAAAAACGTAGCGACGTAAATTAGCACAAGTTTTTCTCTCAAACGATACATCACCATTTTCGTGCATGAAAAAATGAGCGCACAGAATGTACGAACGTATTTTAAGCTTCGAGGATATAATTCGCGTATGAAAAATCGAAACTGAGCCGCCAACCTTCAGGCAGGTCATAGCCATGACTAACGTTCCGATGACTCAGATTTTACGCGAAGGCTCACACAGTCGTTCAAACGGAGAGAGAAATTGAGCGCGCCTCGCTTCTCGCTCGAACGATTAAAAAAAAAAGAACTCTATAACTCAGGAATACGAAACTCTCGTTCATCAATTGTATTTAAATTCGTAGTTGTATTTTACCATTATCAGTTCTCTCTCGAGGATTGAAAACGAAGCTACGCAAAGTTCATTCACGAGGGAAAAAAAAGCACGCGTGTAAATTTACGATTTTGTCGATGGTCAGGAATAAAGGGGGAAAAAAAAACTCATCTTGTTAAGGTAGTTCTATCGTTTTATCGTTTTCTTAAGATTTTGTTGAAAATTTGAATACGTATTCTTTGATGTCATATATACGTGTGTAATAAATTTTGGAAGGTTTTACCACGTGGAAGTTGAGATATTTATTGGTAAAAATCACAATTTTCGGTAGTCTCTCGTAAGAGCGCGTGTTAAAAGTTGCATTTTCATCAATGAATATCTTGGCTTCTACGTGGTGATGCCTTCTAAAACTTTGCATACATTTTTATGCAACATCAAAGAAGATTTCTTGAGTTTTCCAAAAAAATCTTAAGAAAATTTTTTTCGCAATTTTTGTAATTATAGAGCAAGCACATATCACCTGGGATGACCGTGAATTTGGAGTATGCTGTTCTTTAGTCGATTTGCAACAACTTTTCTTATTTAACTGAAGCCCGCGAACCATTTTGTATGTGAGAAAAACTGCAAAACAATTTCTCGATTTGAATCTAACGATAGAACTACCTTAAACGCGAACCGGAAGTTTTGTTGATTTTACACAGAGTGAATCAGTCGTGAATTATTTCTCCGCGGTTGATGTCAAGAAAAATATTTGTCCCGCGACGCGCTCGTGTCTTTGAAGAATAATTAATATCGAGATTGTTGTCATTTTTCGTTTTCTATTTTCATCAGACGTTCATTTATCAGACGGAGCGACGGTCGAAAATTCAATCATGTTCATAAATTTTCTCTCTTTATCGATGAAAAACAACGACAAGCAAAAACGACGCTAATCGATAAACACTCAATTCGCAAAGTTCACGAGCCGCTCTTTTTTATTGCTTCGAGGCTGAAGACAATCGCACACCCGATGTTTAATTATTTTTTTTCCTTCCGTATATAAAAACGCGTGGCACGATGTTATTTTTTCTCTTCGCTCTGTGCAAACAGATACGGAAGATATTTTGTCGAAACAAACAACGAATTTTCGTTTTCACGTTGCATTTTTTATTTTGCATATTTTTCCTTTCGTTTATATTTCTCCCCGCTGCGATAAACGACTTTTTTTCTCCCGAAAGATCACAGCTGCGATCGTCGAAAAATTTCGACGTCAAGTTCGCGAAATCATCGAACATCGAGAAGAAACGTAATAAATACATCTCGGAATTCGTTGTATTTTATTTCGTCATTCGAGCCCTTCGATTCGTACTTTTGAAAAGAAATTTCGAGAGAAATTGAAATTGTGAACAATTTTCATTGGCCATCGCGGTAATCGCTGATTCTCGAGAGTACTCGCGTTTCCTGCATGAATTTTCGATTCAATTCGAAAAAAATTCACCTCTGACCTTTGACCCAGTATTTATCCTCTTCGGTCGTTACCCTTCGTGTCGAGGTCGGGCGTGTTGCAAGCACGTGTGCCTATCAGTTTTACCGTAAACGTAAAACGCGAGATTTCCATTCGCACATGCGGAGATACATTAGATATATCTTGTGCGTAATTGCAATTTTTCTCAAAATAAAAAAAAACGTACATCCACACGTAAATGATTTCCTTTACTCTTCGCTTTTTTTCTGTACACACAATTGATGCATCAACAACAATTTCCATTCGTCATTTCCGTTATTCCTTTTTCGATCGTTTTATTTTATTTTTCATTTCAGCGCAAAAGTGTACGAACGCTATTAAACGAACGTATGTTATTTCACGATGTATTTCTATAAGGAAAATATATCCAGAGACGCCAAGCGATCTAAAGAAATGTTTGAGTGTTTGAATTACAGAATTTTTCCTGCAAAATACGATGTTTCACGCACGTGAGGTCACACGCGTTTCCCTTTACATTTATCGTTATGACAAAAAAAAAGAACAAAAAAAAACATGCGTCCACACGTAAATGATTTCCTTTACTCTTCGCTTTTTTTCTGTACACACAATTGATGCATCAACAACAATTTCCATTCGTCATTTCCGTTATTCCTTTTTCGATCGTTTTATTTTATTTTTCATTTCAGCGCAAAAGTGTACGAACGCTATTAAACGAACGTATGTTATTTCACGATGTATTTCTATCAGGAAAATATATCCAGAGACGCCAAGCGATCTAAAGAAATGTTTGAGTGTTTGAATTACAGAATTTTTCCTGCAAAATACGATGTTTCACGCACGTGAGGTCACACGCGTTTCCCTTTACATTTATCGTTATGACAAAAAAAAAGAACAAAAAAAAACATGCGTCCACACGTAAATGATTTCCTTTACTCTTCGCTTTTTTTCTGTACACACAATTGATGCATCAACAACAATTTCCATTCGTCATTTCCGTTATTCCTTTTTCGATCGTTTTATTTTATTTTTCATTTCAGCGCAAAAGTGTACGAACGCTATTAAACGAACGTATGTTATTTCACGATGTATTTCTATCAGGAAAATATATCCAGAGACGCCAAGCGATCTAAAGAAATGTTTGAGTGTTTGAATTACAGAATTTTTCCTGCAAAATACGATGTTTCACGCACGTGAGGTCACACGCGTTTCCCTTTACATTTATCGTTATGACAAAAAAAAAGAACAAAAAAAAACATGCGTCCACAAGTAAATGATTTCCTTTACTCTTCGCTTTTTTTCTGTACACACAATTGATGCATCAACAACAATTTCCATTCGTCATTTCCGTTATTCCTTTTTCGATCGTTTTATTTTATTTTTCATTTCAGCGCAAAAGTGTACGAACGCTATTAAACGAACGTATGTTATTTCACGATGTATTTCTATCAGGAAAATATATCCAGAGACGCCAAGCGATCTAAAGAAATGTTTGAGTGTTTGAATTACAGAATTTTTCCTGCAAAATACGATGTTTCACGCACGTGAGGTCACACGCGTTTCCCTTTACATTTATCGTTATGACAAAAAAAAAGAACAGAAAAAAACATGCGTCCACACGTAAATGATTTCCTTTACTCTTCGCTTTTTTTCTGTACACACAATTGATGCATCAACAACAATTTCCATTCGTCATTTCCGTTATTCCTTTTTCGATCGTTTTATTTTATTTTTCATTTCATCGCAAAAGTGTACGAACGCTATTAAACGAACGTATGTTATTTCACGATGTATTTCTATCAGGAAAATATATCCAGAGACGCCAAGCGATCTAAAGAAATGTTTGAGTGTTTGAATTACAGAATTTTTTCTGCAAAATACGATGTTTCACGCACGTGAGGTCACACGCGTTTCCCTTTACATTTATCGTTATGACAAAAAAAAAGAACAAAAAAAAACATGCGTCCACACGTAAATGATTTCCTTTACTCTTCGCTTTTTTTCTGTACACACAATTGATGCATCAACAACAATATCCATTCGTCATTTCCGTTATTCCTTTTTCGATCGTTTTATTTTATTTTTCATTTCATCGCAAAAGTGTACGAACGCTATTAAACGAACGTGTGTTATTTCACGATGTATTTCTATAAGGAAAATATATCCAGAGACGCCAAGCGATCTAAAGAAATGTTTGAGTGTTTGAATTACAGAATTTTTCCTGCAAAATACGATGTTTCACGCACGTGAGGTCACACGCGTTTCCCTTTACATTTATCGTTATGACAAAAAAAAAAGAACAAAAAAAAACATGCGTCCACAAGTAAATGATTTCCTTTACTCTTCGCTTTTTTTCTGTACACACAATTGATGCATCAACAACAATTTCCATTCGTCATTTCCGTTATTCCTTTTTCGATCGTTTTATTCTATTTTTCATTTCATCGCAAAAGTGTACGAACGCTATTAAACGAACGTGTGTTATTTCACGATGTATTTCTATAAGGAAAATATATCCAGAGACGCCAAGCGATCTAAAGAAATGTTTGAGTGTTTGAATTACAGAATTTTTTCTGCAAAATACGATGTTTCACGCACGTGAGGTCACACGCGTTTCCCTTTACATTTATCGTTATGACAAAAAAAAAGAACAGAAAAAAACATGCGTCCACACGTAAATGATTTCCTTTACTCTTCGCTTTTTTTCTGTACACACAATTGATGCATCAACAACAATTTCCATTCGTCATTTCCGTTATTCCTTTTTCGATCGTTTTATTCTATTTTTCATTTCATCGCAAAAGTGTACGAACGCTATTAAACGAACGTGTGTTATTTCACGATGTATTTCTATAAGGAAAATATATCCAGAGACGCCAAGCGATCTAAAGAAATGTTTGAGTGTTTGAATTACAGAATTTTTCCTGCAAAATACGATGTTTCACGCACGTGAGGTCACACGCGTTTCCCTTTACATTTATCGTTATGACAAAAAAAAAGAACAAAAAAAAACATGCGTCCACAAGTAAATGATTTCCTTTACTCTTCGCTTTTTTTCTGTACACACAATTGATGCATCAACAACAATTTCCATTCGTCATTTCCGTTATTCCTTTTTCGATCGTTTTATTTTATTTTTCATTTCATCGCAAAAGTTATTTCACGATGTATTTCTATAAGGAAAATAAATCCAGAGACGCCAAGCGATCTAAAGAAATGTTTGAGTGTTTGAATTACAGAATTGTTCCTGCAAAATACGATGTTTCACGCACGTGAGGTCACACGCGTTTCCCTTTGCTTTTATCGTTATGACATTTCTGTTAAAACATCTTCGGTTATTCACACGATAGCCGAAGCGTTTACCTCGACATAGTTATCGTAGTCTAACGTACGAACATGTGATTCTTTTGGTATTCGATGTTAAAAAGAAGCCTTTATACATTACAAGATTTAAAGTACCCCATTATTACTTCACAACCTCGCGTTGCTCGCGGAATTCTTTCGATTCTTTGTTGTTCTTGATTGTTTAGTCAAATTCATCGTTCGTACCTATTTTACACGCGCGAGCATAATAAGACGATATATCGTCTCTGCACTCTATAAAAGTAGTCGTTTGCTTTATCTGGCCTGTTTATCGTAAACGAGCCAACGAGGGGGGTCAAGGATGTCCGATAAAGAAATAACGTTTGCACAGGGACAGTGAAAAAAATAAACGACGTCACTGTGCTGCGTTTTGGATGAATGAACGAGTGTCGTTAATTTCCGTTTGTGCTTTCCCCACTCGGACCTCTGAATTTTCTACACGAAGGAGCTTCACCGCCCGTCTAACGAAAATTTCAACTTTGTGGTTCGGAATCGCGGACCGTCGTAGAAAAACACATCTCTCGCGACGACCTTGGGGATTTTTGAAGGTCATCCGGAAAAAAAATCACAAAATTTCCATTTCCGAAACTCTCGATCTCACGGCAGGCACACTCTCGCTGCGACGTTTCGCAATCTTTGAGTCACGGACTTTTCCAATCTCGCGTAACGAAAAATAAATATGAGAAAATGCGGAAATCGCCACGATGTATTCGTAAAATCTTAACACCGTGGGAGGGATGGAGAAAAAAGGTTCAGAGACAAAGTACACTTTTTTTTTTCAAATTTGACCAGCAACGAAAAAGTGGGAGAAGGAAAAGGTGCATCGTGGAAATCCGAAAAGGCTGGGAGAAAAATAATAAATAATATTTATCGTTTTTCATTCTTGATAACGAAGAATCGGTGATTCACGCCATTTTCGTAATGCGATCGAATAATCAGCAGACTGTTTCTGACGACGAAGAAGAACGAAAAAATCCGTGTTTTTATCGAGACGGAAGTCGCGCGTGAATCTTCGTAAGTCGTGCATAATTCACGCCAGTTTTACGGGCTTTGCGTCAAGTTGCGCGATTGACGATGTCACCTCGGCGTGTTTGTTCTTCACACACTCGAGTAGAATCATCGGCTCGATGTAACATTTTGTGTTTTTTACCATCAGAGGTACTAAAGTTTTTCTCTTTCAAAAGAATTGTACGTATATCGCTTGTCACTTGTTACGGAGACTTTTTTTCATCTCACCATGGTCGTGCGATAATTATGCGTAGCTTCGAGGTCTGTTTTACCACCGCGAAGGTCACATGACTATGTATATTTATTTATCGTACAGGTAGCACAGGTATCGTATATTAAAGACATTATTTTATATTCAGGATGAGAATTGATATCGTGTCTGTTTGTGGAATTTAATACAGTTTTGCCATTACGTGTATTTCAACTCGCTAATCGTTCCGCATTGTTGGGAATAATAAAGCGTGTTCCACACAAAAATTGCAATCGCTGGAAAAAATTCATGAATTCCGAAACAGTCTGGAAAACACGCTTCATTTTTTTTTGCTTGATTCGTCCGAAGATTATTCGATTTTTTTTCTCCCGAATAGCCTTTTCGGATTTTCACGATGCCCCTTTTCCCTCTCCCACTTTTTCGTTGCCGGTCAACTTTGAAATGTCGAGAATAATAACGCGTGTTCCACACAAAAATTGCAATCGCTGGAAAAAATTCATGAATTCCGAAACAGTCTGGAAAACACGCTTCATTTTTTTTGCTTGATTCGTCCGAAGATTATTCGATTTTTTTTCTTCCGCATAGCCTTTTCGGATTTTCACGATGCCCCTTTTCCCTCTCCCACTTTTTCGTTGCCGGTCAACTTTGAAATGTCGAGAATAATAACGCGTGTTCCACACAAAAATTGCAATCGCTGGAAAAAATTCATGAATTCCGAAACAGTCTGGAAAACACGCTCCATTTTTTTTGCTTGATTCGTCCGAAGATTATTCGATTTTTTTTCTCCCGAATAGCCTTTTCGGATTTTCACGATGCCCCTTTTCCCTCTCCCACTTTTTCGTTGCCGGTCAACTTTGAAATGTCGAGAATAATAACGCGTGTTCCACACAAAAATTGCAATCGCTGGAAAAA
Organism: Heteropelma amictum; assembly: GCA_959613375.1. Taxonomy (NCBI): domain Eukaryota; kingdom Metazoa; phylum Arthropoda; class Insecta; order Hymenoptera; family Ichneumonidae; genus Heteropelma; species Heteropelma amictum. The sequence continues at coordinate 4,755,476 of OY390721.1, read as the reverse complement.
ATTCATGAATTCCGAAACAGTCTGGAAAACACGCTTCATTTTTTTTTGCTTGATTCGTCCGAAGATTATTCGATTTTTTTTCTCCCGCATAGCCTTTTCGGATTTTCACGATGCCCCTTTTCCCTCTCCCACTTTTTCGTTGCCGGTCAACTTTGAAATGTCGAGAATATAAACGCGTGTTCCACACAAAAATTGCAATCGCTGGAAAAAATTCATGAATTCCGAAACAGTCTGGAAAACACGCTTCATTTTTTTTGCTTGATTCGTCCGAAGATTATTCGATTTTTTTTCTTCCGCATAGCCTTTTCGGATTTTCACGATGCCCCTTTTCCCTCTCCCACTTTTTCGTTGCCGGTCAACTTTGAAATGTCGAGAATAATAACGCGTGTTCCACACAAAAATTGCAATCGCTGGAAAAAATTCATGAATTCCGAAACAGTCTGGAAAACACGCTCCATTTTTTTTGCTTGATTCGTCCGAAGATTATTCGATTTTTTTTCTCCCGAATAGCCTTTTCGGATTTTCACGATGCCCCTTTTCCCTCTCCCACTTTTTCGTTGCCGGTCAACTTTGAAATGTCGAGAATAATAACGCGTGTTCCACACAAAAATTGCAATCGCTGGAAAAAATTCATGAATTCCGAAACAGTCTGGAAAACACGCTTCATTTTTTTTTGCTTGATTCGTCCGAAGATTATTCGATTTTTTTTCTCCCGCATAGCCTTTTCGGATTTTCACGATGCCCCTTTTCCCTCTCCCACTTTTTCGTTGCCGGTCAACTTTGAAATGTCGAGAATATAAACGCGTGTTCCACACAAAAATTGCAATCGCTGGAAAAATTTCATGAATTCCGAAACAGTCTGGAAAACACGCTTCATTTTTTTTGCTTGATTTGTCCGAAGATTATTCGATTTTTTTTCTCGCTGTTTTCACGAGCGCTTTGCCGAATATTCGTTTTTTTTCAGAAAGAATCGGCGGAACGACGCGTATTTTCCTTTTGAATCTGTAATTCTTGAAAAAATTTTATGATACCCAGCGTTATCCCAGTCGGATGGACCTTGTAAATCATTTGATATTCGTTTTGAAATACTTGGAAGATCAACATTTTGTTTCTTGGGTGTACATGAATCTTTTCTCGGTAATTATGAGAATAATTTTTGAACAGATTTGAAAATTATTGTGTCGAAGCGGAAAATGGCTTGCCTATTGTTCCATCGAAGAAAGAGGCCACTCTGCGTGTGAAGGAATTTTGTAACAAAAGGGTCGTTTTTATGGTTTCGGGAATCGATTTGTGAAACAATTTTGTGCAGATTTACCTGAAGCTATTATATCCCTACAGGTATATCATGCCAATAATTAACAAGCCGGTGGTCATGACCACGTCGGTTCATTACCGTCGTATTGACATCGATTATTGACATCGATCATAACTATACAACATGCAGGTGTTCACGTATCGCAGTGTAATTAGTCACAGCTCCTCACAGAGCGTTTTCTTTTCGCACAGCTTCGAGAAACAAAACCGGTCAATACGCCGCTGTTCCTGTTTGCAATTCTTCTCAATTCCTCGATAGATCGAAGGAGCGAATTAGATTTCTTCAGAGTTTTGAGAAATATAAGCAAAAATTGCAATAAAAAATGAATCATTTTATCTCGATTTTATTTCGATTTGAAATTTCGTCTTTCAATGCCGTAGAGATGTTCCAACGCACTTTTCTGTTTTCCGGAAGTATAACACGAGGAAAACAGTGAGAACGTGTTTAAAATTTGATTATCGAATTGTCTCGGAAAAAATCGCGCCACGTATTTTCGTACGGAAAAGTTTCTTTTTCGTAACGTCGTAAAACCAACCTTTCGTCAAAGTTCATTACATAGAAAAATCGTCCGATTTTTAGGCATAACAGTCGAACAATCATTCTCATTGAAAAAATACTTTATAAGACGTTTTTTCCGACTTTGTTGATTCTTTCAATTCCTCGATAGATCGAAGGAGCGAATTAGATTTCTTCAGAGTTTTGGGAAATATAAGGAAAAATGCAATAAAAAATGAATCATTTTATCTCGATTTTATTCCGATTTGAAATTTCGTCTTTCAATGCCGTAGAGATGTTCCAACGCACTTTTCTGTTTTCCGGAAGTACAACACGAGGAAAACAGTGAGAACGTGTTTAAAATTTGATTATCGAATTGTCTCGGAAAAAATCGCGCCACGTATTTTCGTACGGAAAAGGTTCTTTTTCGTAACGTCGTAAAACCAACCTTTTGTCAAAGTTCATTACATAGAAAAATCGTCCGATTTTTAGACAAAACAGTCGCACAATCATTCTCATTGAAAAAATACTTTATAAGACGTTTTTTCCGGCTTTGTTGATTCTTTCAATTCCTTGAAAGATCGAAGGAGCGAATTAGATTTCTTCAGAGTTTTGGGAAATATAAGGAAAAATGCAATAAAAAATGAATCATTTTATCTCGATTTTATTCCGATTGAAATTTCGTCTTTCAATGCCGTAGAGATGTTCCAGCGCACTTTTCTGTTTTCCGTAAGATAAACACGAGGAAAACAGCCAGAACGTGTTTAAAATTTGATTATCGAATTGTCTCGGAAAAAATCGCGCCACGTATTTTCGTAAGAAATAAACAGCTCTGCGGAAAAGGGTCTTTTTCGTAATGTCGTAAAACCAACCTTTTGTCAAAGTTCATTACATAGAAAAATCGTTCGATTTTTAGACATAACAGTCGCACAATCATTCTTATTGAAAAAATACTTTATAAGACGTTTTTTCCGGCTTTGTTGATTCTTTCAATTCCTTGAAAGATCGAAGGAGCGAATTAGATTTCTTCAGAGTTTTGGGAAATATAAGGAAAAATGCAATAAAAAATGAATCATTTTATCTCGATTTTATTCCGATTGAAATTTCGTCTTTCAATGCCGTAGAGATGTTCCAGCGCACTTTTCTGTTTTCCGTAAGATAAACACGAGGAAAACAGCCAGAACGTGTTTAAAATTTGATTATCGAATTGTCTCGGAAAAAATCGCGCCACGTATTTTCGTAAGAAATAAACAGCTCTGCGGAAAAGGGTCTTTTTCGTAATGTCGTAAAACCAACCTTTTGTCAAAGTTCATTACATAGAAAAATCGTTCGATTTTTAGACATAACAGTCGCACAATCATTCTCATTGAAAAAATACTGTATAAGACGTTTTTTCCGGCTTCGTTGATTCTTTCGACGTTTGTAATCATTATGACCAACACGAATTTTACTTAAAGTGTATCATTTACCACCAATGGTATAAGTAAAAGAAACATCGCGAAGCATTCGACAGTAAAATTGATGCCTCACAAAAAAGCTTTGTACAGTTTTAAAATAAGTGCGATCGTTAGGCTGTAATGCCTAATTGACCCATTAATTGAATTTTATTTGCGACTCTTTTCGAGACTCGCGCCGCTATAGAACGATAAATTTCCAAATGCGCTCAGCTCGCTTTTCCCATCCTCTTTCTCTGCGGAAAACATAAAATTGCGATGAGGCACCTGTAAAGACAAAAGTGCTGTTTTACCGTGTAGCAGAGAGCGCGGTGCCCAATTTAATTACTCGAAAATTTTCTTTTAAATATCATACTCGACGTCGAGACGGTACCGCGTTATGGGATATCGAGAGCTAAAATTTCGAATAAATGCCATTATTATTCCATTAAGGAAAAGCGTCACATCCGCACGTGTTGGACTATTGCAATTTGGGGGTCCCTTTTATCCTTTCGAGAGGGACGTCGTAGGACAAATTTTCTCCCTTGTACCCCCTGGAGAATTAACCCCTGCTATTGTGCCGTTACAGAAAATTCGTGAATAATAAGGAAACTCGTAACGACGACCACCTCGATTTACGACATGTATAGATATACGAAATATAAAACAAAGCTTCAGCATTGTACGAACTCGGTATGGTTGAGATTCAAAGCAGCCCTGTGCTGATTTTTCTTCTCGGTAAAAATCATTAAAGACACTGATTGCACGTTTGAAAAATATCTGTTGTTTGAAATGTTTTTCAATATAGAATAAAGAAACGGGATACATTGTTTTTATTCGTGACTGTCAGCGGAGGATCTTTTTCACGACGACTACACCCAGAAAAAAATCTATTATCTTCAAATAAAACCTATTTAATTTGAATAGATTTTTTGCTTGGCTCCTGGCAGAATAGACTTTTATTCAAATTCAACATATAAATTTATTTGATTCAACTAGTGTTATTAGTGTTATTTAAAAAGTATTGGAATGAGCCTGGAGTTAGTATTGGAAGCAGTTGTATAGGATGTGATGACCCGAACGGTCTTGCAGTGGTGGGGACGGTCCAGTGACGATGAGTGAACGGAATCGTGGCCCCGCCGCTGGATGGTCTCGAACCCGGGTCCTCCCGATGAGAGCGATGAGCGCTAACCACTGCGCTACGGCTACTTATGATTTTTTTTCACTCGAATCGTCCATACCTCAGTAATGCTGGACCGTCACAAGGAATTGTAGCCACCATCGTAACTACCACCGCCATAGCCTTTCGGTTATTAATAAAGATGCTTGATATCAGCATTCATGCACTATACGAAAAATATTTCTTATAGTATCATTTATATTCGTGTAATTTAGTGATTAAGTATATCTCAATGTTAAATAAATATATATGTTAGAAGCGAATACATAGGCAAATCAAATCAAATAAAAATTTATTTAATCCAACAAAAAATTTATTTAATTGTAATAAATGAAGATTGAATAGACGAATCTATTCAATCATAATAGATCTTTTCTCTGGGTGTAGCGTGCTTGTAAATTTCTCCCTTATGTCCCCTGTGGAGAATTAACCTGTGCTATTAAATCCTGACAAGAAAACCTTTCGACCAATTAGGAAGTTGATGAGCCAAAACCAAACCGATTTGTCGAAGCAAAAGCTTCGATGATCACGATTTCGTGCGATATCTATGCTATATGGGGCATTCCGTGTTCATTCAATTTTTTCAATTTGGTTTCTACAAACTTTATCGATTTTTCCCTCAAATTTCTATAACCTTCAAGGGCTGTAGGGGAGAAATAGACTTTGATATTTGTTTCCAAATGTTGGGTTTTTCCCGCACGATGGGCAAAAAAAAGAATTAAATCTTTTATTCGTCGGTAAACTGCGTAATAGCGGAAGAAATTTGTCGATTTCTCCAAATTTTTTATTCATTAATTTATCCAAATTACCGTGGTTTCTATGAAACGCGATGAGACCCGCCGGCATTAGAAAAATTATAAAAAGGTTTGAAAATTATTCTTTGACATACAAGATAAATGTTGTTTGCGTTGACTAAAGACAAAAAATCATGCCTGGTGTGAATTTTCAACGTGCTAGCACGGTAAAATTTGTCCTGCTGGATCAAATTCATGATCTTGAAGTTTGCATCATTTGACTTCAACGAAAATCTGCATTTTTCGATCTTTTACATTGAAATCTTCCGAGTTTTCATTACATCATCCTTCCTCTTTTCACGAGTGTCATAATATCGAAAAATTCATCAAAAATATCGGGCGGATCGAAGAATATTAAAGACAAAAAAGAAGCTTATTCAACATTTCGTTGAATTCCAACGATGCAAACTTCAAATTCATTCAAATTCATCAACGCGGTAACGATTTTTTTAGTCCTAGCTCAAACTTTTACCCTGCTGGCACGACGAAATTTGTGTGTATATATATATATATACATATGTATCCAGTCATTCCAACTATTTGTAGAGATTTTACAAAATACCAAAAACGATAACGAAAAACGCAAAAAATGGAAAAACCGAGCAATTCGTTTCATGTAGATGAAAAATTTATTAAGATGATAACCTCGTTCGATTGCGTCATGTGCAAACAGAGATTATAATTTGAGGCGCTCTCTATCAACAGAGGCGTCGCGCGCTTGTTTCTTAGGATACGGCATTTTTTGAGAAAACATCCTTTCTTAAGCAAGATAGTAATTTTTTTCATAAAAACCCATAATTTTTGTAAAATACATCTATAAATACCGCATCACGTGTCTTTCGTATCACGATTACAGTGACGGCACGGTAATTTTCAACAGATTTTTCTCATACAGCCAAAGTCTGTACGCAAACATTTTTCAAAAAAGTTTACCTACAAAGGTGACAAAATCGTACAGGGAAAACCCCGCGAGAAAACACGTAAAACGATTTATCCCTTCAGAAACTGCGAAAAACGGGGCATTCAGAAAAATTTTGAGATTTTCCGTGATTTTCCAAATACCTACGTGTCAAAGTTGCCTCATTTGAGTAGCGAAACCTTCAATCTCGTGCGATCTGCGATGTGAATTGACACACGAATTATTTGATGCCAGTCCTTTTTTTTAGATGGTTTTTAAAATTCAAACGTTTTTTTAAATAGCATTGCGTAGTCAAATGTAGAACGCTCATTTGTTGTTATGCGCGATCGTTATTTTCGAAAAATATAACTTTATTTCAAAATATTACTTTCGAAAAATGCGTGTTAACATTAATTTTCGAAAATCTCGATCGTTTTCTGCGTTATTTTCGTCATATATTCAGAGTTAACAATTTTAACGCCTGTATGCCAATCTTCCCAAAGCTGGTCGCACGAGACACACCAAAAAGGTTCGAACCAATCACATCCCTCGATTTGCCTATCGCTCGTCGCATTCGTCCAAACCCTATGGGTTATAAAATGCATATCGGCTCCAAGGACAGGTATAAGATTCGACGTCACACGTGGATTGGCCGATTCTTGGGTTAATTTGGCGGAGCGGGGACAGGTAGACACTATTTTACCGAAGAAAATAGAGAAAGGGAAGTGGAGGGGGGAAAATTTGCCTCATTAAGGGTGTACATGCATTTTGCCGCGATAGGGTTTAAAAGGACCATGAAGAACCCTTGAAGGACTCAGTTGTAATTTCACCATTGTGCCACATCGATCAGTTTGAATCTTCGGAAAAGTTCGAGTCTCCGATTTTTCCATAGACTCTCCATCGCCAAGTGTTCAAAAACCGGATAAATACTTATCATTTTTTGAGACACCCATATTCATTAGTGCGCGCTAGAATCCCCTCGAAAATGGACCCTCCACGTGAACGCACTTACGAGACAAGGATTATCCAGAATTCGACGATAAGTAAGCACCGAAATTTGAGTAGAAAAATAAAAACGATACAAAATTAAGACCGAACGAGCGTAAACGAAATAATTCATTGATAAAAAAGAAAAATCCGTACTACCGGAATATTCTAGCAATTCCAGAAAATTCCTCCCGTTTTAATCGAGTCTGAATAAATCATAACGTCACCGAAGCAATGGAAAAAAGAGACCCGATTAATCCTGCAGCGATAAATTCGACGACTCGCGATATTTTCCTCTAAATAATCTCTTAAAAAATAATTTCTTTTTCATCAGCGATGCGCGCGGTATCGGAACGTAACGGCGGAGCTGACGGAGATTCGATGGGCAACGGATCGACGTCGGCTGCGCAAAATTCCGGTACAACATCGGGCAACAACTTCAATGCCAATGGGAATACGACTGCGAGTGGAAAACGTGCTAAGAATAAAAAACGTCGCGAGGCACAACAGGAGTTCGCGCACTCGTGGATGGTCGGAGCTCTCAAGGGTCACACCGGGCCTGTCCTCGACATGAATTTCTCGAGCAACGGCAAGTTCCTCGCGAGCTGCGCCGAAGGTATGTAAAACACGTCATTTTGTCCCGTGAGAGAAGGAACAATATCGCAAAAAAAAAAGAAAACCAGAAAAAAAAGACGAGTATCCAAAGGCATACGACAAAGGAACATGAAATTATCCTTCGAAATGATCCATTTTTCATTCCGCGACTCGCTCGTCATTTCGCGTCATTGTCCACGCGTCGAGGTCGATATCGCGTCTTTTTTTCTGTTTTTCGCCCTCCCCCCGCCCCCCAGGCGTCTCGTCGTCACGTCGCTCGCGCGATATTGGTCTTTCTTCTTCTCGGCGTTATCGCTTTTTCGAATTTCCCGCCAAAATCATCCCGTCGATTCGTACAGGGAAAAAGTCGTTTGTTCCTTCGCGTTTCCTTCGTCCTTGAAACTTCAAGGTCATTACCTACGGAATACTCGCAATGACAGGGGTGTAGGACGAATACTTTGATTCTTTTGTTTCACTCGCGGCGAAAACGTTTTTGGTCGCTGCGACGGTGACGAAAAATACCCTCGTGATGATGAAAATTTGGAATAATTGCCCAAAGGACGCTCGTCGGTTCGAAATAATCGTGTTTTTGTTCTTCAAAAATGTTTTCCATGAAAAAAAAATCGATTTTTCGCGGAATTTGTAAAAAAAATCTCTTTGGATTCTTTCGGTACAAAAAGCGTGTTTAACCTTGAAGTTTTATCGAAGTTTCGAGCTGGGAAAAAAAAAAAGAATCTCGTCGGCAATTCAACTTTTATCAGGCGTTGAAACGCACGAATTTTATCTATTTCGCAACGTTCTTTTTTTCCCCGTCGCAGCACTAGCCGTCGTTTTTTGTGTGCGCACTCAAAGACAAACGTTAAGATTTCTCGATAAGACCGCGAAATTCGGCGTGTTGTTATGCGAAACCTTGTAGAGTCGCGCGTATAAAAACACGATCGTTGCTTCACCGTCAAGCTTGCGAAATTATACCGGCAGCAGAGTTGGCTCTGCTCGCGACGCGAATATAAAAATCACGAAATATTTGACAACCCGTTTTTGGGAGAGGAAATTAAGACGCGATTTGTCCGGAGAAATTCATCATCGATTCCTCGTTCCCTCGAATATCAGAAATATCAGTAGCGCTGAAGTTCGCGTCGTTTGAAAGCAAAAAAAGTAGCATAAAAATTCCCGTAGTGTCGGTGCAGCGCGATGCACCATTCGCGACGTTGAAGAAATACGAAAAAAAAAAGACAAATCCAAAAATATGACAAAAATTCATCATTTCCTGGTGTTTCACCAATTAAAAACTCAACATCCTGTTTCGAGGGTAAAAATTCATAACATCGCGGCGAAAAAAATGTTTATAATTACGTTATCATGCTCGCGACGTGAATAAACCGCGTTTGAAGAAATTTATTGTTGCGAGTAACACAAAGTGTATTTTGAATATTGCTGAAAAATAGTACGTAAAATTTCATGGCGTTGAAAATTTCACGGTATAATCCTCATGATTTCGGGATAATAATGATTTTCGTAATAACAACAGGACGACAACGAGTCTGCAAAAAGATTCTCCGATTTAGAATTCTTGCGCTTTTTTTTTTTCTTACTAAAAATCCATTTTTTACTCGTCAATGAGTCCGCGATCTCTCGGAGATGAACCGCATTGTGGAAAAAAGTCAAATCCAAAAATATGACAAAAATTCATAATTTCCCGGTGTTTCACCAATTAAAAACTCAACATCCTGTTTCGAGGGTAAAAATTCATAACATCGCGGTGAAAAAAATGTTTATAATTACGTTATCATGCTCGCGACGTGAATAAACCGCGTTTGAAAAAATTCATTGTTGGGGTAACGCAAAGTGTAGCTTTAATATTGCTGAAATTTTACGGTATAATCCTCATTATTTCGGGATAATAATGATTTTCGTAATAACAACAGGACGACAACGAGTCTGCAAAAAGATTCTCCGATTTAGAATTCTTGCGCTTTTTTTTTTTCTTACTAAAAACCTATTTTTTACTCGTCAATGAGTCCGCGATCTCTCGGAGATGAACCGCATTGTGAAAAAAAGTCAAATCCAAAAATATGACAAAAATTCATAATTTCCCGGTGTTTCACCAATTAAAAACTCAACATCCTGTTTCGAGGGTAAAAATTCATAACATCGCGGTGAAAAAACCGTTTATAATTACGTTATCATGCTCGCGACGTGAATAAACCGCGTTTGAAAAAATTCATTGTTGGGGTAACGCAAAGTGTAGCTTTAATATTGCTGAAATTTTACGGTATAATCCTCATTATTTCGGGATAATAATGATTTTCGTAATAACAACAGGACGACAACGAGTCTGCAAAAAGATTCTCCGATTTAGAATTCTTGCGCTTTTTTTTTTTCTTACTAAAAATCCATTTTTTACTCGTCAATGAGTCCGCGATCTCTCGGAGATGAAATGCATTGAGAAAATTGATTTTTTTTTATCCCGCCGTTCGGAAAGACTCCGCGAGACCGGATAGAGTCCTCGCACGGTTGATAGACGCTAATTTTCAATGTAGGTCGTTTCGAGAGAAATCGATCAGTGTGGAACGATGAGACTCGATAACTCGCTCGATAACCGTTTCTCGACGAGAAAGAACGGTGCGTGCGTTGCCCCGATTATTTCGAACGTACACGCGACTCTGAACTCTCAATTTCCTTTCGTCGGTTTCTATTCCCGTCGTTTGTGCATTTTCAACGAATGCTTTTTCGTTAATTTCCCACGGCCCACGCCGTAACGAAAAACAGCGTGAAGACAGTCGTCCGAGACGAAAAATCGAATGAAATCGATGACGAAACGAGTCCCATCGAGAAGCGCGTGATGAAATTTTTACATCTCGTATACTTTGGCGTCGCCCGCGCCATCTAGTTCCTCCCGTAACTCCGTGCCTCCGCCGTACAGCGCGTGGAGAATCTTTACTGACCCACTGACCGCCTCAACGAACAGCTTCGCCTCTCCGCCGCCTTCTCCGCGCGCTCTTACCATTTTTACCATCCAATGTCCCGGATAATCGATTTTCCGAGGCAAAAAAATCGTCGTCACGTTTTTTCGCGATTTTCCCATTCACATGTGCGGTATCGGCTCCCAAAACGTCACCGGGATTGTACGAATTATTTAAATAGCATTTACCGACGATACCGCGCGCGTCTTCTCTCTCTTTTTTTCGTTCTCATTTTGCTCCGCTCGACCCAAATGCGTTTCTTTATCTAATCAATACGATCGAACAGATGAAAGATTTTTGAAAATCCGTCGTTACCAACCATCAGGGCCTTTACTGTCGTCATTTCTGTACATGTGACACGCGGACACTGGACAATTTTTTTTACCTCGCAGCCGCAGTCATTTTTTCTTCACGATTCTCTCTGATCTCGATTATCCCGAAAAGCGAATAACACTCGTCATTTTTCATGAATAATATAAATAATAACAAAGTTAAATACGGAAAAATGAGAGCCGGAAAAGGAAATGTTTCGATAACGTTGAAGTTTTGAACCGAAAATCACGAAATCCCATAAAATTTGGAATTCTCTTTGTGCTCTCTTTTTTCAAAGTTCCAACAGTTGAAAATTCAAAATCACAATTCAATTGAAATTTTCAATTCAACTTCAAATTTTCGAACGGAAAAATGGACCCGGTGGTTTTGTCCAAGTTGAAAAACTGCCACTTTTTGAGATGGGAGCGAGAAAAACATGTTTTTTTTTCTCAACCACCCTAAGGCGCACTTATACTCTGTACCAGGCGCGTGTCGTGTATCGCACATCACTGTGTGATCCGTAAAGCATGAATAACGGGAGCAAAAGAGTGGGTTACCGTGCGGCTCTCTTTCAGGAGACTCTTCGTTCGTATATACCACATTGGTATCAAGCGCGAGAGAAAAAAAGTACACGATCGTTTCACCACATACGGACTAACCGTTATGGGCTTCTCTTTCCGTCCTCGGTGAAACGGGAAAAGGCAGATAGCGCGCGACGACACGAACGAGAGAGGAAAACGCGACGCGCTATTTTCTGCATTTTCAAAGTCCAACCGCGCGCGGTACGTCGATCGTTTTATTTTCACCGTACGGGCGATAAAGCCACAAGGATAACGAGAATATTCGTACGCGGCTAATCCGCGCACGAGTGCGATTATCGGTATCTCGTCATTTTTACGATACCGTAATTTCCGGATTTTTTCGATAAACATCGCATCGGTCGACCGACAAAAATACGATTTTGATACTCGATTGCGCAACGATCGATCAACCGATTTCTCGAAAGGGATCGAGGATTTTTGAAAACGAAACACGAAAATGTCATTTCCGCATATTTTTTCATCATCGAAATTATCATCGACGGATGCGGCCGATCGAAAATTGAAAAATCGTCGTTCGGGCGATTCTCGACGCGAAGTCGTAACGTTTTTTGATGCCCGAAAAAATTCTCGCGATCGCGAGAAGCGAAATCGTATTATCGGACAAAAAGCGTGGCCCTGAATAAAACTTACTCTTGAAAATTCATAAGATGTAAATCAGCTCCTCGGGGAATATTATATTTTACGTCACCTTGACGAACGTCGATTGCCGTAAATAAACAGAAGCAGAGCCGAGGGACAGAGCGCGTTTCGCTGACTTTTGTCTATCGTCATTTCCTCTCTCTGATTATTCAAATGATTTTTTTTCAATATAATCGATTTCCCGAAAATTCCAAGCGTTTGAAAATTTCGTCATCCGGAGGCGTACACGAATCTCGCGAAAAGATCGACGAAAATTCAACGTCACTTTCAAGGTCCGAATCGTCGTCGTAAATGTTGAATAATTAAAAAACGATAATCGCAAAACTTATATTCGCGCGACTCGCAGCTGGTCTTCCGCTTCTTGGGGCCATCGACTGACGTCTTTCGGTTCGCTCTCAATTCTACTCGTCTCTTTGTCACATTACCAACGGAATTTACGTAATTGTCGACAAAGTCCGATTATTCCGCGCATTTTTCAAAACCTCTCACACGACCGCGGAGATTTCCACTCGTACGAGAAGAGAGATCCTCTGCGCTCTTGAGATTAATTATCTCGCAAAGCTCTGACGTATTTAATCGACGGATACAACGAAACAAAATCGACCGATTCCGTTGCGAAACTCCGGCTCGTACGGCCACGTTTTGACATCGACCGGATCGAACCGCTAACGCGGTTTCAGATGCGTTTTAATTGTTATTTATTCCTCCATTTTTTATTGTTTGCCGCAAAAACATGACGTGTGCCCACTTTCTGTCTTTATTGTCCTTCGACAAACAAAGATGAAAGAAAAAAAAACAAACTATTGCACCACTCGGCTCGCGGCACATTTGTACAAAACAGAAATTTCGACACGATCGAGAAAAAAATATATCTCGCGCGTATGCGTTTATGCGGGAACGATAAACTTCACGCGGCCGTTGTATAAAGACAATTTCGTCGTAGGCGGATATTTATGCGCTTCCCAAACGCAAAATTTCTCCCGAGAGGTCGTTCGACATCCGATATTTCTTTCGAAACCGTCGGGCATTGAATGAGCGTCGTGATTCGTCGTGAAAGAAAAAAAAAAGTGGAAATCAAGTTTTTTTTTTCGACAACCCGAGTATTTAATGCTGTGATCTCAACGACCGCGACCTTCTGCTTTTTGTTTTCATCAATTTGCCCATTATGCGATCAAAGATGCAGGATTGTTCGAAAACGAGATTTTCTCTTTTCAAAATTAACCGTTATTTGTTGTCATCGTTCGTGCGTCAAAACGTTGATTCGATAATTGACGTAACAGAGGAAATCATTTCTCATCATGTTGCGTATAAAAAAAAACGCGCAGCGTGGAATTTAATGCTACAAGATAATACGGTAGCTGATGGAAGTTACTTTTATAATGAAACCAATGGAAAATAAAATGATGAAAAAAGAAAAAACCAAGAGAAACAATAGCTTTTCCAATCGGACGAGAATATTCTCACTCACGATGCTCAAAACGGTGAATAAATTATTTTTTACCATTAAATTCCAAATTAAAATAAAATGATGAAAAAAGAAAAAACCAAGAGAAACAATAGCTTTTCCAATCTGACGAGAATATTCTCACTCACGATGCTCAAAACGGTGAAAAAATTATTTTTTACCATCAAATTCCAAATTAAAATAAAATGATGAAAAAAGAAAAAACCAAGAGAAACAATAGCTTTTCCAATCTGACGAGAATATTCTCACTCACGATGCTCAAAACGGTGAATAAATTATTTTTTACCATCAAATTCCAAATTAAAATAAAATGATGAAAAAAGAAAAAACCAAGAGAAACAATAGCTTTTCCAATCTGACGAGAATATTCTCACTCACGATGCTCAAAACGGTGAAAAAATTGTTTTTTACCATTAAATTTCAAATTAAAATAAAATGATGAAAAAAGAAAAAACCAAGAGAAACAATAGCTTTTCCAATCGGACGAGAATATTCTCACTCACGATGCTCAAAACGGTGAATAAATTATTTTTTACCATTAAATTTCAAATTAAAATAAAATGATGAAAAAAGAAAAAATCAAGAGAAACAATAGCTTTTCCAATCTGACGAGAAAATTCTCACTCACGATGCTCAAAACGGTGAATAAATTATTTTTTACCATTAAATTCCAAATTAAAATAAAATGATGAAAAAAGAAAAAACCAAGAGAAACAATAGCTTTTCCAATCTGACGAGAATATTCTCACTCACGATGCTCAAAACGGTGAATAAAATATTTTTTACCATTAAATTCCAAATTAAAATAAAATGATGAAAAAAGAAAAAACCAAGAGAAACAATAGCTTTTCCAATCGGACGAGAATATTCTCACTCACGATGCTCAAAACGGTGAATAAATTGTTTTTTACCATTAAATTCCAAATTAAAATAAAATGATGAAAAAAGCAAAAACCAAGAGAAACAATAGCTTTTCCAATCTGACGAGAATATTCTCACTCACGATGCTCCGCGGCTGGTTCAACTTGTCTTGAAAACCAATTTGAGATGTGAATTCGTCAGGATGAAGTCTCGTTGCTTCATTAAAGCGGAAAAACGAACGAAAGTCGCTATTTTCGCGTCCTTCTCTCATTCGCGACGTGCTCACGCGCCTCGTCGTTAGCAATGATTGTACACCGCATTAATTACAGTATTATTAGAGTGCCAAGAGCAGCGAGCACTTTGCAAAGAAAAGAAAACCTCGCCGGTTAGTCATATGGAGGAGAGAGCCTCAAAGTTTCTTCGAACCGTTGACGATGATTTCATAATGACGCAACGGTACTCGGCGTGCGTGTGAACACCTTTCGTTTTACACGTATGCACGTGGAAAATACATTTGAGCGAATTAAACGAACAGCAGCCTGCTGCGACCGCGGAGTTTGACGACCTACCGTTATAGAATCTCGAAGATTCCTCAAACTTCCTTGCCACGAGTGCCTCGGAGCTGCCCTTTTCTCCATTCACGAAAAACTCTGGGGAATCCACGCGATGTATATTTTTAATCATCTCTCTCTCTCTCTCGCGACAGCTCGGAAGAAAAACAAAAGAAGGAAGCGACGGAACGAATCCAGAAAACGTGAAACACAAAACTTGAGCCTCTTTTGTAATATTCGACCTTGATCGACTTTGATGACTCGGCAAAAATCGCTCGTAAAAAAAAACCAGAAAACTCGAACTAATCTTGTTTCCGTAATTCACGATAAAGAACCGGGTTACGCGAAATGTCAAGATATTTTATTTTTTTCCATCGTCGGATATTTATTACCGAACATTGCACAAAACGTGCGTCTCTCGCGATTGAATAACGACCTTTTTTTTGTCTCCTTCGAGTTTCCATCCGTTCGATAATCACCGCTGCGGAATTCATCGGACACTTTCGTTCGTTGAACCCATCTCCGCAAAAAAATCCCCGAAGAAATACGAGAGTAAATTTCGGCGCGCATTTTAAAAACAAAAGAAGGAAGCGACGGAACGAATCCAGAAAACGTGAAACACAAAACTTGAGCCTCTTTTGTAATACTCGACCTTGATCGACTTTGATGACTCGGCAAAAATCGCTCGTAAAAAAAAACCAGAAAACTCGAACTAATCTTGTTTCCGTAATTCACGATAAAGAACCGGGTTACGCGAAATGTCAAGATATTTTATTTTTTTCCATCGTCGGATATTTATTACCGAACATTGCACAAAACGTGCGTCTCTCGCGATTGAATAACGACCTTTTTTTTGTCTCCTTCGAGTTTCCATCCGTTCGATAATCACCGCTGCGGAATTCATCGGACACTTTCGTTCGTTGAACCCATCTCCGCAAAAAAATCCCCGAAGAAATACGAGAGTAAATTTCGGCGCGCATTTTCATCACCGCAAAAGTCTTTTCTCTCCGGAAAAATGTCTTGTCAATTTTTTTTTTTTTTTTTCACCATCCTTCGTTGCACGTAAGACGGTAAAACAGAGTTTTCTTTGCTTTATTTCAATATGATTATTACCGTTTCGAGGGAAAGCTCGTCTGGTTGTAAAAAATTTGCCGAGATAATTTCGAGGCATCTCATTCGTCCGTGACGCTTAAAATAATTTCTCCGTTTTCACTAACGACCAACGGAGAGTGAAAAAAGATTTTTTTACCGTCGAACTTCTCGCGAGAGGCTTCGAGAGATCGTTGCTGGCGCTGTCGTCGGCGTCGCGCCTCAAAAAAAAGTACATCTTACAAAACGTTTTTGTCTTTCGCAATTTGTGTGTGTCTATTTTCAATTCAATCTCAACGACCAACGGTCCATCAGGCTCGATTCGCGCTCTCCATCTCTCTCCCTCCGTCACAAACGAGTGTGACGGCATTTGAAAAAAAAGTTGCGCAACATGGAGTTTGGAATTTCTCCCCTTTATTTTACGATTTTCGAAATTACTCGTCCTCCTCCCCGTCCTTTCTCGTCCACTCGTAATATGTACGAACACACACACACACACACAAACACACATATCCGGTTTGTACAACACGTTGCATCGGACCATGATGGGAGCGCGTTACGCAACGGAGAGTCCATAAATTTATACGTGTATAAATCGGAGAATCGATGAGATTTCTCGTCGAGGAAAAATCGGAGAAGGAGCGCGAGCGAGAGGGAAATAACAAATAAAAAAGGAAATTCTAACGGCGCGATACGAGAAAGTGAATTATCGGAGTAATCTCACGGTGTGACCGAGTGTCATCTAATCACGATCGCGTATTAATATTTGACGAATTTAAAAAAAAAGAAAACGAGGAAAAAGACCCAATTAAAATAAACGTACGTTTAAGTTTAAAAAAAAAAAGTATTTTCCATTGGATCTTTCACGGGCGATTCATTTACGCATCTGTTTTGTGTGTGCACATAAAGATCGCGACCTGGTGCCGGAAGTGGAACCAGATCTCGGGGACGGCGGCAGCAGCAACGACGGGAGGAATTACGCGTTCGAGGAAAAGTCACATGACCAAGGGAACCCCGTGGTCGCCGGAAGTGAAAATTCTTCGAGTGCCGCGGACGTTATGGCCGATACCAGCAGCAGCGGCAGAAGGAGCATCAACGAGCTATCCTTCATCTCGACAACGAGCTCGTCCGTCAGCGAGCTCGAAAAGGTACCGTCGTCACCGTCGTTGTCGAGCGAATCAACGGGCCAGAATAACCTCGCGGCTGGCGATCGCGGGAGTCTCAGTCGGCGTCAGCGAAAAAATCGCACTAGAACGCCACGGGAGCAGCAGCAACGCCCTCCTCGTTACGAGGAGAGCGAGCATTTAGTCGCGGACACGCCGCGTCATCGACATCATCATCATCATCATCATCATCATCATCACCATCACCACCGCATGCATCATCAGTCGGACGCTGAGTCGCGTCACTACCATCACGAGAATCCCCGGCGAATCAACGACGGGAATACGACGAAATCGGTAAACTCGAGCGGAACCGGAAACAATGAAATATCATCGGAAATTCCTCAAGCGCAACGTATCAACGGCGGGCCCACCGTGGAATTGTCATCGCAGCTCGAAATGGAGGAACCTCCGCGCGATAATTCGTGGTACTTCGATGATTCGATGATTCTCAATGTGAACAAAATGAACGAGGAGGGTTTGTGTCGTGAAAACGACGGCAATCATCATCAACAACACCATCATCATCATCGTCATTCAACAAGAGACTATCGTAATCAGGTTAATCAGCTGAGCGGATCCGCAATCGCTTGTCTGATGAAGAGATACGTTTTGAGCAAAGCGTCGTGCGTTACGCACGGTTTTCCCATCGAGATGGAACATTTCCTCGACTGTGTTTACGTAAAGCACTTTGAGCCTTTCGTGCCAAAGGAACTGTGGACTCCTGCAGCGAGCAAACGGGACAACACGCGCTGGTACCACCATCTGGACGCGAATGCCCGCGAATTCGTTCCGAGAACCACCGGTGGCGTCGCTGGTATCGGGGAGAACGGCGTTTCCGGAGAATGGACCCCAACGACGGAATCCGAGAACGACAGTGGCGCCGGCAGCGGAAGTTCCGTGGAGAATTCCGACCAAGAGCCCGAGTGTTCCTCGGACAGCGACAAGAGTTCGGACGTCGGTGAACCTTTTTCGTCATCCTCGTCGTCATCCTCCGGGTACTCCGGTGATTCGCGAAGAGATTCAGCCACGATGATCGAATCGTCGTCGGACACCCCCGAGACGAGCATCCCGACGTTGATCGCCAAACGGGAGTGCGCGAGATGCAAGAACTACTTCGACGTCAATCGCGAAACCGGATTGTACGTCGATGAAGAAACGTGCGTTTATCACTGGGGCAAGCTGTTGTACTCGGGATTGCCCGGCGAGCAATTGAGAACGTGGCAATGCTGCGACGGAGACGAAAACGCCGGCGGTTGTACGAGCGCGAGGATGCACGTCTGGTCCGGACTGTCGCCCGGCTACAACGGCCCGTTCTACGACTACGTCAAAACGAGTCCCTCGAGGGTGTTCATCGCCGACGGTAATTACGGCGTTTACGCCCTCGACTGCGAGATGTGCTACACCAAATGGGGCCTCGAATTGACGAAGGTCACCGTCGTCGATACCAACGGAAGCGTCGTTTACGACACTCTTGTCAAACCGAACGACGAAATAATCGACTACAACACGAGATTCAGCGGCATCACCGCCGAAATGATGGCCGGAGCGGCGAAGAACCTCGCCGATGTTCAGCGGGATATACTCAGCTTCGTGCACGCCGAGACGATACTCATCGGTCACGGTCTCGGCAATGACCTTCGCGCGTTGAGAATCCTGCATCGCAACGTCGTCGACACGACCGTTATTTTTCCGCACACCAAAGGCTTTCCCGTCCGCAGAAGCCTCAAGACGCTCGCGCGGAGCGTCCTCGGCAAAGAGATACAAGTGGCGACGCACGATTCCGTGGAGGACGCCAGAACCGCGGCGGAAATAATGGTCGTGAAAGTATGGTCGGACATTTGTTAGGAAGAGCCAAATGAGACGAATACTCCGCCGAGTTTCCATTGAGTTTTCAAGAGAAACCAAAGGCGCGTCGTTTCCGGGTGAAAAAAAAGGAAACGGAAGGTGTATGCGAAGGAGAAGATAATGAGAAAATGAAAAAGGAAGAAGGAAACCTCGCGAACTCGCACTCCTCTCAACGATGTTCAGTGTTCCAAGTGAAATCTGTGATACGTTTTATACAAATAACAGTCATTATTACTCGCGCGTTTGTACGAATTTTCAAGTTTACCCCGCGTTTTACAGCGTCGCGGTGGAAGAAGCTGCGTTCCCGAAAAGACAAACAATTTTCCGCGCTGGCCTTCTTCGTCTCGCGGTCGCCAGATCGCGCGCGAAATTTCGTACAAAATCCTATTGCGCAATGCTTCATCGTCGGAATTCATCGTATCATCGTTCATATTGTAATAAAAATTAGAAAGCACGTACGCGTTAAACATCCTTTTCTTTCTCTTCATTTTCCGGAAAATAGGGAACCGTCCGCGTTTCGCTCGCGTTGGAAAATTAAACCTCCAACAACGGAGATCGCCGAGAACGAATATTCGTCGTCTTTTGTTGTTGCTGTTGTTGTTGTTTGTTTCATTTTTGCACCAACGAGTGTCGTATAAACAGAGAGATAAATAAATGCCCACGTTTGTCATTCGAAGGTGAAAAGCTCTTGCGTTCGGAGCAGACGGAGAGGAGCGCGAAAACGAATCTTTCGTTATCTCTAGACTGACAATGTACATAATCGACATTCGCTCGTGCAAAATTTACGCTGAATGCAATTTCGTTTCTCGTCTCACCTTTGCGTGTAAATATGACATTGTATTTATTCAAGTGCATCGGTAGACAGCGTGCGAGTGTAACGCGATGCGTGGAATCAAACAGGCGGCTGCGTTTTATTTATCGAATCGTCACGAATATTCGGAGCGTAATGTTCGTTACACGTTCGTACGTAAGATGTACGTGCTACCGTCTTGCGAAAATGCGGTATAATCATAGGAGCGTTAATTTCACTCGCGAAGAAGCAAAAGAGACGCGGACGCCTTGCGCGATGCAAATAACGCAAAAAAAAATGATCATTTTTCTTTTAAATAAATATACATTTTGACACGTATATTGTACAACCTTTTTTATCCGAAAAAGAGGGAATTGAATTTTTTCAAGCCCGAGAAACGCCGGGCTGTCGACGAAAGAGAATGTACTTGCGCAAAAAGTATGTTGGAACGAAAAAAATCCTCAAAACAATTATCGCGACGACATCGTTTGTGTCGAAGGAGACAGTCGTCTCGGTTGGCTTTGAAAAACTTTTTCGTCATCGTTCGATGTATTAAATTCATTCGTTGATCGCTCAACGAAAGCGACTTTTGCCCTATTTTTTATTGCTTCGAATTAAAAGAAAGAAAAGAGAAAATTGAACGAGTAGAATTTTGTTTTTCAAGGTGAACAGAGCCGCCCGTCTACGTGTGAATTTCCGTCTCATTTTTTTTTTTTTTTTTTTTCCCAACGGAACGTCGCAGCAGCGATATCGTCGCTGACGAGCCGTCGGAACTTTTGGAACGCAAAAATGCGAGTCTGAGGCAAATAGCAAAAAAAAAAAAGAGATTAGCGAATCGAAAAGTTTTATCATCGTACCTCACTCTCCGTCGTTCTCCATCGAGCGGAAAAATGTCCGCGCGAACCTACACTTATGCCAATTCCTCAAGAAGAATAAATGAGCCAAAAAATCATACGCGCTTTTCCTTAATTCTGTTTTTTCGCCCTTTTTCCCCGCCAAATACGAAAAATATGTATTTGCAGACACATCGTGAAATAAGGAATTGTTGAATAATGATTAAAAACGAAACGCGTCTCAAAAATCGAGATCGAAATAATGGCGGTTTTTCAGAGCCGGACGATCGATGGAGGCACGAAGAGAGGGGGGTAAAAACCACAAAACGAATAAAAGACTGTATTCGCGGTGTTCCCGTTTGTTAATGATAGGGAAAAAAGGAAAAGTGAATTATCGTAATAAGAGTAATAATAATAATGATAATATAATAGTTACGAAAATAATGATAACACGGCTGTGCGCTTTCTCGACGAATCTCATGTCGCGCCGAAGTACGGCGTGCAGTCACATTTTTTACATATCACCTGCGCGTGTACGTTGCGTGAGCTTTTCCGTACAAGTGCGTATGTGTACCGATACTTTTGTACATATGTACATAATATACATATTTTTTCCTTTTTCCCATACTGTGACCGACTTTGAAACGAGTCGATATCGAACGACGACACTTTTCCGCTCCGTCGTTCTCTTCTTTTATTATTCGTCGCTTTGACTCTCGCCGCAATGAAAATTCCGTTCACTCTGCGTTTCTGGCGATGCGTGCCTTTTTGTTTTTATCATTATTTTCACGATACATTTCTTGCGAAATTCTCTTTTTTTTTTACACAAAGAAAAGCGAGCGTTTCGGGCGAACGAAAATGACTCTGTCAGAATGGAAAATATATACATTTATCGTTTCAACGAACGTTGCTTTTTTTTCTTTTTTTTTTTCGAAAAAAGCGAGTGGTAACTCTACACTCTTTTGTGCGTCCGTGTGCGCGTGTGCGAATGTACGCTTCATCGATAACGAAAAAAACGATCGCGCGCGCGCGAATCCGAGATAAGCCGGATCCGTCGTGACATTATAAATTAAACATACGTTTTTTACCTTATCCCCGAGCATTTGGTCTTCTTCATTTCACACCGCCAGACTTTGGTAACTTTATTTTCGTATTTTGTACGAAAGACGATATTATTTTAGCCCGGTTAGTCGAATCGAGCAAATGACTGTTCAAAGTCGTCACGAGGGCTTCTTGAGTCGCGTAAAAGAAAAGTAAACAAACAGAGAGGGAGAGAGAGGGAGAGAGAGAGTGAGAAGGCGGGGAGGAGAGAGTTCGGCGGAAACAAAAAGGGCTGAAAAAATGTCGTTAAAAAATAACAAAATATAAAGGACATGAATGTATAGAAAGTACACAAAAAGTCGGCCATTTTCTTTTTGATAATAATGACATGGCGAGACTCAATTCGAAGCTTAATTTTGAGATTACTTTTCCGGGACGCTCTCACCATCCACCTGTCGTAGCTGGAACGGTGACGTCACAGACTTCTCAGTGGCAAATTTTGTTCTCCACAGAATTGTTCCTGTACGTTTTTTGTCCCTACTGCGACCATTTTTTCGCAGTTTTTTTCGTTCCAAATGATGCCTCGGGATTTTCCGTATTTTTTAAACGTTTTTCACGCTACTTCCGTTATCAAACCGTTATTGACCGGCCAAATCGTTCTTGCGAAGATCCGAGCTAAAATGGGGACACGCGCGTCATCGCGTATAAAATCCAACGTGGTCGCTTCCATTACATTCGGCTCGCTAAAACTTTCTCTCGCCTCCCACCTATTTGCACGTATTTCTCCTTTCCTTCCAATCGCGTACGTAATTCTCGTACCCCCACAAAAGCCATTCTCCGTCAAAATCATTTTTCATCAAAGAAACTAGTTTCGAAAAAGAAATTTTACCGATTTCTTTCCCTCGCGGCTAATCGAACGTGAAAATAATCCGGATTTAAAAAAAAGGCCACAGACGGAAGCTCTTATCGATGAATGTACTACGAGCGCGCACACGTATAGATGCACAATAAGCGCGTAAACGCAAATGTCAACACCGTCATACTGAATCGTTATAAATCGATGTGAATAAGTATTATTTTGACACGATTCGTAAGAATTTTCGTCGGAGAAATTCGCGTGTCGTGTATTTTATTGTAAGACTTGTGGAATCGGTTGTCATTAAATCGATCGTTATTGAATAACCGTATGTACATAAAACTCCCTTGTGTTTCAAAAATATGAGGAAAAAACAAGCAAAAAAAAAACGTAGCGCACGTTGCGGAAAATTAAAATTATACCGTACAGTTGTAATATCGGCGGTACCTACGACCACGTTTCTTTCCTTTTCCCCCCTCAATTCCCTTCCTTCTCGAAGGAAAAAATTCTCGAAGAGCGTAATAATTCAAACTGCCCTTGTTACGCCCTTCGTCACTCAATTTCAAGTTGTACTAAAGTTAAGTTTTCTTCGCCGATATCGAAAAAACGAAATTCGTTGCCGTCTGAATGCAGGAGTGAAAATGTTGGAACTTTGTCGACGATTCAAAGTATTGCGAAATTGTATGATCGTTGATATGATATTAATACATTTTGTACCTAATGATTACGAATTGTTGTTATTTCCACCTGCGATTGACGTTCCTCCGCCTCCGAATATACTTTTTCTTCGTATCCCCGCGGGTAAAACTCCAACGAAACAAAAATAAGATTCCAATTTCGAGTATTCTGTGAAAATCTGAAGAAAAAAAATCAGACCGATGGTCCCGGAAACGTTGACCTCAAATATACGAAAATAAAATGATTCAATGAAGAAGGAAAATTTGCAAAAAATTTGGACAACTCTCTTGGAGCTCGGATGAATATTTCGGATTTTTTTCGTTATTTCGAGTGGCCGTTGTCGTTGTTGTTGTTGAATAAACGAATGAGCGCAAGATCCGAGCGATAAGATGCGTTTTTTTCCACAAAATATCGTCGTCGTCTCGGCTAAAGAAGCCTCGATATCCCGAGCTGTCGTCGCAAACGTCTACCGCGTAATTCTCTCGCGTTGAATGGGATAAATACCTTCGTTTCTGTTTGCCGTCTCTACCTTACGAGTACGCTTTCGCAATGAGAATTCATTATAAATGATAATGGCGGTTTAATTTGGCGAGAATGTGAATGAAAACCGGTAATGTCTGGAAGTCGTCGTCGCGAAGACGACGTCCAAGTTTCGGACTCCTCGTGCGTCTCATACGTACGGATAACAAGCCTTCTTGTACAGTACATATCAGGGTGGTTCTCGAGGGAGGAGCCTGAAATTATTTCACCCTCGGGAAAACGTTTAATTTTAAGGATTTCCCTGCACCATCATCGCTGTAAGATATTTTCGTGTTTCGTCGAGTATTTAAATTTCACGTTTGATAAATCTGTCATGTAGATCCTGAAATTCTCTAAAAAAAATGCACGATCATTTTTCATGCGCAATCGACAAAAAAAAATTTTCTCCCCCGAAAAAATGCACGATGACTTTCCGTGAACGATCGAATCCTGAAGGAAATCGAACGAATCGAATCGAACGAAAATGATTTACGTTCAAAGTATTTGACGATAAACGCTCCATACGTTATAGTGCATTTTATGGACACGACGTCTGTCCGCAGCTTGGCAGTTTATAAGGAGATATGAAAGAGAGAGAGGGAGAGAGAGAGAGAGAGAAAAAACAATATCGTACATAAACGTGCTCGTCGCAAGAGATTATTAGTATCCTTCGCGTCTCTTCTCTCATGTGTAAGCACATATAAATCAGTCCCCACGCTCATATTCTTCCACACAATTTCCATAACTCCCTCTCGCATCTCCGCGCATCATCCGCGAGATAATTCCGAGAGTTGGCCTTGATGCACCATACAATACGAAGCACGAGGAAGGCTACAGAGGTCCGTCGATTTTTCGGAAAGGCTGCCACCAGCGAGAGAGATTCATGCTGGTTAATGACACAGAGTCTTCAAGGACACGTTCGGCACAATGCTGGCTCCGAGCAAAAAAAAAAAAACAAAAGCTTCACCTTGAAATTGCGCGCGCGCTTCATTATTATTTTGACCCGCGGTTTTATTCACGCTACGAGCACATTTCTCACACGCGCATGCCATGAAATTCATTGTCACAAAAGAGGAATAACTCACCGGTCATTGACTTTTCGCTCATCGCATTGAATGTTTTTTTTTTCGTATAAAATGAATGCGCGATATTTCGACAACAATCGAAAGAAAAATGAACTCGATCGCGTTTTCCCATTGACGAAAAACGTCGACTGTTTTGTGCCCACTGCCGCACATTTTTCCGCACTCTGACACTTTGACGAATATGTATTTTTATCACTGTGATTCGATCGGGATGTCAACTTTCGAGCACAATGTACGATTTTCAAATTGCCTTTTTCGCAAAATGATCATGCGTGAAAATATCAAACAGTCGCTATTGAAATATCGAAACATTGAATATTCGTTTTGCGTTCACCTCTGGACCATCAAAGTTTTAAAAATGCAAAACTATCAACGGCTCTTTGCCTTTCTTTACGAGAAATATTGATAATTCTTCATCTTTTTTTCGATCGATTCTCCAAAATTGACAAAAACGTCAACTGTTTTGTGTCCACTGCCGCACATTTTCCGCACTCTGACACTTTGATGAACATGTATTTTTATCACTTTGATTCATTCGGAATGTCAACTTTCAAGCACAATGTACGATTTTCAAATTGCCTTTTTCGCAAAATGATCATGCGTGAAAATATCAAACATTCGCTATTGAAATATCGAAACATTGAATATTCGTTTTGCGTTCACCTCTGAACCATCAAAGTTTTAAAAATGCAAAACTATCAACGGCTCTTTGCCTTTTTTTACGAGAAATATTGATAATTCTTCATCTTTTTTTCGATCGATTCTCCAAAACTGACAAAAACGTCAACTGTTTTGTGTCCATTGTCGCACATTTTTCCGCACTCTGACACTTTGATGAACATGTATTTTTATCACTTTGATTCGCTCGGGATGTCACCTTTCAAGCACAATGTACGATTTTCAAATTGCCTTTTTCGCAAAATGATCATGCGTGAAAATATCAAACATTCGCTATTGAAATATCGAAACATTGAATATTCGTTTTGCGTCTACCTCTGAACCATCAAAGTTTTAAAAATGCAAAACTATCAACGGCTCTTTGCCTTTTTTTACGAGAAATATTGATAATTCTTCATCTTTTTTTCGATCGATTCTCCAAAACTGACAAAAACGTCAACTGTTTTGTGTCCATTGTCGCACATTTTTCCGCACTCTGACACTTTGATGAACATGTATTTTTATCACTTTGATTCGCTCGGGATGTCACCTTTCAAGCACAATGTACGATTTTCAAATTGCCTTTTTCGCAAAATGATCATGCGTGAAAATATCAAACAGTCGCTATTGAAATATCGAAACATTGAATATTCGTTTTGCGTCTACCTCTGGACCATCAAAGTTTAAAAAATGCAAAACTATCAACGGCTCTTTGCCTTTTTTTACGAGAAATATTGATAATTCTTCATCTTTTTTTCGATCGATTCTCCAAAACTGACAAAAACGTCAACTGTTTTGTGTCCATTGTCGCACATTTTTCCGCACTCTGACACTTTGACGAACATGTATTTTTGTCACTTTGATTCATTCGGGATGTCAACTTTCAAGCACAATGTACGATTTTCAAATTGCCTTTTTCGCAAAATGATCATGCGTGAAAATATCAAACAGTCGCTATTGAAATATCGAAACATTGAATATTCGTTTTGCGTCTACCTCTGAACCATCAAAGTTTTAAAAATGCAAAACTATCAACGGCTCTTTGCCTTTCTTTCCGAGAAATATTAATAATTCTTCATCTTTTTTTCAATCGATTCTCCAAAATTGACAAAAACGTCGACTGTTTTGTGTCCACTGCCGCACATTTTTCCGCACTCTGACACTTTGACGAATATGTATTTTTATCGCTTTGATTCGCTCGGGATGTCAACTTTCAAGCACAATGTACGATTTTCAAATTGCCTTTTTCGCAAAATGATCATGCGTGAAAATATCAAACAGTCGCTATTGAAATATCGAAACATTGAATATTCGTTTTGCGTCTACCTTTGAACCATCAAAGTTTTAAAAATGCAAAACTATCAACGGCTCTTTGCCTTTTTTTACGAGAAATATTGATAATTCTTCATCTTTTTTTCGATCGATTCTCCAAAATTGACAAAAACGTCAACTGTTTTGTGTCCACTGTCGTACATTTTTCCGCACTCTGACACTTTGACGAACATGTATTTTTATCACTTTGATTCGCTCGGGATGTCAACTTTCAAGCACAATGTACGATTTTCAAATTGCCTTTTTCGCAAAATGATCATGCGTGAAAATATCAAACAGTCGCTATTGAAATATCGAAACATTGAATATTCGTTTTGCGTCTACCTCTGAACCATCAAAGTTTAAAAAATGCAAAACTATCAACGGCTCTTTGCCTTTTTTTACGAGAAATATTGATAATTCTTCATCTTTTTTTCGATCGATTCTCCAAAATTGACAAAAGAAATTTCAAAACGTTGCAAAAGTAGTAAACAACTTCACGTGCATTCGGAAAACCGGGTGAATTCATTTGAAATGCGAAAGAAAAAGGACAAAGAGTTTTCTCAATTTTTTAAAAGCTTATTTTCCAACAATTCGTTCGTTCAAAACGACCGATTTTTTATGACATTTTTATTTCATTATTAATCCATTCAAATTCGCACTCTATTTCGGTAATGCTGAGATTATACCTTCGAAACGTCCTTAACGTATGCCGCAGGCTGTCGATCGAATAAAAACCGATAGCGGACGATATAATAATAATAATAATATTGATAAAACGGTATTCGCGTATCATTCATTTTTTTGTAACTTGAAAAAAAAATGGTCTCCCTCAACCTGCAGATGTAGGCGCGCACGTCATACCATAAAATTATTTTCCGCCTCTTCTTCCGCGTTGGTGGTCGTCGCAGTGAATTATAATACAGTATGCACTACACATCGATGAACGATTTATATACGAGAAAGCAGCAGCAGCGTGTACGACTCGATGCCTCTCCAATGATGAATCATTTTCTGCAATCGTGTGTCTTCGAAGTTTCCGATACGTCTTTTTTCTCTATACATATCCGTAGGATAGTCTGGACGGTGTCTCGGGTTATCTTTTCTTTTTTTTACCTCTCTAAACGTGTTATATATTTTTTATTATAGTTTTATTTTTATACACTCGATCGAACAGGAATAAAATAACAATGATTGGTGAAACGCGATAGCGAAAGGGGGGCAAAGGATAACGATCGTTGATGGAATGGGGGCTGAAGTACTCTCCGGGATGAGTACACGCATACGTATATTAGGGTGTCCGACAGTTCGTAGCCCAAAAACGATATTGAAAGTTTTTTTGAAAATTTTCAAACGACGATACTTTTTCCCATCAAATAACATCGGATTTTTGCACTTTTCAGATGTTAATTCTTCTTCACGCTTATTATATTCATTAAATTTAAAAAAGAAGTCATTTCTCCCTTAACTATGTTTTTTTTTCGAAATGAACGAATTTGAATATTGTCGACAGACATTTTTTCCATTAATTTTCAAATATCAGGGAATTTATTTGGAAATGTGGTAAGAATCAGTTTTAATTTTTTGAAAATTGATGAAAAAATGTTTGTCGACGATATTAAAATTTATCCATCCGAAAGTGTGTCCACCCTAATGTTTATATATATTCATAGCGAACGAGCTTCTCTCTCTCTCTCTCTCTCTCTCTCTCTCTCTCTCTCTCTCTCTCCCTCTCTATCCCCCACGATCGCGGCTAATGGCAAGTGATCTTTGTTGCTGAGGAACTAGGCCTCGAACTAGGACACCTCCGTCGGATCTACCGTTTCATGCGTTGACCATGATAAACTCGAAGATCAAAATATTTTTTTCCCGCTTTGCGGTCTATCTTCATTTTCGTACGTAGCGGAAACCGAGGGCCAAGACCTTACCCACGAAAGACCGCACAGTTCTCTTATTCATCAATTTCGCACGCGTTTCCGATCATTTTCCAAAAAGTCCAATGTCAAAATCGTTCCAGGGAGTTCCGATTGAATTTTCCACAATTTTCTAAACCGATAAACTAGCGTAAAACCGTAATACTCGAATATGTACCATTTCCGTCAAGAAAGTCCTCGTATAATTACGAAAAACTGCCGAAAAGTGTCAAAACATCGAGAAATTGGGTTTGCGCGACGTATTCTTTTTTTTCTTTCGACAAATTTGAAAGAGACCCTTGTGCTCTGTGCTTCCATTCGAAACCGCTAAACTGTTTGGAAAAAATAACATTTTAATGCCCTCACGTGGGTATCCAATAGATATAATGAATCGTAGAACGAATGATTTTACGAGAGAAAATCTCTGTTGTACACTTTAGTGGTAATAGAGTTTGCCGAAGGAACAACTTTCTTCTTACCTTCGGGCTTGTATGCTCACATGTATTATTAGAGTACACGGAGTATACCGTAAGCGCCTTTTAGTACCTCGCAGATTCTCTCTCCCCTTTTTCTCTGTCTATCTGCCGCAAATCTGTGTATCTCTCCTCTTTTCTCTTCTCGCACGACACACTACACCTCGTGACGACGAGTAGTTTAAAAGCCGTGTGTATATACAGAAACGAGAAGTTTACGAACTTTCTCCATCGTGTGGGCAACAGCCACGACACCTTGGAAACCCTCGTCGACGAGGATCGAAATTATATATAGCAGCAAAAAAGCGCACAGATATATATACATAAATTTATACATATATATATATATATGTGTGTATAGATATATATAGCCAGCGGAAATTTGAACATTTTTCACAAAACAAAAGTTGCATATACCGATGCACGAGCCGCCGAGAGCGGATGACCCGCTGCACGCCCACACACTGACACAGAACGCGAGAGATCGAGAGCAAAGGAAGAAAAAGAAGCAAGAAAAGGAGAACGGGAACATCGAGCGTTGTATTCTCGTCGCGAGACACAATGTCACCAATGAAACTGGCTACACGCTACCCGAGCATATCCAGTAACAGGATATATGCTATTTCCATTGGAAAATTATTTGAAAAAAAGTCGAGGATCGATTTATCCGTTCGCGAGATGCTTTTTCGTCTCAGCGACGTGATAATTCGAAATTGAATTAGTCGTGAAACATCGCACGGCTGAAAACAATCACAAATGCAACTTGGATGTTATTTCGACGATCCAAGGTTCAAGACTACATTTTTCCCAAGATATCTTCGTGTTTACTGTGTTTGAAATTCTCTTTGTTCAATAAATCTGCCTTGTGTACCGCTTCGGATGTCCAAAAAAAGTCACGAGTCTACACCGCCGTTGATTGGGAAATAAGGGATAAAGGTACGAGAAAATCTTTTAGCCAGGACTTTTTCAGGTGAAGCGTCGAATTTTTAGTTGAAAAATCGATGACTCCATATATCGTGACGATGGGAAAAACATCGACGTGAAACTGTCGCGTGTCTACCGCCGATATCAATTGTTTTATTACGTATTTTTTTAGAGAGACGTACGACAAGTACGAATCCTAATTTCGTATGCTAAATCGTCGCTAAAATGTTAAAGGCTCGTTTGATTTACATAATAAATTCTGTACGGTACGGTTGATCGATGCATTGAATGACCCAACGTCGTCGTCGTTGTCGTCGTCTTTATTTGCTGCAGTCGGCAAAAAATGGTGTCCTCGTTCCCGAGTTACGTATGAGAATATCGCTACGAGCTTCTCATCCGATAAAGTCCGTTTGGGGTGTTTAGTTAATGGTCGGGGTGCAGACACTCGCGTTTCTTTCGCAATGTAAAACATTACTTTGAGCAAACAACAAACAGCTCGCGTTTTTAATTTTGATTTCCCAATGACTTGAGCACACGTAAAAACATGCATGTATATAAATAATCGTCGTGAATATATATATGGGTGACCCATTTTGGCCGACCATTTTTCTTTTCCAGTCTCGTATGAAAATACGTAACTTTTTGGTACTTGCTGAACCCTCGAAAAAGGTTTGAGAGGTTAGGAATTCTGTAGCGGTCGCTAGTGAATTTTGAAAGATCCGAAAATGGCTGAAATTCGCATTTTTTCCGACGTACGAATTTCAGCTGAAATTGCAAAAAACGAGATAGAGGTTAGCCCGCGAGGTTAAAAATTCCCGTGCGACTTGCAAATATTTATATTTCGATTTAAAATTTGCGAGCTAAAATTTCCCCACGCAGTTGTGCGTACTAAAGTTACTAAGAAACTAGATTTTATTCCACATGTTTTCCCTTGGATGATTAAATCCTGACCAAAATTGCTATGCGCATAATTTATGCAACGCAGTTTTGCATCTTCTGAACGGTTGGTTCGATAGAAATTTGACTATGAGGAGGCTTACGTGCTGTACAATATTGCTGCATTGAAGCAAAACAAAGATTCTGAATAGAAAAAAAAAATAGACAACACCGTTCAAGGCGAAAAATATAAACGCAGATACGAAATGGTGGTCGAATCTCGCCGTAACAATAACGAGCCTAAAGTTCGATTTTACATTGAGAACCGTAAACTTCTCGCAAACTCTAGACTGAGTTTTATACCCATCGGCAAAAGTCACGCTTTCTCCGCGCGAGCGGCTAACGAAGAACCGCGACTGGATGTATATAACACGATACAGAAGCTTCGTAATTTTCACGGACCGCGATAAAATCGTCGAATCCATCGGAGTTTGATTCTGCCTTTGATACGTTCAATGAGTTTTCGGTGTTTCGGTACTGATTCGGCAGGAGAAACGTTTTTAATCGCTTGGCCGAACCGGAAAAACGAAGAATTTGTCAAACCGAAACGTGTGTTTCTGCGAGATGGCGATCTCATAATATTTTCAGAAACCTAACCTCTACAAGGTGCTCTCGACGCTTACTACCATTTTCCAGCGCCATCTGTACTGCGAAGTGTAAAACTCGGAGACAAACGCGACGGATTGTGTACGAATAAAGACAATGTTTATGCAGTTTACATTGATCTCCTACTGTACGTAAAAACGATGTACATATCGGGGCGTGTAAAAAAAATGTAACCGAAATACACAATCTGAACGCGTTTGCAATTTTATTGTTCAATAACTGCAAGACCGACAATGAAACGAGTAACAGATCTCTTTGAAAGATGAACCGCTTTGCAAAAAGGTTTTGTTATCATGACGTCGTAAAACTGATCGTTGTGAAGTTGCAGTTGGTCCAAGTTTAATCGATCTAACTAAGAATTGTACTTTTTGAGGCACTACCACAAAACATACTTAAAATCGAATATTTGCAGTCGCGTTTAAGCCTCTATAACTTCGGAGCAGGTTCGTTAACAAAAACGAAGAATTTGTCAAACCGAAACGTGTGTTTCTGCGAGATGGCGATCTCATCATATTTTCAGAAACCTAACCTCTACAAGGTGTTCTCGACGCTTACTACCATTTTCCAGCGCCATCTGTACTGCGAAGTGTAAAACTCGGAGACAAACGCGACGGATTGTGTACGAATAAAGACAATGTTTATGCAGTTTACATTGATCTCCTACTGTACGTAAAAACGATGTACATATCGGGGCGTGTAAAAAAATGTAACCGAAATACACAATCTGAACGCGTTTGCAATTTTATTGTTCAATAACTGCAAGACCGACAATGAAACGCGTAACAGATCTCTTTGAAAGATGAACCGCTTTGCAAAAAGGTTTTGTTATCATGACGTCGTAAAACTGATCGTTGTGAAGTTGCAGTTGGTCCAAGTTTAATCGATCTAACTAAGAATTGTACTTTTTGAGGCACTACCACAAAACATACTTAAAATCGAATATTTGCATTCGCGTTTAAGCCTCTATAACTTCGGAGCAGGTTCGTTAACAGAAGCAAAAAACGAGACAATATCCAGTCAATGAAATGGAAAATTGACTCTGAATTCAACAGTTCCAGGATGAAGAGATCTCTACACGGTCTCTTTTTTCCGTTCTTACAATGTGTTACTTCTTTTTTCATCATTATCATACGTTTGAGCGCTCCCATTTCTTCCCCTTTATTGGCATTCTTTTTCTTTATCAATGTTCGACACGATAACAGTAAAAACTCGACGCAAAACCATTCTGTATTGCGCAGTTTCATTTTTCAATTCATTCGATTATTCACCATGCATAATGAGAATTGGTAGGGGCATTGATAATTTGGTCTGTGAATGACGTCAATAACATCGAAATGACAATTTTTCGGTCCAAAAGATCCGAATTCTAGCAAGCTCAGCGGAGCACGTAAATTTATACGCGTTGTTATGTAACAGTGGCCTCGCTAATATACACACATTATATCCACAATAGGTCATTACGTAAGATACTTTGCGTCTCTGGTTGCGTCTCAAATCAATTATTCATCTACAGAGAACGCCACGTGTACAGCGGGCACCACCACCCAGCACCTATTTTTTGGGATTGTTTGTATAACAAACGTTTTTTTTGAATCATAATAACGGAATACAGATATTCACTCGAATAAACGAATGATATCAGACGAGTGCCCAATATATGTAAAAATGTCTGTGTAAGTTATGTCTCAATAGTATATATCGATATCTCAAAAGTATAATAATCCAAATATCTCAAAGTCTAAAAATACCATGCTGGTATTGTATGCAAAAATACTGTAGGAAACGTATACTTTTTTTAATGTTCTCAAGCAATCATTATTTCACGATGTCTTTTACCTTTCGAAAGTAGTAGGCTAAAAAATTGATATAATTTATATCAATGGATCAATCTCGATCATTCATAAATTGTTCTAATGAACATATTAATGTTAAAACGTCGTGATATTTGTTATGTGATATTTTGCCGGGTGATTCCATTATTGAAATGTTTAGCGGTAACATAATTATGTATTATGTTCTACATTTTACACTCTTCATTAAATTTGAGAATTTTTTCCATTTTTCGCCAGTTTTCGAGATATCAATTTTTGTCGACTTTTTCTTCGAATTTTCTGTGAAAAAATTTGATGTTTCCGGAACTTTCTGGAAACAATTTGCAACAATACCCCCGCGCGTTTTTCCTGCGTTTAGCATTATTTAAATTACTTTAGATTACTAATATCAATTAAGGTGCAAAATTGTTCGCAATACCTCGGATAATTATGTTGATTCATGACAGATAATTCAACACATTTTCTAAAGAAAGGGGGTGGGGGTGGCTTTGAGAAATTCTGAAACAGCCTGAAACTTTCTAAAACAGTCCAAAAATTTGCTGCTGCCATCTAGCGGCCATTTGCTGAACTCTGTCGAGTTGCGTTTTCGTTCAAATGCGATTTTCGTTTCAAATGGAACCTATACCAACCCGCCCTGAATGTGTAAACATAAACATGTGTGCATGCATATATATATATATATATTATATCCGTTACGTACTTGTATATACATATATTTATATTTCTTTTCTTCATCACCGAACCAAGCAGCGCTCTCTCTCGTCCCGCAGTTCAGTCGATAAAGTTGCCGACAGAGATCGCTCGAGGTCAGCGCACCAATATGGCGTCTGCCATTCAATCTATCTGACAGTCTTTCGTTATTTTCTTTTAACTTTTCGTGTTGTCGTTCAGGACTTTTTCCCTCAAAGGCATGCGAATACCGCCAAAAAAAGGACTCGAATTAAAACCATTTTATCTTCCTCATACACGTATAATTGTGATCGAAGAAACATTCTATACCTCGCTGTACGCTAACCCGTGCAATCTCGTTTGCCAACCCGGTTTTGGCGAAAGGATTTTCCCGTCAGTGTGAGAGAGATGAAGTCACAAAAGCTATAAAATTATAACTACACGCTCAGGTTAATATTCGTAAAATTTTTACGAAAAAAACACCCGGTGCTCTCACGAAAATAACGCTCGATTTACAGAGAAGAGGTTAACCTCGTGTCGCTGGCGTTCTATTTTTATTTTTCCTTTTCCCTTCCATTTTTTTTCCCCTCGCTCCTTGTGAACCTAATATTAACGAGCGCAAGTGAACGCGATAAAGCATTGATTCAGTGTTATACTCTTCCATATGGATTAAATTTGTCCAAAAAAATATCGACCCGATAAAACGTGATAAAGACATGTCGGAGTGGAAGTCGAGCAGAGGTCCCGTGCCGGCGCGTTGGCTTCATTGCCCTCGCAAAGCCATTAAAATCATTGAGAACAAATTTTTAGCGTTCAAAACGCCGCTGTCGTCGGAATTCAACAGTCAAGTACCGGCGGATTGTAGATTCAGCATTGACATGTTATTTTCGACCGTCAAGAGCCAACGTTTGAAATTGGGACTCTGGATCGATTTAACTAACACAGAAAGATTTTACAACAAGGCCGACGTCGAAGTACACGGCTGCAGATATCTCAAGTTGCAATGCAGAGGACACGGAGAAACGCCTTCCCTGGATCAGACGCGAACTTTTGTTCAAGTTTGTAAAAATTTCATAGCGCAAAATCCACTGGAAATCATCGGAGTGCATTGCACTCACGGTTTCAATAGAACGGGCTTCCTCATCATCAGTTTCCTGGTGGAGACCGAAGTAACCAGCGTCGATGCTGGACTGGCGGAATTCGCCAATGCTAGGCCACCCGGAATCTACAAAACCGACTACATACAAGAGTTGTTCAAACGTTACGACGACGAAGAAGACGCCCCGCCGCCACCAGCAAGACCGGCTTGGTGCTTGGAATACGACGATTCGAACGCACAAGACGAAACGGACGAAGCGACGAGCTCCAATTTGGCGGCGAGCAGTGAACCGCCGTTGAAGCGAAGAAAACGCGAATATCAAAATAAACATCCTACTTTTATGGAGGGCGTACCTGGTGTTACGCCTCTTCAGGATATGTGCAAAATCACCGGTATACAGAGAAGAGTACAGGAAATGTGCGCCTGGAACGAATCGGGTTTTCCAGGCTCGCAACCTGTTTCGATGGACAGAGACAATATAACATTTCTGCATGAGAAACCCTACAGAGTCTCTTGGAAGGCGGATGGTACAAGGTTAAATGGAAATTTACGCAGCCGATTATTACAAAGTTTTTTACCTTGAATGTAGCGCTGAATATTCGATCTTTGTACTTGTATGAAACGCGGATTCTTCTGTTTTTAATTCTCGACTCGCGAATGAGAAAAATATCCAACTTTGCCATAAAAAACATTCCAGCCACGATTCGCGAGTGCTTTTGGTTGTACAATTTGTTGCAATAATTGTGCGAAATTTCATACGACAAAACTAAAATCGAATGGTCATTTGTAACGCTCGTCGTTCATATTCACCTGTGTCTCAGCCAACGAGGTCAAAAACTTTGTAAACAAAGATCATTCCAAAAATCGCAAATTGATCATCTTGCATTTTTTTAAATTATCTAGATACATGCTGCTGATACAAGGAGATGGCGAGTTGTACTTCATAGACAGAGACAACAGCATATTCAAAATAGAAGGATTGGCTTTCCCGCATCCAAAGGACCAAGCAAGATGTTTGAGGGACACGCTCTTGGACGGAGTAAGACTCGTTATTCATTTAATTCAGTCCATCTTTGTAAAGTCGAGTAATGGAATGAAATTCACGTAATTTTTCAACGATTTTCATTTTTCAAAATGTATCGGACAGGTTCTCGTTACCGCGAATTATAATCAGCCATTTGTAGCGAAAACGAGTTCTCCGATATTTTTCAGATTCTTTTAAAAACAGTTTGCTTTTCGATGCTATTTAAAATCCAAAATCTTCCACGAGATTGATCTTTTCCAAGTTCGGTACCATCGTGTGGCACCTCTGGAACGTCTTTAAAAACGATGAAAATTTGCAAAAATGATTTCTCAAATACAGCAATTTTTAGATACGCGTATTTATTCATACGCGCGAGTACTTGGATCGAAGAAATCGCGGCGGATTTCGATAAAAATAGATCGATAATCTTCTCTGTGTCACTGCTACCCAACAGGAAATGGTCATAGACAAAGTCAACGGGAAGGAGATTCCTCGTTATCTCGCGTACGACATTATAACGTTCGATGGTCGGGACGTTACGAAGAAGCCGTTTCATCCCGATCGATATTCGATAATCGAACACGACGTGATGGGCGGAAGGTACCGTGCCCTTCACGAAGGTCGTTTGCGCCGCGAACGAGAGCCATTTTCCGTGAGGCGCAAAGAATTCTGGGACGTGACGCAAGCCGGAAGCCTACTGAGCGAAAAATTCGCCAAACAACTGGGCCACGAACCCGACGGCCTTATATTTCAACCGGCGAACGAGCCTTATTCACCCGGAACGTCACCGGGAGTTCTAAAGTGGAAGCCCCTGTCGTTGAATTCCGTTGATTTCAAATTGAAAATAGTCACGGAGTCCGGCACGGGTATATTGCCTCGTAAAATTGGACAGTTGTACGTCGGTGGTATGAACGGGGTTTTCGATCAAATTAAAATAACAAAGCCGATAAAGGATATGAACAATAAAATCGTCGAATGTAAATACGACAATGGTCAATGGGTATTCATGCGCGAAAGAACGGACAAGTCGTTTCCGAATTCGTACAAAACGGCAAAAGCAGTTTGTCAGAGTATACGCGAGCCGGTGACGACGGAAAAACTCCTGGAATTCATCGATAGACACAGATTTGCCTTGGACGATGCGGAACTAATGCCACCTCCGAATCGACGAAGGTGGTATGAAGGAAAGATATAGTTCCATCGCTTACCGCGTCCGTAGAACAATGCGATTCCCTGAAGAAAAAGCAAAAAAAAAAACGAAAAACAAAAACATTAATTTAGGGTACGACATGTTAAAATGTACTGTCGTGATGTGCGAAATGTGAAATAACGAGAGATCGAGAGGGAGAGTGATGGAAAAAGAGAAATGTTGTACGCGCCACAAAAGTTTTTCTCAACGATTATTGCGCGTGAACGTTACTGAGCGGATGAAACGAACAATTAATGCTGTACATTGCTAAAAAAGAGTCAAAATAATAATAAGAATAAAAAAGTACATTTTCATCGGCAATTCACGACTCGTCATTTACTCGTTTGATGCAATTCAACGGTGTTTTTCTTGTGCGCTCCTCACGGTTCTCATTTATTTTGAAAAAAAGGTATAATCCGAGTTATTCATTTCACAGATCGTAGCGTACAAATATGGTGCACGAAGGACCTGGCTTGCAAAGAACGAAAATCTGTTCGTATAAATCTCGGATACGATCACGCGACTCACGTACGTTGGTCACCGGATGGCAAAGCTTTCATCGTTCACAACTTTACCGGCATCTCTATGGACGTATGGAAACTCACGAAGAGCACGAAGAAGGGTGACTTTGCGTTCAAATCGGCGACGAAGGTCTTGGAGTTCCCCAAGGTACGTTTTTCGTTGATTGAATCATTAAGGCCATGGGGGATATTAATTTCATGGGGGATATTTATATAATTTCGAAATTTAAAAAATTTTTTCGCTCTACAAAAAAATTTCGAAATTGCGAAATCGTCAGTCCCTCGGTGTTGTGTCACTATATACTCACAAAAAATTTCAAATCGATCCGATTTATAGATTTTGCCGGAGAATTTTTCTAAGCTTCGATTCACGGATGTAACACATCGCCTTAACGACACCGCGTTAAATAATGCTGATAGTACGAACGAAGATGGCGTAAATTTTATCAAAAATTCGAAATGAATTTCAATCCAACGTTGATTGTTTTGTCAGAAACACGAGGAGGACATCGTCGGTATGGACATAGCTTGTAACGGCCGTTACATAATAACGTGCAGCAAAGTCAACGACTTGATCGTCTGGGATCTGAAGGGAGAACAACTCGCGATTATCGATACTTATCTGGGTTCGACGCACAGAGCGAGAATTTCGCCCTGCGGTCGATTCGTCGCTGCATCGGGATTCACACCGGACGTTAAAGTGTGGGAGATCGTTTTCACGAAAACAGGAGAATTCAAACAGGTCTCGAAAGCATTCGACCTCGCTGGGCATTCCTCGGGAATTTACGACTTCAATTTTTGCGCCGATACCAGTCACATGGCTTCCGTGTCAAAGGACGGAACATATCGCTTTTACGACACTAAAAGTAAGTATTTCAATGTTTCCGGTTGACGACATTTTTTCGATATCGTTCGTAAGAGCCGACGGTAATTATTACGCGTGTCTGTTGTGCGAATTTCAGTTGAATTTGAAAAAGGTGAAGATCCTCGTCTTCTGGTCAAAGGCACGTGGGAAGTGGCAACACCAGCGAGCATAGCCGTATCGCCGAACGGCGAAGTCGTTGTCATTGCTCATGGCTCGTCGTTAACATTTTATTCCGCCGTCACCGGTGCCTTGGACACCACGATCGAGGATATTTTCAACGGTATTATATCAGAGTGATAAAACCGCGACAGTCCCTTTCGAAAATCAACTCCATGCATTTTAGATTTTCAAGCCCGAAAGTCGATAACGAATCGTGTCAAAATGTTTTACTTCCTTTTCCAAAATATCATACGGAATATCTTGTCATTACTGCGGATAAAACGTAAAAAAACGGAAACGTGATGAATCGTGATGAATGAATAAAAAATATTCGCGATTGCTCCAAGTTTGGAGACGCTGCGAATGGCGAAATAATTGCGATTTTTTTGTTTTCAATCGCAAGCAGGAAGCTCGTGAAATTTACGATAAGATAAAAAATGACGATGAAATAAATGATGTAACGCTTTCTACCGAATTGCAGGTCCGATAACTTGTTTGGCGTTCGACGCAGCCGGCGAATATATCCTCGTCGCTGGGGACAAGCAAATAAAAATCTTCCACAACGTGACCGGCTATCGTGCAGCGATAGAATCGGCTAATAAAAAATTGGAGCAACGTCAGACTTCTGCCACGAAAGAACGTCTCATGGAAACAATCGCCAATTGCAAAACATTCCTCGAAGAAATGAATGAACCATTGTCTTAATGGGAGTGATGAGAAATTGTGAAAAACAATCTCGGCCTTGAATCAGAATGGATAAACAATAATACGAACGTTCTCACGTTGGTGGGCATTTCCTAAGTACCTTAAGACACCTAATTGTTATAAAATCATTTTTGCAAACTCTTACAAATAAAAGCATGGGAATTGAATATCGTTATTTGTCAATTTTCCACCTCTCGCGGTATACTTTTGAAACATAGTTTCTTTCATTGAGAAAAAAAACCATTCGACCATCAAAGATCGATTTCGCTTTTAGAATCGCGAAGCAACACGACGGAACGATAACTTCGAGTACCTGGCGATGCTTTGAATATCTGAAAAAAAATCAAATTCGGAAAATTCGAAAAGTATTCAGATTCACAAATTTCCCATGTTTCGGAATTCTGGTTATTCAAACTTTTCCGGGACTGTGTAAGAAGAGAAACGATGAAACACGTGTGATGCAGATTTATCGAGTGTGTAGACTAATTTGGTGCTTTAATCGGGGTTTTTTAAAGTTACTTCAATTACTTTTTTTCAAATTTTCGGTGCTACGAAATAATGATGTTTTTCGGACGACGGACCAGCGTGTATCTGTACGATCGATCGTTCTGGCCTCGTTGAAATTTTTCTATATTTCACGATGTATATATAAGACGTTTTCCGATTCCCACTTGTACGACAATATTCTTCGCCATTTCGGTCATTGACCTCGGAATCTGAGCCACGATTAAATAACAATACGATAAACACGCATGTGGGCTACGTTTTTTTCTCAAAATTTTCGCAAGCATGTGATGTTGCGCATCAGTCGTGATACAATAACAATAACAACGGAATTATCATCAATCGAGCTGTCATTCAAATACCGCTCGATTGATCGCCTTTTACGCCGTGTTGCCGTGTCGGCATTTCACGGGACAAAAGTCGAAACAAAATATTACCCAGCCTTCGCTTCCCAAAGGTGGAATACTGGTCGTAACGCGATCTTATCGAAGCTCCAGAAGGTACGAGACATTGTAAAGTAACACGTAGCAGTGAGATACGAGTCGGGGACAAATGATACGCGAAACAAAATGGATGAAATAACAGCGGTTCGTTAATGAAGAGTTTTCCAACGAGTTTGCTTTCTTATTTCGGTTTTAACATCCATAAACGAATAGCTTTTTTTCCGCTAATTGCAGGATCCGATTTCTCGTGCCGAACGCGATTTAACGAACGATCTCAGTGCCCTTAACGAAGACGAGGACGCCAGTGAGTATCGACGAGACGATAAATCGTAATAAACTATAAATCGCTAATGAAAAATGTGAATATTTCATTATCGCACGAATACTTTTATAGTTATAGAAATCTTGCTGCGCAGATTGAAACGTCAAAAGATTTACACGTGGCTCGGTCCACTGCTCCTCGCTCTCAATCCTGGTACACACTTGGATCATCTTTACGACGAGATTCAGCGCAATCGCTTCGTCCGGGAAGATAATTATTGCCCGAAAAAATCGATTCCACACATATACGCGGTTTCGAACCGTGCGTTATACAGAATTGTCAACGGATTGGGAAAAATTAATCAAGTTATCGTGATAAGCGGCGAAAGTGGCACCGGAAAAACTTTCAACGCTCGTAAGGCTCTCGATTTTCTCGAAGCGAAGAACGAGAGATTGAAAGTTTCCAGCGGTGCTTCGACCAACACCGCCGAATCTTGCAGGGAAATAATTCACAAAATCGGGAAAATCATACCGGTAATATCGGCATTCGGCACAGCGAGAACGTCGAGAAATGCCAAAAGTTCGAGGCACGGACAATTGTTGCGGCTCCAATATGGAGAGGCTGGTCTTATACGCGGAGCTTGTATACACTCGTTTCTCTTGGAGAGAACAAGGGTGACGGAATGCTCCAATAATTTTGAAATATTCTATCAGCTCATCCATGGTCTTCCCGATCGGGAAATTGCCGAGCTTCTCTTATCGCGCGAGAAAAATTACACGATATTGGGAGATTGTTTTTCAAAGGACAATCGTAGTTCGCCCAACGAATTTACCGAAACCCTCGAGTCTCTCGAAGCTCTGAGCGTCACCCACGAGTTGAGGACGAATTTTTTGCGAATTATCGCTCTTATTATTCACATGGGCAATATAAAATTCAAAAAAAATAACGGAGAAGGATGCAAAGTTAATTTGGTGGACGAAGGTAATGGCGACCTGTTTTTTCTTCTGAAAATATAACATATTTCTTGCATCCATTAATATTTTGTTCTTATAATTCAAGCAAACTCGATTTTCGTTGAATTTAACGTTTTTATCGCAGCAGTAAAATCGTTAGATAATCATAAATTTGTGTAGAATCGAGAATCGCTCTGAAGAATGTTTGCACTCTCATATCACTTCCGGAATACGAGCTCATGCAGCTTCTGACGACGACCCTTATATGTCCACAAAATTCGCGCGGAAGACACACGAGTTATCGTCGCGATCTCAAAACACCGGAGGATTGTCGCAACAGATTGTTCAGTATAGCTAGATTTATCTACGAGAGATTATTCAATTGGCTCGTGGAACGCGTCAACGACACTCTATCCACTGACAGCG
Source organism: Heteropelma amictum (assembly GCA_959613375.1). Lineage (NCBI taxonomy): Eukaryota > Metazoa > Arthropoda > Insecta > Hymenoptera > Ichneumonidae > Heteropelma > Heteropelma amictum. Next base: position 4,713,014 of record OY390721.1, on the reverse strand, counting down.
ATGCCTGCAAGTGGTTGGGTAATTGAAATAATGAATTTCGAGTGAATTTTTTATTTTCGAAACTCCTCGACGATGATGGTTTTTGACTTGGAAAAAATCCTTTCGAAAAGCTGCTGCTGTGACTTTATTCCGAAGCTGTAGCAGCACATGAGACAAATATTTTTTCTCGCATTTGAACATTTCTTTTTTATCTCTTTCGATAAATCTGTTTTCGATAGATCCTCACGCAGGGATAACGTAAAATTGTGTGCTCTAGGAATATTAGACATATTTGGCTTTGAATCGTTCGAATATAACGGATTCGAACAACTTTGCATGAATTATGCAACCGAGAGGCTTCAGCTTTATTTCATGGAAGACTACTTGGAGATTGGCCGAAGAGAGTTTGAGGAAGAAGGCTTGGGAAAATTGCCACCACCTGTGTCGATTCAGATCTACAGAGACAGACTGCACTTTATTGAAGAATTTGTCTTTTCAACGTTCAACGATGTTCGTGTGATATCTCGTATCGCTGCTCCGTCTCTTTTCTTAAAAACTACGGGATAATAACAAATATTTTATCGCAGGCATCTCGATCACCGATTCCATTGAAGCTCCCGACATTGCGCGATCAATTGATGGTCAAGGAGGAAAAAGATTGGCGTTTTTTCAATATGAAAAACGAGTCATTCGTTATCAAACATTACTCTTGCCCGGTGGAGTACAACGTGAATGATTTATTATCGAAGAATACTGATAAGGTACGGTAAAAAAAAGAGACAGAGAGAGGAGCGGAGATATTCGTGAGAAACGATTGTTATCGCATCGTTCATCGTGCCTCGTTGTTTGAGCAGGTACCAACGGAATTATCATCGATATTCGGCAAATGTAAAAATAAATTGCTGCGCTTGTTGTTGGTCAATGAGCGAGACAATCAACGCGGAAGTCGTCTTTCATCCGCGAAATGCACCGCCTTGGCCAAGCTTCAGTTTAGCATGGATTCTCTCGTCTGTGAATTGAACAAATGCGATTCGCATTACGTACGATGTGTCAGACCGAGGTAAATGAAAATAAGAATTAACAAACTGAATTTCGTCAAAAGATTTGTTTTGACAATTTGTTGATAACTTTTTAATATCGTTATCATCCGAAATTACCGTGCTCACAGTCGGTATGTCGCACAATTGAAGCGCGAGTGAAATAAAACACAATATTGCTTTTTTCGCAAAGAAATTTTTACGAATGAAATCCGACGAATGCGAGTCTACCTTGGGAATGTTTTTCTTTCTGCTTCTTTCGTTAACTCTTCGGTATCAATTGACGTAATTTATATATCATAAATTTGTTGTCGCCTGAACAATGATAACAACGAAAGGGAAAGATTTTGTTTTTTTTTTCACATTTCTTTAAATCCATCGATAATCAAACTTTTTTTTAAGATTCTCGAACGGTTTTTGGGCGAAGATAGATTTCAGGGAGCAACTCGCTGGCGCGGGATTGTTCGATGCCTTGCCATTGGCAAAATGTAAATTTCCCGTGAGATTTCGGCACGACGAATTCTGCAAGCGTTATTTCATCAAGCGGACTGGTGAGTTTTGAGGAAAAAAACGAAAAAAAAGAATCTTCGAAGTCACTCACAAGCCAAATGGACGATTCTCCTTTCTCTTTTCCGTTTCTACGTGTAGATTCGAACGCGGATGTTCTCCGCGATCTGAGAAACATCGCGGCTTCCAAAGATCTCGCGACTGCGATTCAGATCGGGAAGCATTCGGTATTTGTGACGGAAACGGCTTTTTTCCAACTGGAAAAACGTCGAGAAAATCATCGATCGCGTTGTGCAAAAAAGATACAATCATTTTGGATGAAGACGCGTGAGTTTCGAACGCAAAACTCGACTCAAACGATACTTTATGACTCTACAAATCTTTTACTCGTATTTTCGCGATAGGAGAAAAACGTGAAGCGACGAGTTCCGCACGTTCGTCGAAGATCGAAATTGCCGATTCGGCGGAAAACATCGTAAACGTTCTTAAATTGGACAGGAATAACAGCGAGGGCACTTTCACGAAAAAGAAAGAAGAATTTCGAGATTACAAAAGTTTATCGGTATCCGACGATTGCGGAATGAAAAATCTCCAAGTTTCTCACGTTTTGTCAGCAGACACAGGTTATTCGTCGAATTTAACGATCGCGGATGAGTCTCAATTGCCGGAAACGAAATGTCGGCGAATTTTGGATGTCTCAGCGTGCGTTTCGCGGCAAGCCGCGCGAAACGTCGGAAAACCATTAGAAACGGAAAAAAACAATTCGCCGATGACGATCGATATCTGGAAGGATTATTACGTGCGAAACTGGTTGAATTTGAATAACACGAAAATGGGGCGTACACACAGCGTCGAATTTCCCAAAGACTCGACGTTAACGTTCAAATTGGGAAAAATACCACTGTTCTATCGCAACAGAATTCTGACTCGTCGTTGTCCCGCGGAAGTGAGCGATATTGAAAATACATCAGCGAATAGTTTCTTTTTCTTTCCAATCGTTCGATTTCGAATAACGACATTCCGTCGCAATTTTCAGGTTCCCGTAAAATTTCATACTCGCTTCACGTGTCTGAGACACTCGCACTGTTTACCGAGTACCCTAAAACCACGTGGTCTCCAAGATTGCCTCTCCGAGACGACAAACTCCGCCGTAGAGTTCTGAGATTTCGTTACTTTTTTTCTTTACACTCGATACGTCGCTGGACGACGGATATCGAAATATTCTCGGTTCTGCATGCATCGAAGAAAAAAAAGCTGTGTTTTGTATTATATTATGTATTATGAATTTAAATTATTGAGATACGTACATACACGTGTCGTCGTTGTAATTTTGTAGCGCGTTATTCGGGTATACGTAAAATAAATAATGTGTTTGATGTTGAACTTTCATTACCGCGGTTATCTTCGTTTCTACAACGCAGCCTGTGACAAATTATACCAGCCTCGGAAACATTTCTTTTTGTGCTTGAAGATCAGGAGCCGACGCGAGGCGACGAGAGCGGAAGTTGCGCGTGTCTCGTTTCTGAGTATCTGATAACTCGCGCGTAAGCTCACGCGTCTTAGGTTATTCGGTGGGACCGGACGTCCACCAGCGAAAGCGAATCTGCGGAAGAGTTATTTAAGCTTTTACTATGATTTCTCACAATGAAAGCTACAACGACGAAAATAGCTACTCGATTGCGAGAAAAATGAAAAGTTGAAGCAATTGTGATGATATACACTTTTATTGACACGTCGAGTATCGGTAAGCGGTAGAGACCCTTAAGAATTAATTAACCCTCAACGGCCACATCTCACCCAGGCCACATAACGGCCACATGGGCTAACTCATTACCCCACGCTGAAAAACCCAGACGGACAAGATGTGTAAATGTTTTGAGACTTTTAACGAATTGTGTCATGTTCGTTGACGAGTTCTTCGATATTTCTAATGGTAACTTGGTTAATTCATAGATGGCGTTCTAAAAACTGGACATATAAGTCAAAATTCCGGAAAAATGGCTTTTTTTGCAAAAAAATTCACTACTCCGCCATTTTGCAATATTGACGACCAAAACTTCAGGGTGGTCCGCACGATATATACCACTACCACAAAAAAAAATAACAGTATCCACCAATTATTCAAAAGGTATATTTATTTTGCAAAATTACCGGAAGGAAAAATGGTCACATCTCACACATGCCTGTCACCGGCAGATGCCGTTTGTTGCATTTATTTGAAAGGTTTAAGAGCTCTAATTAAGCTCTAAGAGCTCTAAGAGCCGGAAAAATGGCTTTTTTTGCAAAAAAATTCACTACTCCGCCATTGCAATATTGACGACTAAAACTTCAGGGTGGTCCGCACGATATATACCACTACCACAAAAAAAAATAACAGTATCCACCAATTATTCAAAAGGTATATTTATTTTGCAAAATTACCGGAAGGAAAAATGGTCACATCTCACACATGCCTGTCACCGGCAGATGCCGTTTGTTGCATTTATTTGAAAGGTTTAAGAGCTCTAATTAAGCTCTAAGAGCTCTAAGAGCCGGAAAAATGGCTTTTTTTGCAAAAAAATTCACTACTCCGCCATTGCAATATTGACGACTAAAACTTCAGGGTGGTCCGCACGATATATACCACTACCACAAAAAAAAATAACAGTATCCACCAATTATTCAAAAGGTATATTTATTTTGCAAAATTACCGGAAGGAAAAATGGTCACATCTCACACATGCCAGTCACCGGCAGATGCCGTTTGTTGCATTTATTTGAAAGGTTTAAGAGCTCTAATTCCACTTTTTTTGAGCCTGGGTTAACTAGTCACCCCGTGTGGCCGTTAAGGGTTAAAAAATGTTACTAAATAAATGTCGTTTCTCAGTGTACGGAAGTTGTTGGAACAATGGCCGAAATGAGGATCGAGAAAATAAATATTCGTATCCTTCGAGAATCACCCTGATAAACGTACTTCTACGGTTCTTACCGAATTTCGCGACGAGGACCACGAAGTGACGAATCCGGGAAAGCATTCTGCCTTTCACCGTGCGATCGCAAACTCGGTCTGACGTTGGCGTATTTTATTTTACTTCTGACGATTATCGGAAGGGGAACAGCTGCTCTGTGACCATCGGTCATCTTCGTTTCACGGGTTCCGTAGAGATACGGCAGTATCGAATCGCCAAAATGTTCCATCACCGCGGAGTAATTCAATACGTAATTATTGGATTTCGAAAGCGCACAAATCGCTACCTGCAATGTCAAAACCACCAATTCGTCATCGGAACTTTATCGCGAGACTGGTGAAATGAATCGTACACAAACCGCTATTCTTTCCCACAGAGTCGAGCCTACTGGAGCAGATCGCAATACATTTTCCAACGAGAGAAGAGACGGATGCTCGTGGTTAAAGAATACGAGAGGCTGCACACCGGCCAGTAACTCCATAGCGGTCATCCGTTTTTTGTTCGTTTCCAAGCTCTCTTTCTCCTCCTTCGCTAAGACTCCTTCCAGCATCGGAACGAATCTAGAGGTAAAATTGTTTTTTAAACAAACGAAATCTCGTGTTTATCGGACAACGAATTCGTGTTCCGCGTACTTGTCGGCAACTGCGGGCCAGCGCACCATCAATTTGAGAGCACACGTTTTGAACAAAGACTCCAAATTCGGATTGATGAAACTTTGTCCTAAGAGAAGTTCGAGCAACAGCTCTGTAAGCTTTTCAACCTAAAGAGACGAGCAGAGGTGAAAAAAAACAATTAAATCCAATGACAATGACGAGCGTCTTTCATACGTCTTATAATCAGTGTTCCAACAAGGTATTTACCGAAATCAGATGATACGGATATACAGCTTCGCTGTTACAAGCTATCGCTATTATAAGCTGGCACGTTCTCGTAGAAACCCTCGTGTATTGTGCATTATTCGATATCACCATGGATCTCGCTATGGACATCAATTTGTCTATCACTCCTTCGCCCCCCAACTGGGAATTGGTCGCACAATCGTTGAGTAAAACCTATCACAGAATTTTCACAGTACCTCATTTGAAAAGGTCCGCGTCACGATTCGACAAATAAACAAATGAACAAACATCACTCGACGTACCTGAAATGTTTTTTGAGAACCGTTGAATAACGTTTTTAAAGCTCTTTTCGCGTAGTTGTGTCTCGCTTCTGTTAATTCAACATCGCTGATTTCCTGTTCTGTGTTGTGGACGAAAAAATACGTAATAATGATTTTAAGGACTGATTCTATCGGTATTTTATTGTTGATATTGAACAGTCAGTTTTACACAATTGTCATGAATTGTGACAAAGAGTACTTTCGTACATTTACTCTCGTATCTTTTTTAGAAAAATTCTCAGGCAAAATCTATAAATCGGATCGATTTGAAATTTTTTGTGAGTATTTAGCGACACAACACAGAGGGACTGACGATTGTAGAATTTCGAAATTTTGCAAAAAAAATTTGTTGTAGAGTGAAAAAATTTGCCAAATTTTAAAATTCTACAATCGTCAGTTCCTCCGGGCTATATCACTAAATACGATCCGATTTATAGATTTTGCAGGAGAATTTTTCCAAGCTTTGATTTACGGATGTAACACATCGCCTTAATACATCGACGGCAGGATTGGTAAAAAATATATAAAAGCTTTTCCTCTATACATTTAATTTGTTTGTAATACATATAAAATAATGAGATATACCTTGAAGAAAGGGGAAGTTGTCTTGAGAGAGATTCAGAGGATCTGTGGCGCTCGCGGTAAGATCGACGAAACGTTCATGAGGAACAAATACTTTAGCTTCGTTGTGATACTCTGGCATTTCGCTCGGAGCTCCGAGAACAGGATCGCCGTCGCAAAGGTTCGTTATAACGGCATTTACGTCCAAGGAGGTTAGACGACGTCTTTTGCTGTGTTTCAACCTGGTCATACATTTCTGAAGCGTGGATTCAAAAAACGTCTTTTAATACGAGAGAAATATCGGAGAATGTTTAAACAAATTTTTGTAGACACGTACGTGTAAAACTTCTCGCAAACGATATGACGCGTCTTCGGCCAATCTTCGCAAAAGTGCATCGGGCAAAGGATGAATTCCCAATTCTTCTCCGATAGTTGAAATCCACTCGTTGCTGAGCACGGCGTATCTTCGAGTATTGTTGCCATTCGTGACGTTGTTGCTGCTCGCGTTTGTACTTGTATTGCCATTATTGTTGACACAATGATTGGAAAAGCCCAAGCTAGATTGACTAGTCAATGTTTCCTTCATTATCGTCGACTTCGAAAGATTTCGAAAGGGTTAGGAATGAAAAACGTGAAACAAGTTTACTTATTTTCGCGATGGATAATTATTGGATTTTGTTAATTTACAAATATTTGCTTTTTTATTTTTGTAAACAATGCTGCGAAATAAGCTACGAATGTTTACCAATCGTAATGCTTCAGAAGATTGTATAGACGTGAATGTAGAAAAATGTCTGAGCTCACGTCAGAAGAGACGCGTGCGTTCCGAAATTTCAAATATTAGAATTTCACTCCACGAGAACAGCTGTTTATTTTCTTCCTGCATGATCATTAAATTTTATCTATTTATATATGGATGCACTTTTTCTTTATGACCATGTTTATACCGAACGATATAAAAGCTGCGGATCGTTAAAATTTGAGAAAAATGCTATGACAGGTGTGCGCGTCAATGTAGTGAAACGTCTGCGCTCACGTGAAAAAAGAGCGTTGCGTTAATTCGTTGATTTCCTTCATTTCCGACGGTTCCGACGCGGTTCGCGGTGTGTGTGTCGTTCGTTAAAACGTTTTCTGTCGTTTGTACACGACCGATGGATAGACAAATAAAAACGTGATCAAGGTTTGTTAATTGAATGTTTCATTAGATATTTGATTGAAAGATAAAGTGACATGGACATAGATAATCAGAGCGAGGACGGAGAAATCAAGAAAAGCCCATCAAAGGATATGGACGACTTCAGGTAAACGAAGCAAACTTGCTTTACCGATAATTTCTTAGGTTATGATATGAATTTCATCCCTACTCTGCCATATCGAGTAAACGTTTTTTACGAATAAAAAATTCCATTTCTCGCCATTGTTTATCGTTATTTCACAAATATTTCATTTGATACGAACCCTCGCCGCGATATCGATCCGACGGTACTCGTTCAACCCATCACTTTACAAACAGCTTTGGTACTCGATAGAGCGAATAACATCACTTTTCATACATGTTTCTTTGATGTAACGCAGACAAAAACATTCGTAGCGCTTGTAAATTATCGATCTAATAGTGAATCTCTAGTATGGAAAGTTTTCATCAACAAGTGTCTGAGCAATTGTTTTTCTGTACTTTTGCAGGATGGTTCGAACAATATTCGCCGACGAATCTTCATAGACTTCGTTATTTATTGTACAAAATGAAAAAATTTCACGCACTTAATGAAAAAAAGTGACTTTTCGAAGTATAATTGTAAGTCACGGGGGGGGAAAATATTGCAGAGAGAAAAACAAAATTGTGTCTTTATTTGTTGAAAGTTTTTCCGAGGAGGAGGGCGCCGATACCGCCGATTCGTTGGACATAAAGCCGCCCCAGGCGGCGACGTATCCGAGAAAGTCAAATTCTTCGAGGAGACGAGAGAAGCATGGAGACAGAAGAGAGAGGCGAGAGGACAAAGAGCGCAAATCGCGCCATCATGAGAGAGCCGACGACAGGCACAGGGAGAAGCACAGACATCGTAGGCACGGAATGGATAACATGGAAAGAGCCGAGCGTTCCGAGGGAAGCAAGAGAGACAGAGACAGGTCGGATCGCCTAGAACGAATGGACGGACATTCGCGCGACAGAGATTCTTCCAGGCACGACAGAAAAGACAGAAGTACGGGCGATCGCGTGCTCGAAGATTTGCGGGAAAGGTAAATTTGCCTCTCGCTCGATCGATTCGTTTCTTTTTCCTCGACTTTGTTTATTTTCATTAAACAATTATAATGATCGTACGTTATAAAGATTGTTGGACAAGCGACGTGAGAGGCGCGAGGATCCGAGGGACTCCCGAGACTACAAGAGCGATTCGCGACGGGAGGTTCGGACCGAGGATGCGCGGGAATCGCGCGATCGTCGAGATTCTCGTATCGACGAAACGCGCGAGAGACGAGACATGCGTTCGATACCGGACGAAGTACGGGAACGTCATTCGCGCGATATGCGCATATCGGATGAACGTAGACATGTTAGAACGATGGACGAGCAATACTCTGAGAATGAATTGTTGGAACGAGTGGATCGCGAAAAGCGCCACAAGAGAAATCACAAGCACGATCGGGTACGCGACAGAGATCGCGAGAAGGCCGATCGGGAGAGAGAACATAGAGATAGACAAGTGCATGAAGCTTTGGATGTGATGCGACAGGATGATCCGGAACCAATGGAAATCAGTGAAATTCCCGTGCAGAATAAGGACCCGAAGGAAATAAGCGAGCAGGAGATGAGAAGAGAAAAGTAATATTGTCAATCTTGAGTATACTCGATGGATCAAATGTTTAAAATGATCACTTGTACCTCGAAGAAGAGCTTTCAAAACATTGATTCAATTTCCGCGTCGTACGTTCGTTTTTTAGACTTCTGGAAGCGGACCGTGAAATGGCTAGGAGAAAAGAGGTCTCGCGATTAGAACTGGAAGCGAGAAGAATGAAGAGAGGTGAAAAAAGAGCGCTGAGTCCAGACGTGAATCAAGATCACGCTGTTGTTGAATTATCCGATGAAAGTCAGAGTCCAATGAGGTCCGACGAGGTTCAATCGAAATCACCAGAGTTAGTAATCTGATATCTTTCACGTTAAACTCGAAAAAATCGGCATCGACAAATTCACCGGATCTCATAGAAAATCATCGGAATTTGTAAAAATAAAAGTAACGTCTCCGTCTCCGAAATATTTTTTGAAAATATTTCACCATTTCGAATGAAAATCCTTTAGAATGTTCATGAAATTCTATTGCTTTTGTACCATTCCATGCATACAGATCCCAGCTCAGACACTCGTCCGAGGAGCGAAACAGTACCAGGGAAAGATCGTCTGACCATCGTTCTTCGGACTCGTCCGAGTCGAGTAGCGAGGATGAAGAAGAAGAAGAGGAGGAAGAGGAGGAGGAGGAGGACGAAGAGGAGGAAGAGGAAGATTCCAACGAATCGAACAAAGCATCAGATGCCGAATCCAACGACGGTTCGGAGTATAACAACCCGAGCCCTTTGTCGGTCGATCGTTTAGCGAAATCGGATCATTCGGGAGGCGATTCCCCGGGACACGTCGAATCGAACGGCGCGTCAAAAGAAATGCCGGAGGAAGTTGAACAACCGATCAAAGAATCGGAATTACCTCCGTATTTACCTGCGATACAGGGTAAGTCATCGTTTCACAGATTTACAAATCGTCACAGTAATTTCACCCGCTTTATTTTTGTCGATTTTTCACTTCCGCCCTGCTGATTTTATCAGATAAGGTACAGATAAGAAGGGTCGAATAAATTTGCAAAAATCGGTGGACAGATCGACGAGAAATACTGTTTTACGAAAACTGATGAATCAAATACTTTTTTGATGTACACTCACAACTGGTACGTCGAATTATCTCTTTATTCACAACTCAGGTTGCAGGAGCGTAGAAGAATTTCAGTGCCTAAATCGAATCGAGGAGGGAACATACGGCATCGTCTATCGAGCTCGCGACAAACGTACGACGGAAATAGTCGCTCTAAAGAGGCTCAAAATGGAAAAGGAAAAAGAGGGTTTTCCGATAACGAGCTTGCGCGAAATAAACACTCTCCTCAAAGCGCAACATCCGAATATCGTTACCGTTCGAGAAATCGTCGTCGGTAGCAATATGGACAAAATATTCATCGTCATGGATTACGTTGAACACGATCTGAAATCGTTAATGGAAACCATGAAGCAAAAGAAACAAGTTTTTATTCCAGGTATTTGAAATTTCCACCTCATTTTCTGCTTTTTTTTTCTCCATCTCGAAATTGACATTTACAAGGTGCTATCGATTGTAGCTTTCTAGCTCTCTTAGCTCTATTCCCATCGCCGTTGTTTGTATCTGCCTTTTATTTTTATTTCTCCCAGTACTTCCATCATTACTTTTTTCCCACTTTTTCTACATTTCACTCGCGACTCCCGTGACTTTCGCGAGCCGACGAACCCCTCCGTCGGTTTCCCTCGTTTATTCGCAAAACTTCGATTACGCAGCTCAGCGCCTCCTCTCTTTTGCTTTCAATCGTTATTCCAGGTATTTGAAATTTCCACCTCATTTTCTGCTTTTTTTTCTCCATCTCGAAATTGACATCTACAAGGTGCTATCGATTGTAGCTTTCTAGCTCTCTTAGCTCTATTCCCATCGCCGTTGTTTGTATCTGCCTTTTATTTTTATTTCTCCCAGTACTTCCATCATTACTTTTTTCCCACTTTTTCTACATTTCACTCGCAACTCCCGTGACTTTCGCGAGCCGACGAACCCCTCCGTCGGTTTCCCTCGTTTATTCGCAAAACTTCGATTACGCAGCTCAGCGCCTCCTCTCTTTTGCTTTCAATCGTTATTCCAGGTATTTGAAATTTCCACCTCATTTTCTGCTTTTTTTTCTCCATCCCAAAATTGACATCTACAAGGCGCTATCGATTGTAGCTTTCTAGCTCTCTTAGCTCTATTCCCATCGCCGTTATTTGTATCTGCCTTTTATTTTTCTTTCTCCCAGTACTTCCATCATTACTTTTTTCCCACTTTTTCTACATTTCACTCGCGACTCCCGTGACTTTCGCGAGCCGACGAACCCCTCCGTCGGTTTCCCTCGTTTATTCGCAAAACTTCGATTACGCAGCTCAGCGCCTCCTCTCTTTTGCTTTCAATCGTTATTCCAGGTATTTGAAATTTCCACCTCATTTTCGGCTTTTTTTTTCTCCATCTCGAAATTGACATCTACAAGGTGCTATCGATTGTAGCTTTCTAGCTCTCTTAGCTCTATTCCCATCGCCGTTGTTTGTATCTGCCTTTTATTTTTCTTTCTCCCAGTACTTCCATCATTACTTTTTTCCCACTTTTTCTACATTTCACTCGCGACTCCCGTGACTTTCGCGAGCCGACGAACCCCTCCGTCGGTTTCCCTCGTTTATTCGCAAAACTTCGATTACGCAGCTCAGCGCCTCCTCTCTTTTGCTTTCAATCGTTATTCCAGGTATTTGAAATTTCCACCTCATTTTCGGCTTTTTTTTTCTCCATCTCGAAATTGACATCTACAAGGTGCTATCGATTGTAGCTTTCTAGCTCTCTTAGCTCTATTTCCATCGCCGTTGTTTGTATCTGCCTTTTATTTTTCTTTCTCCCCGTACTTCCATCATTACTTTTTTCCCACTTTTTCTACATTTCACTCGCAACTCCCGTGACTTTCGCGAGCCGACGAATCCCTCCGTCGGTTTCCCTCGTTTATTCGCAAAACTTCGATTACGCAGCTCAGCGCCTCCTCTCTTTTGCTTTCAATCGTTATTCCAGGTATTTGAAATTTCCACCTCATTTTCTGCTTTTTTTTCTCCATCCCAAAATTGACATCTACAAGGTGCTATCGATTGTAGCTTTCTAGCTCTCTTAGCTCTATTTCCATCGCCGTTGTTTGTATCTGCCTTTTATTTTTATTTCTCCCAGTACTTCCATCATTACTTTTTTCCCACTTTTTCTACATTTCACTCGTAACTCCCGTGACTTTCGCGAGCCGACGAATCCCTCCGTCGGTTTCCCTCGTTTATTCGCAAAACTTCGATTACGCAGCTCAGCGCCTCCTCTCTTTTGCTTTCAATCGTTATTCCAGGTATTTGAAATTTCCACCTCATTTTCTGCTTTTTTTTCTCCATCCCAAAATTGACATCTACAAGGCGCTATCGATTGTAGCTTTCTAGCTCTCTTAGCTCTATTCCCATCGCCGTTATTTGTATCTGCCTTTTATTTTTCTTTCTCCCAGTACTTCCATCATTACTTTTTTCCCACTTTTTCTACATTTCACTCGCGACTCCCGTGACTTTCGCGAGCCGACGAACCCCTCCGTCGGTTTCCCTCGTTTATTCGCAAAACTTCGATTACGCAGCTCAGCGCCTCCTCTCTTTTGCTTTCAATCGTTGGGATCGTTTTTCGGAGAGAGTTTTTCTTTCTCGCTGCACCTCGCGTCGTTGTGCAATACGCTGTTGATTGCGTCATTACGCGGTACTCGATCATGCAATTGTGTACATTTTTTATCACTAGGTGAAGTAAAGTGTCTTATGCAACAGTTATTGCGAGCGGTGGCTCATCTACACGACAACTGGATACTTCATCGAGATTTGAAAACGTCGAATTTACTGCTGAGCCATCGTGGAATATTGAAAGTCGGTGACTTTGGCCTCGCGAGGGAATACGGTTCCCCGCTGAGACAATACACCCCGGTCGTCGTTACATTGTGGTACAGAGCTCCGGAGCTACTGCTCAATGTCAAAGAGTACAGCACTCCGATAGACTTGTGGTCCGTGGGGTAAGATTTACGCAACGAATTTCCCGACCCTCGACAATTTTTCCTCTCACTCGCGCGCGATTCTCACTACCCTGTTTTCCTTTCGCACCTCAGATGCATATTCGCGGAATTAATCAAGATGGAAGCTCTCTTCCCCGGCAAATCCGACATCGACCAATTGCACAAGATTTACAAAGAGCTGGGCACGCCGAGCGATCGCATTTGGCCCGGATACAGCAAACTTTCAGCCGTTCAAAAGTTTTGCATAGCTCATTATCCTGTGAATAATTTACGACAACGCTTCAGTCTCTCTCTCACCGATTTGGGAATCGAACTGTTGAACAAGTGAGTATAAGATAAAAACAGTCATTTTTTTCCCTTCGGAAAAGACAGTTTTTTACTCGAAAATTTCGAAAAAATCCAAACTTTTTCTTCAGTGCCGGAGCGACTCTTAACCCTCCGCGGTCCCACTATATTTTGACTGGCTCGGCGGTCCCACAGGGTCGTTTGTGACCACGTGCAATTTTCAACGGGTTGAAACGCCTTAAAAAATCTAAAAAAATTCCTGAGTACTCCTCAATGTTTATACAATAAGAACCAATAGTTATCAAAGCCCAAAAGTTATTATTTTTTACGCTGTAAATAGCTATTTGAGCGAAAATGTGAGCAAGTGAAATTACGCTCTGGTCACAAACGACCCAGTGGGACCGCGCAGGGTTAATAATCGCCTAATTTTGGAGCATCAATGTTTGCGTCTTTTTTTGACATGCCGCGCAAAAGCGAATCTGATGACGTGAAAACTATATATTTCATGCTTTTTGTTTTTTTTTTAAATCCGAACGCTTCGAACGCGTATAATTACTCGTGATCTTTCATCGCAGATTCCTAACGTACGATCCTGCCCAACGGATCACGGCCGAAGACGCTCTGAAGCATCTCTACTTCAACGAAGCGCCGCTTCCCATAAACCCCGACATGTTTCCAACGTGGCCAGCTAAATCGGAGCTGGGTATTCGAACGACGAATGCGTCGCCGAAACCGCCGAGTGGTGGTAAAGAGTACAAGCAATTGGGAGACGGCGACGACGCCGAGTTCAATTCGTTGCACGGTTTTCACATGGGTATGTTGGAGAGCGGCAGACCACCGCCTGCGGGTGGTGGTTTTCACTTGAAGTTTTAGACCCGGCGATGATATTCAGGAGTGAAACGAAAGGAACGTTATACATACGAAACAATGAAAAGCTCAAGAGCTCAAAGTTCTTTTTTTTTTATCGGAGAAGCTTCGGGAGAAGAAATCTTAGCGAATTGTAAAAAAAAAAAAGAAAGAAATTGAAGGAAAAAAAAACGAAAAGATGAAATAAATAATGGGATGTAGCTCAGACGCATTTGACGGAGATACTTTGAATAAATATCGTGATGATTTTAATTGGCTATTTCTTTTTTTTACGGCGTCGTTAAATTTTGCTAATCAAATTTCTCGAGGCTGTTGAACGTGATATAAATACGATATTTTTTTACTATCGTGCGACAAACAGACGAGGGTGAGGTGAATTACGAGGGCGGTGACGAATGGTGCGAGTTAATCTTTTTTTTAACGCGACATTGATACATTTGTGTTTGCAAAGATGGATTTTCGCAGGACTTTTTAAGGCCATGGGGGATATCCCCTCCCCCATCGAAATTTAGAAAAATTCTCAGGCAAAATCTATAAATCGAATCGATTTGACATTTTTTGTGAGTATTTAGCGACACGACACTGAGGGACTGACGATTTCGCAATTTCGAAGTTTTGCAAAAAAATTTTTTTTGCAGAGTGAAATAATTTTCAAAATTTCGAAATTCTAAAATCGTCAGTCCCTCCGGGCTATATCACTAAATACTCACAACAAATTTCAAACCGATCCGATTTATAGATTTTGCCGGAGAATTTTTCTAAGCTTCGATTTTCGATGCGCGAGGATCTTTAAATGGATTTTCAATGCGGGAAATATTAATCAATTCGTGAAAGAACGGCGAGGTTACATCAACAGCTTATCAGCAGTGTTTCTGCGATATTTTATTACTCGTCCGTCAGCAAATTAAATAATTGTGCATGCAGTTATCCGTTTTTCGATACACGATTATACGCGCGTTTAATACTTTGGAAATTTTCTTCCCACTAAATCTAGGTATTTTTTAAAACATTCACAGAGATCCTGGCGATTTCATGTTACATCTTCGCTCGATTCTACCTTTGACGTGTATATTTAAAAGTCGGCGTCGAACGATTCGGAATTCATCGGCGTTCACTTTCGTCTCATTTTTTCCCAGCGTTGTTCATGTTTTTCGGTAATCCAAGAAGCGAATTTATCAGCTCGGAATTTCGCTTGGGATGATACATACGTTGGGGAATCAAAAGTATCCTTGCTAACTCCACGTCGTTGTCCTGATGAAAAATAAATCAATTCGTCGTGCATCCTCGCTTAATTTCGGTACACGATGATTTAAGGACGCAGTAGAGGCACAATATCAGCCAATATTTTTCGGAACACGCGGGAATTTTTTCAAAATTTCTTCATCGTTGTAAAACTGTTTTTGTGAAATTTGAAAATTTAATGAAAAATCGTAAATTATCGATAATTTTCGTAAAGTCTCAAAAGCGTTTTAATGAACGAAATTCGGAAGAATAAACGAACTTATCTGAAGTGAAGCGAAAATGGGTTGTTTAAAGTTTATTTTCATCAATTTTTGAATAACTTTTCGCAAAAGACGAAAAAACGCAAATGCACTCATAATTATCTGGAAAATACTACATCCTGTACGTTCTTTGTGGCAAAAGATAAGCGGACGTCTCGCAGCAACGAAAAGTATCGATTTTTTATGTTCAAGGTTTCATCAAAGACTATCGATATCAGGCTGATAAGATCTGCTGAGTTGCGAATTCGAGAAATTCAAATGTTCAATTTTCTTATATCTTCACGCTTGTAATATTCGTCCCACGTGATGTTTGCGTGGAAAATGTCAAACGAGACTGACTGGGAATCGAAACGATACTGATTTTTATCGCGAATACGAAAACTTCTTTAATGACCGATAGCAACTGATATTTTGCAATTTTTTTTAATAATCGTCGCATGCATGGATTATAGGGAAAAAGTCTGTAAATGTTGAACTCACAATGCCACGAGAGTACGGTAAATTCGACATCAAAACTGTCGGATCAGAGTCGTCAATCGATGCCGAAACATCGCTCGACATTCCAAATATTATCAGAGCGATGAGAGTCCATTCCAATATCGTAATTATATTTTTCATCCTGCCTGAAACAAAAATAAGAAAAACGTTATTACATCAAATTTATCCCCATCAGAGATTATCTCATAGTAGCAGTAGTGCAGAGTTTTATTTGCATAACTTTCAAGCTTTGACAAACATTTTTCCTGTTAATTTTCTTTTCTTGCACACTTATTACCTCGATTATCTTCCTTATCGTTATCTTTTCATCTACCTTTTCTACCTTTGAGATTATCTCAGATTTTTTGCATGGAAATCACAATAAATTCAGAGTTTTATCTCTCTGCACAATTTGCCATCGATTTTCGGTTTTTTTACGGCCAATAAATACCCTCACGATTTGTACGAGCAAAATAGTGAAAACTTTAAATTAAATTTATCCGATAACTCGATTAAATGTTGAAGAGCATCGGGACTCGGAGAAGCCTTTGAAAAAGTCGATCAGACAGTGACGATTTTTTTAGACTGTGCATTTTCATTAGCACCCCGGCATGCAATCTCCGAGAATAAAAACATGACGATTTTAAATTCCAAAATAATGACGGAAAAAAAATAATACCGGATAATTATACACTGAAGGCAAAATTAATAATGTGTACATATTAATTATAGCCTCCTGTACCACATCGCTTGAATAATGATGCGATTACACATTTTTTAATTTCAAACGAAACTTTGTTTCAATTTTTCCTAGCTGCAGACTAATTTATTAGTCATTTTATTATGCATTTTCATTCGTGATTGGCCTCGGCAATCACAGTGCAATCCGGGTGAGTGAAATAATGATAATTAACGATCGTGCGAAATTGTAAACTTCGTTACGCAGAAATAATTTTCGAAATATATCGGTCAAATATTAATCTGAATTTTGCTGTACAGGGAAAAGTACCTGAACGTTCTGATACCGTAGGCACGATTGATGAGATGCTTGCGTGAAAATTGTTGAGTCTTCTGCCAGCGAACGATTAGAGCTTTGATCGCGGTGAAGCCACCAAAGTCGTCTGTGAGATTTTCCATCGAGTCTCGACTCTTTTATACCTTGGGGATTTCATAAAGGCTGAGTGATTCCTGTCGGGAACAGGGCAGCGTTTTCCACTCGATGGAATCTGTCGAAGGCAGATACGAGGAAGAAAAAACATGGGAGGACTCGGCCCTATGATCGAATCGCCACAGAAAGCGCAGTTTCTTACACAATCGTGGATGTTGTCTCCATCCGAGGATTACCAGGAGATTCGATCAGAAATGTAAGTATATAAATAATAAAACGAAGCTGTAGATTCCTAAGAATATCGAAGTGAATCGAGATCCGATTATTCACGGTTTTCAATTTCATTGCGATTTTATGTAAGACGAATTTACGCTCCTATTATTTTCAAAATAATAATAATTATCGTTATCGTTACAGGGGCGTTAAAAATATTTCTTAAATGTGGGTGAAGGCGAGAAAATGAGTAAAACAAAATATAATGTTCGTTTCGCGGCATTTTTAGATCGTATCTTTAGCGTGGCGATAATTGCATTTCTGAAAGTGCCACGAGTCTCTCATTCCCAGACGCAATTGAAAAGAATTTCTTTGCGATTTTATGTAAGACGAATTTACGCTCCTATTATTTTCAAAATAATAATAATAATTATCGTTATCGTTATAGGGGCGTTAAAAATATTTCTTAAATGTGGGTGAAGGCGAGAAAATGAGTAAAACAAAATATAATGTTCGTTTCGAGGCATTTTTAGATCGTATCTTTAGCGTGGCGATAATTGCATTTCTGAAAGTGTCACGAGTCTCTCATTCCCAGACGCAATTGAAAAGAATTTCTTTGCGGTTTCATGTAAGACGAATTTACGCTCCTATTATTTTCAAAATAATAATAATTATTGTTATCGTTACAGGGGCGTTAGAAATATTTCTTAAATGTGGGTGAAGGCGAGAAAATGAGTAAAACAAAATATAATGTTCGTTTCGAGGCATTTTTAGATCGTATCTTTAGCGTGGCGATAATTGCATTTCTGAAAGTGCCACGAGTCTCTCATTCCCAGACGCAATCGAAAAGAATTTCATTGCGATTTTATATAAGAAGAATTTACGCTCCTATTATTTTCAAAATAATAATAATTATCGTTATCGCTACAGGGGCGTTAAAAATATTTCTTAAATGTGGATTAAGGCGAGAAAATGAGTAAAACAAAGTTAAGTAAAACGCAATTGAAAAGAATTTCATTGCGATTTTATATAAGAAGAATTTACGCTCCTATTATTTTGAAAATAATAATAATTATCGTTATCGTTACAGGGGCGTTAAAAATATTTCTCAAATGTGGATCAAGGCGAGAAAATGAGTAAAACAAAATATAATTTTCGTTTCGAGGCATTTTTAGATCGTACCTTTAGCGTGACGATAATTGCATTTCTGAAAGTGTCACGCGTCTCTCATTCCCAGACGCAATCGAAAAGAACCTCACGCCGTAATAATAAAAATTGATGAAATATGAAATTAAGAGAAAAGTACAAATTTACATTCTCGGGATGCAAGTTTAAGATCGTCAATTTGCCGAATGGTGCTTTTTTCTTCGCAATTTCGCTCCGAAAATCCACGTTGCTCTACGATTTATTGTCATTTAATTTCTTTTTTACATTCCAGCCGGTTTCAATACGTGACGAAACTAAACTATAGTCCTCACATTCACGTATATATATATATATATTATAATTGATCGTAACGGAGCTTTTTATCAATGATAACGATTTTTTTTACGATCCATAGACGGAGCAGCTGTGCGCGAAGCCGACGCGGTAAATTGACGGATGCAAGAAGTTTAATATTAATTTATTGTTGGCAAAATGTGCCCCCGAAAGCTGTTTGACGAGAAATCGAGCTGAATGAAATTAATCGATATGATCCGAATGATTCTGTTGCAGATTATTAATCAAGAGGAAGCGATAAAAATAGAGACGTGAGAGTATTTTTTGGGAGAAAAATATTTATACGTGCAAAGTTCATTGTCACACGAAGGCTTCAATACACGTTGATATAAACCAATTTTTTTTTGTCACGTGTGTAAGGGAGGAAGAAATAAAAAAGCGATGACTGTGGCGAGAGAAGGCTGGAGGTACAATAAAAGGCGTTTGCTCTGATGGGTCTGGTCCGTGAACGCTTGCAAGATTGAAAACCTGATTTTCGATGCTAAAATCAAGGTGACCCCCGTACCTTTTCGTCATCTTTGTTTCCAGCCATTTCGTCTCGTGGGTTTTTTTTGCAAATTTCTTGCAAATTTGCCAAAAAATTGTCACTGAATCGGTGAAAAAAATGGCTTTGGAAAAAATGGAGAAAACTTGGTTTTCGTTATGAAAGAAATTTGGCCATTTTTTTCAAGTACACGTCGATTGAAATTTCGTTTGCAAACTTTGAATGATTGATACAGAATTTGGATAAAATCACAAATTAATAAGAAATCTGATGCATGATGCTGAAGAAAGCAAAAGGTATGCAAAAGGTAAGCAAAAGGTACGAGCCTTCGGAATTTCGACTTTTTGAGGTTTCTGAAAAAGAGGCAAAAAATGAGTCGAAATTTTTTTTTCAAAGTTTCAATATTTCAGGTGCTTGTTCGATCGGAAATTTTCCGCTGATCATGAAACCCACCGATTTTTCCCCGAAAACTCGATATTTCAATGAGAAAATAGTAATTAATTGATAAAATTCGTATTATCGCATTTTCGGATGGAAATATTGGGTTTTCGATGAAATACCGGTGTGTTTCGTAATCAGCGGGAAAAACTACATCGATATGGACCATTAAAAATCATTTTCGAAATCCAACATTTTTCGTCATTTTCTGCCAGATTGAGTTGGTTCACTAAAAGGTTTGCCATTTTTTTCTCCTTCGAGATCGACACCCCAACTTGTGCTTATTCTCTTATCAATCGATGAGGCTTCAAAATGCCGTTTGGTTTGTCCACATATCTTAATTTTTCGATTTTTGGCAGATTTTTAAAGTAGGACCACCGATTTTCGCCAATTTTCCATACATACCCCTTTGCGTTTTTTTCGCCGATTTTCAACATCGATTTCGAGGGTGAAGCAATCAAGCTATCGACATTTAACTTTCACCATTATTTAAGTCTACTCGAGGGCTTTTCAAAACACCCCCGACAAATCTACGTAGCGTGAATCTTAACGTAGTTACATCCTTTTGAAATTTCAAAATTACGCTCAAAATGAATCCGCTCGTTTACAACAAATCGTTATTTTCTTTTCTGTCATTGGGTCCATCCGTCCCAAACTATGTTTTCTTGCGGTAATTCTTCTTTCTATTAACATCCGTCGTTTTCTTTCGATTCAATTTCAGCTTGATCTTTATTAATGGTTGAGAAGAATGCAACTTTTGTCACACGCCGTGTCAATAACATGTGGACCAACCGAGGTGAGGAAGCTGCGAAAAGAGATACAGTGGGGAATAAGCTTCTGGTGAATAAGGAGGCAAGGTCTTTCGCGTGAATAAAATCGACCGTGTGAAGGACGCGAGGGTTCTGTCGCTTGTAGGAAGGGAGCATTCTCGCATATCGTAGGCATTCTCTGTGGTGTAAAACCAATAAGAGTGACTACTGCGACATACAAATATACATACAGCAACTTGTTTCACAACTCCCTCAGGTACAACGATAAATCTTGTTGTTGCTCGGATAACAAGCATACACACTTTTTTATCCCTTCTTCAGCCAATTTTTCGAAATTTTCCCTCACGGATGGTGCAACTGAAGCTACAAGTACGAGAAATTCATAAAACTAAGCTACAACTCGTAAAAAATGTCATAATCAAGAGAGTTCGTCATTTCCACGCGTTTAATCAACGATTCGAACAGAGTTACGAAAAAGACAAAGTCTTCCAAAGAAAGCGAATATACCGACAGCCCTAAATACCGTAATGAAATTTTGAAAAATAAAAAAGTGCGAGGGAACCTTAATTTTGTCTGCGATTGATGATTTTTATTGTCAAAGTGTTTCGAATGGTGAAGAAAAATGCAGGACTGTACTTACTGGCGAATTCGAGTCGTCTGAACATTGGCGTTTCTGCGAAGAAAAAATCAGAATTAATTGAATAAGAATGAGATTTATGGTAATGACGAGCTTTGCATGGAAATTTCATCTCGTCTTGATTAAAATTGTCTCAGACTCGCACGTGTGTTGAGCATTTATTCGTCAAGTTGGGTGCCTCTTCATCGTTGTATTATGATGATAAGTCACGAAGAGAGGAATCGAGAGAAAAGTCTTTGAGAAAGAAAAAAGAAGGAGGATAGAGAGAGATGAAAGGTGCGCGTCTCGCAGGAGACCAGCAGGTCACTCACCACTATCCAGAAAACCAGCTTGGATTTGGATCCGAGACCTTGAACCGACTTGAGGCCATTTTTCAGACAGCATCCCAACAATATTTTACCTCTACACTTTTGTCATTATATGACGAGAATTGTAACGCAATTTACATACACATACATGTACTTGTACACATGATATGCCATACGAAATGGAGCACCATCTTCAAGCAGGACACAATTTTTATTTCCATTGCGAAAACATTTTTTTTCAAACTCTGATCTCTGAGGGAAATTTTCATTTTTTTTATTATGCAAAATTGTAACTGAAAAATTATTCACTCACCACTCACCACTATCCAGAAAACCAGCTTGGATTTGGATCCGAGATCTTGAACCGACTTGAGGCCATTTTTCAGACAGCATCCCAACAATATTTTACCTCTACACTTTTGTCATTATATGACGAGAATTGTAACGCAATTTACATACACATACATGTACTTGTACACATGATATTCCATACAAAATGGAGCACCATCTTCAAGCAGGACACAATTTTTATTTCCATTGCGAAAACATTTTTTTTCAATCTCTGCTCTCTGAGGGAAATTTTCATTTTTTTTTATTATGCAAAATTGTAGCTGAAAAATTATTCACTCACCACTCACCCCTATCCAGAAAACCAGCTTGGATTTGGATCTGAGATCTTGAACCGACTTGAGGCCATTTTTCAGACAGCATCCCAACAATATTTTACCTCTACACTTTTGTCATTATATGACGAGAATTGTAACGGAATTTACATACCCATACATGTACTTGTACACATGATATTCCATACAAAATGGAGCACCATCTTCGAGCACGAGACAATTTTTATTTCCATTGCGAAAACATTTTTTTTCAATCTCTGCTCTCTGAGGGAAATTTTCATTTTTTTTATTATGCAAAATTGTAACTGATAAATTATTCAAACACAAAATTTCAGAAAATACCGTGCCCCTCCTGGACCATGCCATCGTGAATTCGTAGATCGAGTTTCATTTTAGATAAATGCATTTTTCATTTATTTTACATGAATTTAAAATGGTAAAATTATTTATTGTTATTTATACAATTTTTTTTACACAATATACAGATTATAAATCGCATATTCTACATTTTTCGGATTTTGATCTGAAATTTGGATGATCAGGACGAAAATTTTGATAGGCGAAATTTTCAGTCCTCTTTTTTTCGATTTTCTCCTCTGAGGATATAAATTCGCGGATGCTGCGCGTAGGCTGTTGTTTGCAAACACGAGGAACGCCTTTTTTTCGCCGGTTCGGTCGCGAATACCCGTTTTATTCATGGCTTTTTTTTTATACAACGTTTTTGCTTTCGCGAATATAAAAAGCGGAGGAAAATAATTGGCATACAACGTGCATTCCGATAGGTCAGGAACGAAAATAAAGGAAAGTAACTGCACATTGGGCTTTTTTTTTCTTTACGCGAAAAAAAAAAAATTGTTCACGATACTTGAAAAAATCGTGCTTGCATAATTATCCCGCGGCAGTCCGGCAAATTTGATGGCGAAAATAAAATGGCGAAGAGAGTTTCCAATTTACGGAAAAACGCGTTTGCATCATTTCCGGGACAGAATTTTTCGTTAATAAACCGTTGACGAAACAAAGACCGGCGAATCATGGCGCATTTGCATGCCAACTTCGAAACACGACATCTCTGGACTTTCTTACGAGAAAAAAAAACTTGTTTGCCGTGCTTGAAAAAATCGTACTCCCATCATTGCTTCGAGACAGCTTGTATATTCAAAATCGATTTGATCAACCCACTCGGGTCATTTACCGAATTCCCTAATCGATCGCGTGTACATGTCGTCACGCAAAATTGGTGGTAAAAATATACCAGCGAAAAAAAGACTCCAATTGATGGAGAGAAACACAAAATTTGGTAACAACATTTTGGAGTTAAAATTCTTCAGCGTTAAATAAATTGTTAATGCAAGAGCCATCATACAATGGTTTGCAAATTTTGGGTCTTTAATTGGGAAATGCAACCCGGAGAAGTAAAATGCAAATTTGAACAATTCACCAGGCACGGAAATCTGCAAATTAAAAGAAACGAAAAGTTATCGACAAATCGGCCATAAAAATCCAGGCAATTCGCTTTTTCTTACTCCAAATAAATTCATTAATTCTCCCGAATTTTTCAAAATTTACTGAAAAAATTCTAAGATGATGAAGGAATTGGAGAAAAATCCTATGTGTTCGAAAAAATAAATGAATTTATTAAAATGAATTGAACGAAATAATTTAATAAATGAATTTGAACAACTTGCGAGGTACAGAAATCTGCAAATTGAAAGAAACGAAAAGTTATCGACAAATCGGCCATAAAAATCCAGGCAATTCATTTTTTTACTCCAAATAAATTCATTGATTCTCCCGAATTTTTCAAAATTTACCGAAAGAATTTTAAGATGATGAAGAAATCGGAGAAAAATCCTATGTGTTCGAAAAAATAAATGAACGAAATGATTTAATAAACGAATTTGAACAACTTACGAGGTACAGAAATCTGCAAATTGAAAGAAACGAAAAGTTATCGACAAATCGGCCATAAAAATCCAGGCAATTCGCTTTTTCTTACTCCAAATAAATTCATTAATTCTCCCGAATTTTTCAAAATTTACTGAAAAAATTCTAAGATGATGAAGGAATTGGAGAAAAATCCTATGTGTTCGAAAAAATAAATGAATTTATTAAAATGAATTGAACGAAATAATTTAATAAATGAATTTGAACAACTTGCGAGGTACAGAAATCTGCAAATTGAAAGAAACGAAAAGCTATCGACAAATCGGCCATAAAAATCCAGGCAATTCGCTTTTTCTTACTCCAAATAAATTCATTGATTCTCTCGAATTTTTCAAAATTTACCGAAAGAATTCTAAGATGATGAAGAAATCGGAGAAAAATCCTATGTTTTCGAAAAAATAAATTAATTTATTAAAATGAATTGAACTAAATAATTTAATAAATGAATTTGAACAACTTGCGAGGTACAGAAATCTGTAAATTGAAAGAAACGAAAAGTTATCGACAAATCGGCCATAAAAATCCAGGCAATTCATTTTTTTACTCCAAATAAATTCATTGATTCTCCCGAATTTTTCCAAATTTGCCGAAAGAATTCTGAGATTATGAAGAAATCAGAGAAAAATCCTATGTGTTCGAAAAAATAAATGAATTTATTAAAATGAATGATAAAATAATTTAAAATTAAATGAAATAATTTAATAAATGAATTTGAACAACTTGCGAGGTACAGAAATCTGCAAATTGAAAGAAACGAAAAGTTCTCAATAAATTGCCCATGAAAATTCAGGCAACTCACTTTTTTTTACTTCAAATAAATCCACTAATTCTCCCTTCGATACGTGCTTCGATAAATTTGACAAAATCGTAGAGGAAAAGTAGTTCAGTGGATAAGTTTATGCACAGCAGATTCTCCCAAGCAGAAAGATCGCTTTTATCTTCGATGAATCGTTGTCCAAAGTCAAACAACTCACAGAGAGGATCGCAAATTCTACGAGGTAGCGATCGCATGACAACGGTAGAGATGTTGTCCTAGCGCAAAAGCATTTAAATAATTCACGGTTAGCGAGAAATCTCAGCAATCAATCTTCGGCCACGTCACGATGGAAGACGATCAGGTTTTTTCACAGCAGTCGAATCTTTATAAACGCGTTGATCCCCTAATTTGTTTCACGTTGAAAAACAACCGTGCTGTTTCGTCCTGTCAATCTGATTTACTTATGATCGTGTTCCCGACGAATCAATGTCATAATTGCCGTTACATTACCAAACGAGCAAACTCGTCCTTTTTTTTCGTCTATCGAAAAAAAACTGTCGATATCATTTTTTCTCTTTTAATTTTATGTTCACATCTAACTGTAATGGGGATAAAAGTTTTTTGAGACATCATTGAATATACGAGAGGATAAATATATAAGAGAGAGAGAGAGAGAGAGAGAGAAGGTTGGATAAAATGAAATACGTTAATTAATTAAATTCTAAAAACAGAAACGTGCGAAAAAAGATCGTTCAAACGTGTAGAGACGCGCGACGATAACTCATCGAAATACTCTGAACCATCGCGATCTCTAATGAATTTTAGGTATGTGGACAAACGATTCGGGGATTATGATTCATTCTTGCATGTTAATTAGATTGAAAAAAAGATTATTAATGGACCGACTCGGATGTATCTCGAGGGATAAGCATAATTTCATTCCGGGGCTATTTAAACGGTATGGTGTATCAAGATTTATCTAATTAGAATAAAAAAATAAAGAAATCCGACTTGGCTGTTAGACGATCTTTGCTCGATCTACGCAAATCCAAAACAACTTTGCTCAGTCGAGATATATGAATACCGATTGCCATCATGCAGTTTTATATGTTTTACATCATGCGCCTCTTTTTTTTTACTATCAAACAGCGGTGTATTTTACAAACACGTAAACGAGTTATTAGATACAGAAAAAGCTGCCTTTTTCTCTTTTACTACATTCTTAGGGTCATTCACATTTGCCGTTATGTTTTTTTGCGACAAATTCCGCTGCTCCTTTCGGCAACTTGGTACGAAAGGCAAACAGAGGTCAAATATTCTAGCGAATGGTTCAAGCGTCCCGTGAAAATACAACGTCGTCGAATGATTGTCGAAGAGTTGAGAGTTAAAAATAGGAAACGTCTTCAAAATTTTGCATTTTTTTTTATTCTTTAGACAACTCGACGATGAAAGAGGACATTGGAGGGAAATCGAGGAGAGTAGATTTTCTCTGAGAAAGAAGGGAGAAGAGCGGAAGTGATGGAAAAAAATTGAAGAAAGAGTTGAGAAGAAAAAAACACGTGACGGAAAAGAAACGATATAAAATTAGAAGGCATTTAATATATTGTTATGTTTGGCTTCATTCAAAATGGCGATATCGAGTCATCAATAATATGACGATAAAAAATGTTTTTCGCTAAGATGAAATCTATGGTTCCCCAAATAGTTTTATAACCGCGATGTTGACATTTACAAAATTACCGCACTTTAAACGATCGAAAAAAGGGCATAAGTCTTTCACGGAAAACCCGCCATTTCTTTCAATTATTTTTCATAAGAATTCTTCTTTCGCTTTCGTTGGATCGGAAAAGACTCGGGAAAATATTTCTTCAAAGTTTGTGGCACTTCAACGTGTCAATTAAATCGTTGGTGAGTCGAGCGTTAAAAATAGGAAATGTCTTCAAAATTTTGCATTTTTTTTCATTCTTGAAACAACTCGACGATGAAAGAGGACATTGGAGGGAAATCGAGGAGAGTAGATTTTCTCTGGGAAAGAAGGGAGAAGAGTGGAAGTGATGGAAAAAAATTGAAGAAAGAGTTGAGAAGAAAAAAATACGTGCAGGAAAAGAAACGATATAAAATTAGAAGGCATTTAATATATTGTTACGTTTGGCTTCATTCAAAATGGCGATATCGAGTCATCAATAATATGACGATAAAAAATGTTTTTCGCTAAGATGAAATCTATGGTTCCCCAAATATTTTGATAACTGCGATGTTGATATTTACAAAATGACCGCACTTTAAACGATCGAAAAAAGGGCATAAGTCTTTCACGGAAAACCCGCCATTTCTTTCAATTATTTTTCATAAGAATTCTTCTTTCGCTTTCGTTGGATCGGAAAAGACTCGGGAAAATATTTCTTCAAAGTTTGTGGCACTTCAACGTGTCAATTAAATCGTTGGTGAGTCGAGCGTTAAAAATAGGAAATGTCTTCAAAATTTTGCATTTTTTTTCATTCTTGAAACAACTCGACGATGAAAGAGGACATTGGAGGGAAATCGAGGAGAGTAGATTTTCTCTGGGAAAGAAGGGAGAAGGGTGGAAGTGATGGAAAAAAATTGAAGAAAGCGTTGAGAAGAAAAAAATACGTGAAGGAAAAGAAACGATATAAAATTAGAAGGCATTTAATATATTGTTACGTTTGGCTTCATTCAAAATGGCGATATCGAGTCATCAATAATATGACGATAAAAAATGTTTTTCGCTAAGATGAAATCTATGGTTCCCCAAATATTTTGATAACTGCGATGTTGATATTTACAAAATGACCGCACTTTAAACGATCGAAAAAAGGGCATAAGTCTTTCACGGAAAACCCGCCATTTCTTTCAATTATTTTTCATAAGAATTCTTCTTTCGCTTTCGTTGGATCGGAAAAGACTCGGGAAAATATTTCTTTAAAGTTTGTGGCACTTCAACGTGTCAATTAAATCGTTGGTGAGTCGAGCGTTAAAAATAGGAAATGTCTTCAAAATTTTGCATTTTTTTTCATTCTTGAAACAACTCGATGATGAAAGAGGACATTGGAGGGAAATCGAGGAGAGGAGATTTTCTCTGAGAAAGAAGGGAGAAGAGTGGAAGTGATGGAAAAAAATTGAAGAAAGCGTTGAGAAGAAAAAAATACGTGAAGGAAAAGAAACGATATAAAATTAGAAGGCATTTAATATATTGTTATGTTTGGCTTCATTCAAAATGGCGATATCGAGTCATCAATAATATGACGATAAAAAATGTTTTTCGCTAAGATGAAATCTATGGTTCCCCAAATATTTTGATAACTGCGATGTTGATATTTACAAAATGACCGCACTTTAAACGATCGAAAAAAGGGCATAAGTCTTTCACGGAAAACCCGCCATTTCTTTCAATTATTTTTCATAAGAATTCTTCTTTCGCTTTCGTTGGATCGGAAAAGACTCGGGAAAATATTTCTTCAAAGTTTGTGGCACTTCAACGTGTCAATTAAATCGTTGGTGAGTCGAGCGTTAAAAACAGGAAATGTCTTCAAAATTTTGCATTTTTTTTCATTCTTGAAACAACTCGACGATGAAAGAGGACATTGGAGGGAAATCGAGGAGAGGAGATTTTCTCTGAGAAAGAAGGGAGAAGAGCGGAAGTGATGGAAAAAAATTGAAGAAAGAGTTGAGAAGAAAAAAACACGTGACGAAAACGAAACGATATAAAATTAGGAGGCAATTAATATATTGTTTGGCTTCAAGTTTTGTGTTTTAATTAATGGAAAATTCATTTATGTTGTGTTGTGCAAATCCGTTTTATACGAAAATGCAGACGAAAGCATCGTGAGCCGGAAAAAGAGTCAAGATCGAATGAATAAATAAATAGCATGTTGTACGTACGTAACGAGCTTCGAGTTTATTACAGATTTACGATGTTTTATTACCGGTCATTTCGCGATGCCACGAGGCTCGTACTTTTACAGTACGTAGGCGCGAAAACCGTGCATATTTTTTACAATACGCATGCGATACGAAAAACCCTGAATGCAATTACGTGCGACCATCAACTACTTGTTGCTATTCCACGCATACTCTGTACTTGAAGCATCGATATCAACAGCTAGGACGAGCCTTGGAGATTGCGAACTGATTTTTTTTTCCACTAGAAAAACAATAGCTTTTCGTGCCAAACGATTTTTACACACAGACAAGCAAATTCCTCCGAGAAGATTATCCAGCAGTTATAAAACAATTGGAAGAAATTTCGTTTTCGAATTTCGAAATACAATTCTTTTTTGAAATCATAGAAAATTAGCAAAAAAGAAATGTTCAACGGCTAAACAAGTCCTGAAAAATTCATGTGTTTTTGGAAAATGGAATGAATTTACGGGATGCTAAGAAAAATTCTCTAAATTTTTCACGAACTTCATCAGTCTGCTTAAAAATTTTTCAATGACCTTTCGATATCGATATTTTCTGAAATTCATGTGTGTACCTTCCGTATGATCGACCTTTCTTCGAATTTTGAAAATTCTGAAGCTGCGAACATCGATCGACTGTTGTCGATTAATTATGTACGTGTCTGATCTGTAAAAAAAACGGTTGAAATTGAGATTTACTTTCTCTTTTTTTCTTTCTAATTTTCACTTCGATAATTTTTTTATTTTCTTTGCAAATGTCGATGAAATCATATTCCGCCTGTATTGTTAATTAAAACGTATACATAGACGGTAAATGTTTACAAAAATTCCAGTGCAAAAATAACATACTTTGCCGTGAATAGGACAATTTCAGAGACTACTTTTATTAATCGCTTCCAGCATGGAAGAAAATGCAAATACAATTCGAGCTTCCCTCTGAGCAGTCCTCGAGCCCGGATTGTTTAAGGTGGTGAAAACACTCGTTGGGTCAATCTGTCAATATCGGTATCGATATTGTTTATTCACAGGATTGAAAAAAGTGATATTGACGAGTTTTACAGCCTACAATCATTCTGAAATGTTTCATAAAGATTCTTGCAGGTCCCTCTGGCAGCCAAGTGCAATTGCGCCGAGTCTGGCTCATTGCTATGCTTTGCATATCACCGTAGAGCCTCCTGAACGGCCTTGAGACTGACCGGTAAATACTCTCGTATGTAGAAATCGTATATGTGTATTGTATATGCACATATCACGATACATTAATCTTCGAGGGGA
Organism: Heteropelma amictum; assembly: GCA_959613375.1. Classification (NCBI taxonomy): domain Eukaryota; kingdom Metazoa; phylum Arthropoda; class Insecta; order Hymenoptera; family Ichneumonidae; genus Heteropelma; species Heteropelma amictum. The sequence goes on along the minus strand of OY390721.1, from coordinate 4,682,849 downwards.
CAAAACTTATCAGCAGCGAGGTTTTCTGCGTCAAATTGACATCTCCGATTCTCTTCCCGCTCCTGATAGTTTATTGTACAGAATGCGAATAAAAGATACAATTTTAATGGGATTTTCGTGTACGAGTCAATGAATCATTGGAAATTCAAATTTTTCTATCGTTTTTTAACTTTTAGTACGAAAATCCTGTACGATTTTTTGCTTTATGCGCGGAGATATCGCGGAGCTCTTAAAAATTCTCTCTCGTTGCGTCTCTTATCGCCGTTAGAGACGTTTTTTCTCAGCCAGCCGCGCGTATTTTCGTCCCATTAGAGCGAAATTCGCGCCAAAGATTTCGAGGATCCTCGCGATAAATCGTCGAGTTTCAAGAATTTTTGATAAATTTTGCCGCGCGTACTTCGTTAAGATCGGCGATTTTTTTTTTTCTTAATGACACGGGCTGCATTTTTACCGTCGGTCGGATCTTTACTTCGCGGAGGGGGAGAATTCGCGATCTTTGAGTTTTCAACGATTTTGGAGATTCCACCGCTTTTTCGAGCGCGAAAAGTGGCTTTACGTACGGTTTCCGGTAGGATCGAAATCAAAATTGCGTTTCAACGTTTTTTCAGTCTTCTCGAGGACTATTTTTGCGTAATGGACGATCTTCTTCGCTCTAGGACGAAAAAACGTCATTCATTTTTGTCAGAGGCACGTGTTCGACGCACAACGAGCTTGTCTCTCGTTACAGGATGAGAAAAATGATCGATGAGACAAAAAGAGGGCGTTGTCGCACCAACGGTCGACTCCGCGATATCGATGTCAAGAAAATAAGGGAAAAAACGTTGTTTCACGAGGAAAGGATTTTTCGCTGATTGACTCGCGCGTTGTTCTCGAAATCCGTCAAGGATATTTACAAAATAACCGCACTTTGAACGATTGAAAAAAGGGAATAAGCCTTTCACGGAAAAACCGTCATTTTTTTCAATTATTTTTCATAAAAATTCTTGTTTCGCTTTCATTGGATCGGGAAAGACTTGACTCGACAGTTCAATGTGTCAATTAAATCGATGGCGAGTCAATTGATTCCCCAAAAAATGTTATTTAAAAACGCATTTTTCGGAGATGGACACGCCGAAATGTTAAATCGAGGCTCGTTTTTTTTACAGAAAATCGCGGTTGAATTAGTGTAATTCAAAATGGCGATGTCTAGTCACCGATAATACGACGATAAAAAATGTTAATCACTAAGATAAAAATCTATGATTCCCTAAATATTTTTAAAACTGCGTTGTTGATATTTACAAAATAACCGCACTTTGAACTATTGAAAAAAGGGAATAAGTGTTTCACGAAAAAACCGTCATTTTTTTCAATTATTTTTCATAAAAATTTTTGTTTCGCTTTCATTGGATTGGAAAAGACTTGACTCGACAATTCAACGTGTCAATTAAATCGATGGCGAATCAATTGGTTCCTCAAAAAATGTTATTTAAAAACGCATCTTTCGGAGATGGACACGCCGAAATGTTAAATCGAGGCTCGTTTTTTTTACAGAAAATCGCGGTTGAATTAGTGTAATTCAAAATGGCGATGTCTAGTCACCGATAATACGACGATAAAAAATGTTAATCACTAAGATAAAAATCTATGATTCCCTAAATATTTTTAAAACTGCGATGTTGATATTTACAAAATAACCGCACTTTGAACTATTGAAAAAAGGGAATAAGTGTTTCACGGAAAAACTGTCATTTTTTTCAATTATTTTTCATAAAAATTCTTGTTTCGCTTTCATTGGATTGGAGAAGACTTGGCTCGACAGTTCAATGTGTCAATTAAATCGATGGCGAGTCAATTGGTTCCTCAAAAAATGTTATTTAAAAACGCATCTTTCGGAGATGGACACGCCGAAATGTTAAATCGAGGCTCGTTTTTTTTACAGAAAATCGCGGTTGAATTAGTGTAATTCAAAATGGCGATGTCGAGTCACCGATAATACGACGATAAAAAATGTTAATCACTAAGATAAAAATCTATGATTCCCTAAATATTTTTAAAACTGCGATGTTGATATTTACAAAATGACCGCACTTTGAACGATTGAATAATAATAAAAAGAAACAAATAAAAAGGGAATAAGCCATTCGGCTTATTCCCTTTTTTCGAAAAAACTGTCATTTCTTTCAATTATTTTTCATAAGAATCCTTGTTTCAAAATGGCGATATGGAGTCACCGATAATACGACGATAAAAAATGTTAATCCCCAAGACAAAAATCTCCGATTCCCTAAATATTTTTATAACCACTGGACTCTTGTGAAAAAAAAAGCTTTCGCGACCTGCTCAACCGTTAGTAAGAGAGACTCATATTTAGCGGAATAAATTAACTCCACCCATAAATATAGGTTTTTATACTTGTTCATAGAAACCCAAACGTTTTGGAGTAAACGTAATGTCAGCGCGATTGACGAAAGTAAAAAATTAAATTCGAGTAGAAACGCGAATAAAACATTTTTTACATCGACGGTAAATTCGTTTTAAACAATTTTCAAATTCTTTCAAATCACAACCAATAAATCCTATATTCGTTCAAGATTCATTGGAATTGTCTGTACCGATAAAAATGAAGGCCGATATTTTGAGTCAACTCGGGAAGGGGAATGTCCCCATTAAACGACATATGACAAAGAATATAATATAAACCGTTAGAATTTTCTTTGAGGCTCAGGTGCAAAGTGAATAAACCATACGAGGCAACTGCTACAATACGTGATTTGCATATAATATTAAAGTAGCTTCGCTACCAGTCTGCTCTACTTAAACACCTCTCACGCGAGTGGTCAACAAAAATTCAAACGAAATTTGACAACGTCGTGAAAAATATCCGCAATAAAATATTTTCAACGCAGTTTTATATTCTACTCTCAGACGAATTAATGCGTTTCGATGAAAAGTCGCCAATCGATCATAGCGTAAAATGAAAAAAATAAATAAAATTGTCCGAAAGTGCAATCCCAAAATACAAAATTTCGAGTACTCAGGGACGACGTAAAAATCTGAATCACACTGATTTCAGCTAACAATATCAAAAAGTTATTCAAAAATCAGTGAAACATCAATTTTCCCAAGGAAGCATTTTTCCATCGTTTCGAAATTCCCTCAATTTCGCTAAACTTTTTACCGCCAGTGTAAAAGAATCGGAAAGGAAATTTCCGGCGAGTAACGAGGAACCTTCGAGTACGAGAATGACGAAGGAAGTTCAACAAATTTTCCAAAGAATACATTCGTTCGATGCGAAAATAAGATACGTCGGGTAAACTTTTTCGGACTAGTTTTTTTTTTCAAACAATTTGAAAATAACTTTTCGATATCGCTACGCGCCTTCCGTGTACCAGATTTCCGTGTAAATATTCAAAGATCGCGTTTTATTTTCATCCACCTGACGTCGTACTTCCGGAATGAGCTAAAATGAAAATGACCCTTCGAGCAAAAATTTTGGACGTTGCGGAAAATAATTGTTCATTTTTTATCGTCATTCCGTGGTGAACGACAGTGCGAACAATGCGAAAGTTCGCTGGTTCGTTGGAGCAGTTTTCGGTCCGCCGAATGACGAGCCACTGAGTAAAAAAGATACCGAGAGGATATGGTAATTTCGTTGAGGCACAGGAAAGGATTCGGACGATGAATCAATGCTCATTATCGTCATCGTCGATACGAGTCTCTTCCTTGGTTATTCGGCTGCAAGGGTGCGGCGACGCGCGAGGGGTACGCGGGGCACGACGACGACACACCATGCGGGTATATATGGTCTTCACACGCGCTTGGAATACCACATTCGTGTGGTTTGTCCTAGCTGGCAAGGTTGGCCCCTTAAACTCCCGTCAACTCGAACGAGAGCCGCTGGTTCGATTTGCACCTTCCACCTGACAGAGGCGTCCGAGGCGTACTCGTACACTCGCACTCGATTTTGTCCTCTTCGTTCGCATCCTCCCGCGGATGACGAGCGGTCTTTCGCGCGTGTAGGCGGTCGTTTGCTCCAAAACGACACCAGAGGTGATACGAATTTGCTTCTCGCGGTGGTTTCGTTCTGAACCCTTTGGGTTTTCTTTTTCGCGAAAAGAACTCAAAAACTCACACCGGTGGAGGATAGAGCAGCCGCAAAGGTCGGTGATTCGCCATTTTACACATTTTTTTAACGCGCACCGAGAAAACTATTGCCAACGAAAATTCCGTGCACCCTCCGTGCACTTTGCGTATTTTCATTGTCAAAAAAAGCATTTTTTTTTTTTCAAACGTTGCTCTTTCGAAGGGTTGAATTTTCGAAGCTTCTCTCGTGCCAGTTTGTGCAACGTTCGACCTTCGTTTCTGCTGTTTTTTTTTTGACGTGAACAAATTTCGCGATGATTCTTTCGAGCACGAACGGTAACGTTTTTGAAGCACAGTGATTTTCCGAAAACTGTGTGTTTTGTAAAATCCAGCTGTACTCACGTTTTTTTTTATTTTTAGCAAAATTTTCGTACGATCGAAGAAATTGAGGACGATAAAGAGTCCTCGTGATTTTGAAATCCCTGTAAGGTACACGGAAAAAAATGGCCTGTGGATTTTACAGAAAAAAGTCTGTAAAATTTACAGAGTCCACTTTCTGTAAAATTTACAGATAAAATATGTATTTTTTACAGATGGAATTATGTAGAAACTACATATTTTTTCTGTAAATTTAGATTAATATTCTATGTAAAATTTACAGAGAAAATATGTATTTTTTACAGATGGGATTATGTAGAAAGTACATATTATTTCTGTATATTTCACATAATTTTATGAATATTTAATGATAAATTGTGTAAAATGTGTAAAAATTTTCAATCATTATTGTTGGATAACTTTTCAAATAAGAACAAATTATTAATAAAAATTACAGATAATTATCTGTTAGTTGTGCATTTTTTAATTTTATAATCATAATGCGTCAGTTCTCGGAAATTTTATCGATAATTATTTTATACTCTTGACTTTCTTTGTTTTTGTTCATCGGGACGGCCGTCTAATCAAACGTAATTTGACACCTCCATTCCCCTCCATTCCCCAATAACTATAATAATGAAGAGGGGTAATCAGGGGAATTTACATATGCTACATAGCGTTGCTCATACGTACGAAAAAGTGGCGTCACTGTCGATTATTATGAGAACCTATTTCACTTTTCTTCATCACTTACGAATTTGATTTTCACATTAAATTTTCAGTAATAATGATAGGAGTTCATCTGTAATAATGACAGAGAACTTCTGTAATTTTAACAGAGTAAATTCTCTAATTATAACAGAGTGTATTCTGTAATTATTACAGAAGTGTATCTGTAATAATCACAGACTCAATATGTAAAATTTACAGATTTAGGTTTACAGATTTCAACATGTAAAAGTAACATGTACGGATTAGTAAATTTTACATAAAATGATTTACAGATAAGATTCTGCAAATTTCACAGACTTTTCTGTAAATTCCACAGGGCAGTTTTTTCCGTGTAGGGAAAAATGCACGTGGATTAGGCTGAGCGAAGAAAACTTTTTTTCTTTCACTAAACGAAACATCAAACGGTCTCAAACGATCTCCGGTAGGCTCGTTCCGTAACTCGTAACGGCAGTTGACGTTGGACGTTAGAAATGTTGAAAACATCGGTAGGGATACGGAAGACGGTCGTTGTGGGAGTTACAGAAAAGGCCTGCGAACTCGAAAGTATCGTCAAACTGAGATTCGCTGACGTTGAATGTTCGAAAATCGTGCAATTGCGCGAGTACAACGCGTAAACGCTAATTATTTTCCAATTAGATTATTACGCACTTTATGACCGTTTTTTTTAAATCCGCAACATCATAATTACTCAAGGCAAACCCATGACACATTTTATATGTTTGTATAATTCTTGGACAAAGTTTAAGATCAAGTGCAAGGTCTTGATTGGCGAGATTGAATGAGTCAAATATTCCGAGTCACAGAACTGTCTGGTATTCTTATGCATTTATATATATATATAGATATATATATATCTATATATAGATATATATAGATATAGAGATATATATATAGATATATATAGATATAGAGAGATATATATAGATATATATAGATATAGAGAGATATATATAGATATAGAGAGGAAAAAAAGAGAAACATTTCAGCATTGAAATATATTATATCGAATCGAGTACTCGAATCTTGCGCTCGACCGTTTCAGGGTCGACGGGTATTCCCTTGATGTGGGAAAACGCTGCATGAATTTTCGATGATCTTTGTTTCGTTAGTTCGTGATTACACACTTGTATAAATATTTTTTTTGCATTGATATACGTGTAATACAGCATATAAATACTATAACGATTAACACAACGTAGTTGCTGAAAAAATAGATAAATTATTTTAATTACGCCAACAGGTGCATCGCCCGATGCACTCGTAAGAATAAAAGCTGCCAATTCTGAATTTTAAAGGTGCGGGTGAATCAACGTCTCGGTATTTTTTATTATAAACAGCTCGAGCTTTTCCCATACGTGCGTTATCTGTTCCTCGTGTTTCAATGGGTCTTATCTGCTCCTACGTGATAATCAGGGCTGCTGGAATATTGAATGATCGATCGGAAGCGAGTGCGATGAATCAGGAGTGTTTCTGATGGTTTTTAAACTTTTCTTTTCCTTGCCTCTTGTCGCATTTCGATATTAATCGTTTTTTTTTGCAATTTTCACGATTTTTCGCATCCGTTTTCGTTTTTATCCCCCAAAGGTGTTGGAAAAGTGTACGTGTACCAAAACTGGGATAAAAATGGCACTTTGGCATCAATAAAAAATCCATTGTCGAGCCAATGTTTATTACACTATTTGCACAGTACGTTCGAGGTACAAAATACTCGTAAAAGGTTCCTCGTTCATTTTACCCCAGCGTCATTCGCTGAAGATAACTGACAGTACGAAAAAAAATTATTTGTACACCTCCGAGCTTGGGGATTATTTATATCGTGTCATCATTTGGTTTCTCCGTTCGTGGCGAATGAAAAAAGGCTTCAGACGCAGGATACATTTTCATCCGGGGGAATCTACGCGTGCATACGATTGCGGGAATTTAAGTTTCCGAATGGTCTCGCGGTTTTATGGCAGGGTTAAAAAAAAACGTGAAAAAGATACGAAGAATGAAGAAAAGAAGAAAATCGCGCAAAAGGCGCAGGGGGCGAAAAGAACGGAGGGGACGCGGTTTTGCTTTTTTTTACGCGATGTCGGAGAGGTATAAATTAACATTCCAGAAGGTTGCGAGTATATGCGTAAGCGTATCTCATGGGAAACACGTTTGTTTTTCTCAACCCAGAATGCATTTTTGCGTCTCACCAGCCCCTTTTTTATCGTCATTATTATGATTATTCTCAAACGGATTTTATACAATGACCAACATTAATCGGGTTTTCAGTCAGTTTTTCCATCATTTCAAAAAAAAAAACAGCTACTTCCTCTCGTAATGAATTTAAGATACATTCGAGTCCAATCCCAAAAAAGCCAAAGTAGAAAGCGAATTTCGAGTATTCAGCGATGGTGTAAAAATCGAAAAAAAAAGGTCAGCGTGTGAAAGCTCGTTGACTTTACGCAGTAACAATATAAAAAAGAAAAATTTCGAAAAAATATCGAGAATTTTGGAAAATATGGAGAATTATTGTCAACGATGCGTTATTTTTCGTAGATTTTCAAAAAAATGTTTACGAGCCGCGAGAGAAAATGTACGCTTTGGGAAGATTTCGAAAAATTAACGTGCATTCGGAAGAATTAATAATATTAATTCTAAATACATCGGAGGAAAATAAATACTCCAAATTTCCTTCGAAATCTTCGTTTGTTGTTGTACGATCTGTTGATAACTTTTCGATATATTCAAAAAAAAAACAGCTACTTCCTCCCGTAATGAATTTAAGATACATTCGAGTCCAATCCCAAAAAAGCCAAAGTAGAAAGCGAATTTCGAGTATTCAGCGATGGTGTAAAAATCGAAAAAAAAAGGTCAGCGTGTGAAAGCTCGTTGACTTTACGTAGTAACAATATAAAAAAGAAAAATTTCGAAAAAATATCGAGAATTTTGGAAAATATGGAGAATTATTGTCAACGATGCGTTATTTTTCGTAGATTTTCAAAAAAATGTTTACGAGCCGCGAGAGAAAATGTACGCTTTGGGAAGATTTCGAAAAATTAACGTGCATTCGGAAAAATGAATAATATTAATTATAAATACATCGGAGGAAAATAAATACTCCAAATTTCCTTCGAAATCTTCGTTTGTTGTTGTACGATCTGTTGATAACTTTTCGATATATTCAAAAAAAAAACAGCTACTTCCTCCCGTAATGAATTTAAGATACATTCGAGTCCAATTCCAAAAAAGCCAAAGTAGAAAGCGAATTTCGAGTATTCAGCGATGGTGTAAAAATCGAAAAAAAAAGGTCAGCGTGTGAAAGCTCGTTGACTTTACGTAGTAACAATATAAAAAAGAAAAATTTCGAAAAAATGTAGAGAATTTTGGAAAATATGGAGAATTATTGTCAACGATGCGTTATTTTTCGTAGATTTTCAAAAAAATGTTTACGAGCCGCGAGAGAAAATGTACGCTTTGGGAAGATTTCGAAAAATTAACGTGCATTCGGAAAAATGAATAATATTAATTCTAAATACATCGGAGGAAAATAAATACTCCAAATTTCCTTCGAAATCTTCGTTTGTTGTTGTACGATCTGTTGATAACTTTTCGATATATTCAAAAAAAAAACAGCTACTTCCTCCCGTAATGAATTTAAGATACATTCGAGTCCAATCCCAAAAAAGCCAAAGTAGAAAGCGAATTTCGAGTATTCAGCGATGGTGTAAAAATCGAAAAAAAAAGGTCAGCGTGTGAAAGCTCGTTGACTTTACGTAGTAACAATATAAAAAAGAAAAATTTCGAAAAAATATCGAGAATTTTGGAAAATATGGAGAATTATTGTCAACGATGCGTTATTTTTCGTAGATTTTCAAAAAAATGTTTACGAGCCGCGAGAGAAAATGTACGCTTTGGGAAGATTTCGAAAAATTAACGTGCATTCGGAAAAATGAATAATATTAATTCTAAATACATCGGAGGAAAATAAATACTCCAAATTTCCTTCGAAATCTTCGTTTGTTGTTGTATGATCTGTTGATAACTTTTCAAAATATTCAAAAAAAAAACAGCTACTTCCTCTCGTAATGAATTTAAGATACATTCGAGTCCAATCCCAAAAAAGCCAAAGTAGAAAGCGAATTTCGAGTATTCAGCGATGGTGTAAAAATCGAAAAAAAAAGGTCAGCGTGTGAAAGCTCGTTGACTTTACGTAGTAACAATATAAAAAAGAAAAATTTCGAAAAAATATCGAGAATTTTGGAAAATATGGAGAATTATTGTCAACGATGCGTTATTTTTCGTAGATTTTCAAAAAAATGTTTACGAGCCGCGAGAGAAAATGTACGCTTTGGGAAGATTTCGAAAAATTAACGTGCATTCGGAAGAATGAATAATATTAATTCTAAATACATCGCACGAAAATAAATACTCCAAATTTTCTTCGAAATCTTCGTTTGTTGTTGTACGATCTGTTGATAACTTTTCGATATATTATCAGCGTCAAAACTCGACGTGCTTCTCGATTGTACCTACGAAACATGCGAACGTTCGAAAAAAAGGCTTTTCGTCGATTCGCGAATAAACGAGAGACGAAAATGTCGTTGGTCCAAAAAAAAAAAAATTGCAACGAAGATGAGACGGCGATTTTTTTGGTTTTTTCAGAGATGGGCTGGTCAATGTTGGCCTTGTGGGCCCTCACAACGGTAGTTTTGGTATCGCCTTATCGGGTGCCTGATTTTCGAGAATTACCATCAATTCAAAAGCACATTCCACCCTCGAATGTCCCGTCATTCCAACGAACTTCCGTCGAAAGACTCCCTCATTACTCCGAGAATCTTCAAGCAAACGACCTTGAGTATGGTTCCCGAAGTTTGCCTCTGAGAAGCGCCGTTGAAGCTCCACCGGATGTTCCTGGTTCCAAGAGCCAAGAGCTCCGCCAATCCATCCAAGGAATTCCGGAATTGTAAGTACGGAATGGACCATGGAAAAAAGTACACAAGGTCGTGAATAATTCACAAAAACATCCATGCAAATTCCGCCATCTTGCGAATGTTCAAAAAGACGATAAACTTCTAATATGATAAAAAATATAATTTAAAATGAATTTAAGAGAATATAAACCGGCACTCACATTATTTTTTAAACATTTTTTTCGTCGGAACAGCGCTGGAAAATCAGCACGTTTAAAAGTGCATTTTTTTGAGAAAAATGTTGCATTTTCAGCGCCGGCAGGAGGATACCTCTGAGAGATGCGGTTGAGCGTCGCAACGCACCGTTTTTCGGAGGCTTCACTCACGAATCCATCTGGCTCGAACGAGTAACACCGCCGAGTATTCGAGAAAATAAAAATTCGGAATTCGTCGTTTGTCACTTTGAATCCAATGGAGCTCGCAGAGCTGAGCCTTTTTCTCTGACGCCTCGAGCGATACCGAATAAAAAATGCACTCATCTCGTCTACGGAGGAGCTACGATAGGTGAGTTATCGAATGAATAAATTAAATCGTGCTGTGCGCTGTAAAACAATAATAATTCTGAAAATTATCGCTATAAATGTATCGAAGATCAAATATAATTAATCTTTCGTTAACGAAAAATTGGAAAAATTTATTTCTCATCGTTTGTAACGTTTTTCTTCCAGACACGAATGACCTGACGGTAATTCCAAGAGATCGGGACTACGACGTGATGAAAGGTATTTTTGAAAACGCGCTAATTTGCAATTCAATCGTTGGCAATTGCGAAAATAAAATTGTAAAAGTTGGTTAATTATTTCAACGACGATTTTTGACTTTGTCTCGTCAAATTCCAAGTTTTCGACGAAATTTTGAGCAGCGGTGAACGTTATTCGAAAATCTAATCCGTCACAGGTGGATACGAACTTGCCCTGGACCAGCGAAGGAAAGATCCATCGCTGCGCGTGGTCTTGTCGATTATTTTACCGGACGATGAAAGTTTGTTCGACAAAATGGCAGATTCGTGGGATTCCCGGGAGAAATTGAGTCGGTCGATACTCGATTTTTTGAAAAATTACGAATTTGACGGAATCGAGATCGACTCGAGTCACGATTCGACGAAGGGATTGAAGGGTCTCATGAGACTCGTTTACGAGACGCTATCTTCGAGAGGATTGACGGTGCTGATTGGGCTCGGATCGAACGTTCATCCCGACCGGAAATTGACCGAAGTGGCGGACCTCTTGACCCTTCGGGCTTGGCGAACGTCCAAGAGCAAAGTCGCCGTTCATCCTGCGCCGCTGGATTTCGCCATTTCCATTACGAAAAAGTGGCTGGATGCTGGCATCGACGGGAGAAAAATCATCCTTGGTGTACCATTGATCGGAGCGAGTTACACGCTAAAATTGAAAAATTCCACGGATCTTGGTGCCCCTGTTTCCGGACCTGGGTTCGAAGGAACGTACACGAAAAAACGGGGTACACTCGCTTATTACGAGATCTGCGAAAAACTCGAAAATCTCTGGTCCTACGGCAGGGACGAGGAAGGACCCTACGTTAAACGCGGTGATCAATGGATCGGGTACGACGATCCTGTTTCGACGAAACTCAAAGCGGCCTTCGTCAAATCGGCTGGTCTCGCTGGTATATCTTTGATGAGTCTGGACCTCGATGATTTTGTGGTAATTTGAAAAATCTTGATGAAAAATCATATTATGCGAGTCTAAAGTTGTTTTACATGCAAACTTTTTCATTGATCTTCCGACAGCCGGAATGACGCCATTTGGTAAATTCTTTCGTCCAAATGAGCCTGAAACTTTCTATTCTCCCATAAAAACGAATTTTCAATATAACTTTGACGTCATTTAAAAATGACGAGTTTGACATTTTTTTGCAATATTGATACTCGACGAAACTCAAAGCGGCCTTCGTCAAATCGGCTGGTCTCGCTGGTATATCTTTGATGAGTCTGGACCTCGATGATTTTGTGGTAATTTGAAAAATCTTGATGAAAAATCATGTTATGCGAGTCTAAAGTTGTTTTACATGCAAGCTTTTTCATTGACCTTCCGACAGCCGGAACGACGCCAATTGGCGTCGTGAAATTGAAATAGTAAATTTTTTCGTCCAAATGAGCCTGAAACTTTCTATTCTCCCATAAAAATGAATTTTCAATATAAATTTGACGTCATTTAAAAATGACGAGTTTGACATTTTTTTGCAATATTGATACTCGACGAAACTCAAAACGGCCTTCGTCAAATCTCTGGACCTCGATGATTTCGTGGTAATTTGAAAAATCTTGATGAAAAATCATATTATGCGAGTCTAAAGTTGTTTTACATGCAAGCTTTTTCATTGACCTTCCGACAGCCGGAATGACGCCATTTGGTAAATTCTTTCGTCCAAATGAGCCTGAAACTTTCTATTCTTACATAAAAACGAATTTTTAATAAAAATTTGACGTCATTTAAAAATGACGAGTTTGATATTTTTTTGCAATATTGATACTCAACGACCGGCTCAAAAACCTATGAAAGAGGTGATTGGAGCTGATAAAGTTGCTTTTTTCAAAAGAATACTACCGGCAGTCGGACGGTTGAATGTTCAACACTGTCAAAAGTTATTCAAATGCAAATCAGAACGTCCTCGAACGTCGTTTACTTTCTTTTTCCAATCTTCTACTTTTCCAAAAAAAAATAACATCGTGCCTGCCCTGGTATAAAAATAAACGACTGATGGTAAATAAAAAATGACAAAAAACTAGTAATCAACGTACTCCTTTTCAGGACTTTTGAACGAAAAATCAAATTTCATGAGACTAAATAAAATATAACGTTATTCATTAAAAAGGCAATTTCTATAATATCAAATATCGATAACGATTTTGACACTAAACTTACCACCGACCGGTCAAATTGAGTGTCGAATGAACATAAATTATCTCGTCTCTATAATTATTGACTCTATAATTGACAATAAATGGCAATTAATTCTAACGACACAATTATCGTCAGCAGCAGAGGTCGATTATTACAGCAGTAACATCGTCGTAAAATCAAATGAATTATTTAAAAACCACCAGAGAAGCGGAAAAATGTATTTTTCGTTAAATTCTTTTCCAAACGTTTTGCGAATAAATAAAAAATCTGTTTTAAAGGGCATCTGCGGTGAGCCGTGGCCAATTTTGAACACAGCCGTCGCAACCCTCGGCAATTACGAGGCTCCTATCGAAAAATGCGACGTCGATGGTTTTTATCCGGACTTGGATAACTGCGCTGGTTATCTCTCGTGCGAAAATGGTGAAAATGAAAAAAATCTATGTAAACGAGATCGCGAGTACGGTCGTTGACCGACGAATCTTCCTTTTTACGCAAACTTGCGTTTCGGAAGAGTTTGGAATTTTTTTTTTTTTTTTTTCAGGATTCTTGTATCGAGGTGCGTGCGGCGATGGACGTTTTTTCGATAATTCGAGCAAACGCTGCGTACCGGCTCGTCCCGAAGCGTGCGTACCCGGGACGCGTCAGGTTTTGAAAAAACAGAAACTTCAACATTCAAAACGGGATCCCAAGAGCCCTCGCGCTGTTTGTTACGTAACTTCTTGGTCCATGTACAGAAAAGGGGATGGTAAATTTGCCCCTGAACAATTGAACACGGATTTGTGCACCGATGTTATTTATTCTTTCGCTGGATTGGATCCCGAAAGTCTTGAGATACAGCCGTTCGATCCGTGGGCTGACATCGACAACAGTAAGTCGATCTTCTCACAGAAGTCGCCGAAAAGCAACGTTTTTTACAAAAATAATCGAAGACGAGTGTATTTAGTGACATGGCACAGAGGAACTGACGATTTCAGAATTTCGAAATTTTGACAATGTTTTTTAGTCCACAAAAAATACTTTTTGCAGTATTTCCAAATTCTAAAATCGTCAGTCCGTGACACTGAATACTCGCGACAAATTTCAAACCGCTCCGATTTACAGATTAAACCTGAGAATTTTTCGAAAAACGTTCTCCAAAGTTTTATCCGTTGAATATTCAACATTTTTCGACCAACTTTCTTCGAATTTGATTTTGGTTTTGCTTGAATCGTATCGCCAAAAGGTCCTCAAAAATGGTCTCGCTATCGTTATCCATTGAGGGAACATTTTGCCATTTAAATTGCGAATACGAGAAGAATATTTGGTTTTTTCTCGAAATATCTTTAATACTCCAAAAACAAAATTCAGAGAATATTTTACGTCTTTGATGACAGTTTTATTCGATTTGGGAGACGAAGAAATCTGAACCGATTCTCGATATTTCTCCGTCGAATTTAGTGACATGGCACAGAGGAACTGACGATTTCAGAATTTCGAAATTTTGACAATGTTTTTTAGTCCACAAAAAATACTTTTTGCAGTATTTCCAAATTCTAAAATCGTCAGTCCGACTGAATACTCGCGACAAATTTCAAACCGCTCCGATTTACAGAATAAACCTGAGAATTTTTCGAAAAACGTTCTCCAAAGTTTTATCCGTTGAATATTCAACATTTTTCGACCAACTTTCTTCTCATTTGATTTTGGTTTTGCTTGAATCGTATCGCCAAAAGGTCCTCAAAAATGGTCTCGCTATCGTTATCCATTGAGGGAATATTTTGCCATTTAAATTGCGAATACGAGAAGAATATTTGGTTTTTTCTCGAAATATCTTTAATACTCCAAAAACAAAATTCAGAGAATATTTTACGTCTTTGATGACAGTTTTATTCGATTTGGGAGACGAAGAAATCTGAACCGATTCTCGATATTTCTCCGTCGAATTTCTTACCCCTTGTTGTCCTTCACTGAAAAAAAAACTTTTCTAATCTCTCGATCAGATCTTTTCGAGAGAGTAACGTCACTGAACGGACCGAGATCGCTTCTGGGATTGGGCGGATGGACCGACAGTTCGGGGGATAAATATTCGCGGTTGGTGAACAACGCGGGCGCTCGCAAACAATTCGTGAAATCGGCGGTGAATTTCCTTCAAAAGTACGGATTCGAGGGTCTATCTTTCGAGTGGCTTTATCCGGTTTGCTGGCAGAGCCAATGTGGCAAAGGGCCGAAAACCGATCGGCCGAGCTTTACGAAACTTTTGCAAGAATTGAAAAACGAATTTGACGCTGCTCGGCCAAAATTGACACTCGCCGTTGCCGTTTCCGGTTACAAGGAGATCATCGACGTTGCTTACGACTTTCCGGAAATTTCCGAGGCGGCGGACTTCATTTCCGTCATGACTTATGATTATCACGGTGCTTGGGAGAAACAGGTCGGACATTTATCACCCCTGTACGGCAGCCAGGGTGAACAACATCCGTTTTACAATACGGTAAGATTCAGTCTGTTGGGCGATGCAAAATGACCTTGAAAACGATGAAAACCGAGGATTGCAAGTCCTGAAACATTTCCGAGTGATTTTGCCATCAGTTTTTGCAATTTTACAATTTTATTTTGTCAAAATTGTCCGGCAACCATCTGTACGATACGCCTTTTTTTAATGAACATTTTTGACATTTTTCGTCGTTCGTTTCGTCGTGAACAACATCCGTTTTACAATACGGTAAGATTCAGTCTGTTGGGCGATGCAAAATGACCTTGAAAACGATGAAAACCGAGGATTGCAAGTCCTGAAACATTTCCGAGTGATTTTGCCATCAGTTTTTGCAATTTTACAATTTTATTTTCTCAAAATTGTCCGGCAACGATCTGTACGATACGCCTTTTTTTAATGAACATTTTTGACATTTTTCGTCGTTCGTTTCGTCGTGAACAACATCCGTTTTACAATACGGTAAGATTCAGTCTGTTGGGCGATGCAAAATGACCTTGAAAACGATGAAAACCGAGGATTGCAAGTCCTGAAACATTTCCGAGTGATTTTGCCATCAGTTTTTGCAATTTTACAATTTTATTTTGTCAAAATTGTCCGGCAACCATCTGTACGATACGCCTTTTTTTAATGAACATTTTTGACATTTTTCGTCGTTCGTTTCGTCGTGAACAACATCCGTTTTACAATACGGTAAGATTCAGTCTGTTGGGCGATGCAAAATGACCTTGAAAACGATGAAAACCGAGGATTGCAAGTCCTGAAACATTTCCGAGTGATTTTGCCATCAGTTTTTGCAATTTTACAATTTTATTTTCTCAAAATTGTCCGGCAACCATCTGTACGATACGTCTTTTTTAAATGAACATTTTTGACATTTTTCGTCGTTGAAAATCGAATTTTCAACGACATTTTTCTTCGTTAAAATTTTCGATGTCAAAATCTTGAGTTTCCGACTTGACGAATAAACGAAATTCGTGTTTCAGAATTTTACGATGAATTACATAGCGAGTCTCGGAGCGGCGAGATCAAAGCTTCTCGTGGGCATCCCGTTTTACGGTCAGACTTACCGTCTGGTGCAGAACGATTTGTACAAGCTGGGAGATCCGGTCGCGGGCGCCGGAGCTTCCGGTGAGTTCACCAAACAGCCGGGAATGCTGGCTCACTACGAGATATGCGATCGCGTAAAACGACAAAATTGGAAAGTCGATAAAGGTACGAGAATTAAAGAAAAACCAACGAAAAATCGTTGTTTTATTTTTTTCGCGACAATCTCCGGAATGAAACGTCTCTCAAAATCAGGTCCCACGGCGCACCACAAGGATCAACTGGTGGCTTACGAAGATGTTACGAGCATCGAAAAAAAAGGCCGATGGATCGTGAAAAACGGTTTCGGAGGAGCGACGGCTTGGACGGCGGACCTCGACGACTTCACGAACCGCTGCTGCACGGGGGCTTTTCCACTACTGACGAGCCTCAATTACGCTTTGGGTAAATGCGAACGAATTTTTTTTTTCGATCGAAATAATCTTTTTCCCACCGCTTTTTCAACGAAATTCAACGTTTTTGAAAAGTGCTTGAGAAAAATGCTTCCCGCGCTTCGGAAATTTCTCGAAATTTTTTTTTTTTTTTTTAGGAATTCGAAACAAAGGTGTACCTCCGTACGAAAATTGCGAGAGGCCTCCCGAGCCAATCACGCCACCAGCAGCGACACTGACGACTCCGAACGAGGCTCTCGAGGGTGGCGATGGCTCTTATCAAACGAGTTCAATGACCTCGTCGACGACGACGAAAGCAACGACCTGGCCAACGTGGACGGAAAAACCGAGCAAAAGACCGACTACAACCGCGAGTACAAGCTGGACATGGACGAATCCAACGACGACCACGACTGCTAGGTACGAAACGTTGATTGAGCTATCATTGTCTGTCCTTTCGAGGACAGACAATTATCCCGTGAGCGCTGCAGGATGCCCGATGACCTTTGGTGATTGTAAAGTCTCATTCATCGTCGTAAAGACCGATAATTCAGCGTTACAGCGCGGTGCAAACTCTTGGCCGATAAAATCATCGGCGGGAAATTAAATGACGAAATTAACGTTCGTTAAATAGTCGAGATCGCGCCTTTCAATTATTTTTTCACAGATTTGTTCGTAAGAATAAATTTACGCGAAAAAACATCCTGGGAAATTTATAATTCAGTATCGCATCTTGTTATGGTGCAATATTAGAAAAAAATACAAATTGCACTCTGCGTATGTCGCTGAAGATGTTCCGGAAGTAAAATCTCGACAAAATCGAAATTTACCGAGACTCGACGAAAAAATAAAATGCGATAAAAAGTAGTCACGTATAAAAGCACATTTCTCAACAAATATCGATATACATACGATTTTTTCGTATTTTTTTTAAATTTCAGTTTATACGGAAAAAAAGGGATTTTTCGAACGATTTTTTTTGTATAACTTTGGTAATCACTTTTCTAAATAGTTATTGTTCCATGACTTTCTCAAAACTCGCATTCTCCGTCGGTTTTGTGAGGATTGTACCTCCGGAACGTCCTTGAACGATGTATTACGTAATATGACATTATTAATTGTATATTTATTTCGATTAATTTCCATGAAAATCATTGATGCAATTATCAATAATTTTCAAATTTGTCTTCCCTGTCGCTGATGATATTAGAACAACGACGATCAATTGGACACCCGCAATGACGGAAATACCGTGCAACGGAGTACAATACGTGGCAAATCCAAAGGATTGCGGAACTTACTTCAAGTGCGATCGCGGCGTGTTGAAACTCGAACAATGCCCCGCGGGCCTGCACTGGGACGACTCACGAGGACGTTGCAACTGGCCGTCGATGGCTAATTGTCAGCAAGGTAATTTTTTCATGAATTTCATTATTAAAATCGGCGTTGTGCGGGTATCATCCAACGAGAGCTAAATTATAACGATTAATTACTCATCATAGTAATTAATTAATTAATTAATTAATTAATTACTATGATTAGTAATTATAACGATTAATTACTAATCATAGTAATTAGTAATTAATTAATTAATTAATTAATTACTATGATGAGTAATTATAACGATTAATTACTAATCATAGTAATTAATTAATTAATTAATTAATTAATTACTATGATTAGTAATTAATCTTTCGTAGTCGTCGTCGTAGTCGTTCGTAGTTCGTAGTCGTAAGTCGTAGTAATTAATTAATTAATTAATTAATTATTTCTCAATTTCCATACATTTATACTCATAGTACACCCGTCGTTTCCGGCTCGTTCGTAAACGTTCGAGACTTTTCAAAAGTTTGAACCGCGCGTATAAATAATCGGAGAATATTAAGAGGGAAATTTCTTTTTTTTTACGAAGAAAAATTCAGAACGATCGGGATATTTTTTTAAATATCGCGCTAAACAAATTTCACCCGCTGAAAAGTCCGAAGACATTCGTCCGACAAATTGTGAACATGTATACGACGAAACGTAGAGTTTTTTTGTATTTAGAAAGGTCTCGTTGTTTTTTTTGTCTCGACCTTTTGAGAGACGCTTCTTGGCCTTGGAGCACCATGGAATGTTTGGGAGAATATTTATGAATTTTAACAGTCGTCCGCGTAATAAAAACGTAACGTGTGTAGACGAAAAGTACCCGAGGCCGAAAAGTCTACATCACGAATAACAGAATTTTTTCAAGCGATTCATTTGAGTTTTCTATACCAGTTATCGAGTAAAAAATCTCTACGTACCCCCGTAGAAAAACCTGTTTCAAGTTTGCCGCATTCTGCATCATCGTGGATCGTCAATCACGTCGCACGTATCTTTCTCGTTGCTTTTTCCCTTCTCGCTCTTCGTCTTCCTCCTTTTTTCTCTCTTCTTTTACCTCATCTCGTTGTTTCAATGTTATATCTCGGGAAGAAAACGCGTCTCTTCTTCACAACTGTGTCACACATGAACTTTAATGGTCGACACATCTACGACGTTACGTGTGGTACAGTTGGATACGCGGTGACGTGACGGGACGGTGCAAGGAACTCGTCGTCCGGTTTTTGTTTTTGAAAATTCGTATACTTCCGCGTTAACGATGTTTCGCGGCCTTCGAGTAGTACTTCCGGTTATGTGTCTCATCGTTGCTGTTGACTCTTTTGCGCGGCAAGATGACAATATTGTCGGGTTCAGAAAAAAATATTCGACGATCGAACGAGGTAACGAAGCGCTGTTTACTCCCACAGTTATTTTTTTGATAACTTTTTTTTTCTCTTGCGGGACTTTTTGAAAACTTTTTGAAATCAACGCGAAAAAAGTCAATCGTATGTAGGGTACTGTGCGCGGTCTGGAAAAATAAAAAATCGGAAAAACCTTCGAAAAATTCATTTTTTTTTTAAATATTGAATTGATCTTTACGTCATCCGTTCGTCATTTGGTTTTTGTTTTTGAAAATTCGTATATTTCCGCGTTAACGATGTTTCGCGTCGTTCGAGGGGTACTTCCGGTTCTGTGTCCCATCGTTGCTGTTGACTCTTTAGCGCGGCAAGATAACAATATTGTCGGGCTCAGAAAAAAATATTCGACGATCGAACGAGGTAACGAAGCGCTGTTTACTCCCACAGTTATTTTTTTGATAACTTTTTTTTCTCTTGCGGGACTTTTTGAAAACTTTTTGAAATCAACGCGAAAAAAGTCAATCGTATGTAGGGTACTGTGCGCGGTCTGGAAAAATAAAAAATCGGAAAAACCTTCGAAAAATTCATTTTTTTTTTAAATATTGAATTGATCTTTACGTCATCCGTTCGTCACTTGGTTTTTGTTTTTGAAAATTCGTATATTTCCGCGTTAACGATGTTTCGCGTCGTTCGAGGGGTACTTCCGGTTCTGTGTCCCATCGTTGCTGTTGACTCTTTAGCGCGGCAAGATGACAATATTGTCGGGCTCAGAAAAAAATATTCGACGATCGAACGAGGTAACGAAGCGCTGTTTACTCCCACAGTTATTTTTTTGATAACTTTTTTTTTCTCTTGCGGGACTTTTTGAAAACTTTTTGAAATTAACGCGAAAAAGGTCAATCGTATGTGGGGTACTGTCCGCGGTCTGGAAAAATAAAAAATCGGAAAAACCTTCGAAAAATTCATTTTTTTTTTAAATATTGAATTGATCTTTACGTCATCCGTTCGTCATTTGGTTTTTGTTTTTGAAAATTCGTATATTTCCGCGTTAACGATGTTTCGCGTCCTTCGAGTAGTACTTCCGGTTCTGTGTCTCATCGTTGCCGTTGACTCTTTAGCGCGGCAAGATGACAATATTGTCGGGTTCAGAAAAAAATATTCGACGATCGAACGAGGTAACGAAGCGCTGTTTACTCCCACAGTTATTTTTTTGATAACTTTTTTTTTCTCTTGCGGGACTTTTTGAAAAATTTATGACGCGTGCGCAGCGTTTTTCCAGAGCAATGCGATACAATGTGAATATTGACTAACGCGAAAAAAGTCAATAGTACGTAGGCGGCCTAAAAAAATTAAAATCCTGAAAATCTGCAGAAAAATTCATTTTTTCACATATTGAATCGATTTTTACAACGTCATTGGCTTGAAAGATTTTTTACAACGTTGAAAAAAAATGTCTAAACACCGAAAAGAATATTAAAAAATCAAGTGTTTCGAAAACGAGTGAGTGAAAAAAGTTCATCGAATACTTCCTAAACTTCTTTTTAAATACTTGCTGATTGTTTATCGCTGTTGTCGGTTATTTTTTCAAATTTGTATAGCATTGATGAGTACTTGAAATGCTCGCTCTTCTCATTTCGCAAAATGACGTTCGTCTCCATTTTCATCGCCGCACTTTTGTAGAAAAATAATTCTGCTAAATTCCATCGTTTGTGTTTCATCGGAGGCTTCGTTGACATTTTTTTTTTCAACCAAGGCGAAATTTCGCGCAAGAATAACGAGCTTTCCGGTATTTTCGTTTTGCCTCAAGAGGTAACGAAGCGCTGTTTACTCCCACAGTTATTTTTTTGATAACTTTTTTTTTCTCTTGCGGGACTTTTTGAAAAATGTATGACGTGTGCGAGGCGTTTTTCCAGAGCAATGCGATACAATGTGAACGTTGTCTACCGCGAAAAAAGTCAATCGTACGTAGGCGGTCTAAAAAAATTAAAATCCTGAAAATCTGCAGAAAAATTCATTTTTTCACATATTGAATCGATTTTTACAACGTCATTGGCTTGAAAGATTTTTTACAACGTTGAAAAAAAATGTCTAAACACCGAAAAGAATATTAAAAAATCAAGTGTTTCGAAAACGAGTGAGTGAAAAAAGTTCATCGAATACTTCCTAAACTTCTTTTTAACCACTTGCTGATTGTTTATCGCTGTTGTCGGTTATTTTTTCAAATTTGTATAGCATTGATGAGTACTTGAAATGCTCGCTCTATCTCATTTCGCAAAATGACGTTCGTCTCCATTTTCATCGCCGCACTTTTGTAGAAAAATAATTCTGCTAAATTCCATCGTGTGTGTTTCATCGGAGGCTTCGTTGACATTTTTTTTTTCAACCAAGGCGAAATTTCGCGCAAGAATAACGAACTTTCCGGTATTTTCGTTTTGACTCAAGGAACGACCGGAAATACCGTAACGACACCCCCGCCTACGATTGCCGCCCAAAGACCGACCATCACGACCACTTCCGCAAAACCACCGACGACGACGACGACGACGACGACGTCGTCACCAACCACCTTGACAGACACCAAGGAATGCGAGCACGGACAGTACTACGCTTATCCAAATTCATGCACGAATTTTCTCATCTGCGTCAATGGCAATCTCGTGACCCAGCAATGTGGTCCTGGCCTCAATTGGGATGACAAAAAGCACATGTGTGACTGGGCCTTTAAAAATCCATGCAAAAGTCTCCCAACGGTTAACTCGGCAGCGCTCGTCATGAAGGAAGTCAAATTAGACGTGAGTTGGAAATCTGCGTCATTTTTCGTCTCGTTTTTCATATATTCGGTATCGGCAATTATGGCTCAAGGTCGTTTCGTCAATTTCGATCGATCTTCGACAGCGAGTCATGGAATTGTTTCTCCCGATCGATATTTCATACATCAAACTCTACCGAAATGGATTTTCAACAAAATTATAAAATTATTACGATATTTTCAAAAAATGCTTCTCTGCTGATGGAAAATTATCGATTTTCTTTTTTTTGATCCAATATCCTGGGTGAAAAGAACGAGATAAAAATCGAGATCAGACTGAATTTGATCGAAAAAGAATTTCGGTAAAGTTTGATCGTTGAAATATCTGCTTCATTTTATACTCCAAAAAGCTAAAATCTATCCGGAAAAGTAGTTCGTTCGCTCGGTGAGATGAAATTTCGTGGTCCATCGACGAGAGATAATTTCCTCGTCGTTTTCTAGGATCAATGCGTTCCCGGAAGTTTTAGCGGTGTACCGGGCGATTGCGGAAGTTATTACACGTGTTTATGGGGGCGTCGAGAAAAATTCGAGTGCGCTCCGGGGCTTCACTTCAGCAAAGAGTCTCACATATGCGACTGGCCCTCGAGAGCCAATTGCGACGATCGCAAAGAGCAAACTACTCATCCTTTTGTTGAACTGGAAATACCGGAAATCCAAGGTCAGACCACCTCGCAAAAACCCTGGAGGCCAGACTCAACTACGGGGAGTCACGTGACTGAAACTCAAAAACCATGGATGACAAGTACGTCGACTCAAAAGCCAAGCACGCAACGACCGGCCACCACGCAAAACCCATGGACGGAAAAACCTAAACCATTGCCACCTCCTCAAATCGACCCTGCCAAGGTTTCACCCTTGTCAGGGCATTACAAGGTAATAATTCGAAATAAAAAATAACGCTAAAAATAAGCTTAATGAAAACATAAGATATTTTGAAAAGAATGGTCCAGTTGGGCTTGGAATTTTTTCCTGATTATTACAGCATCATTAAGCTACTTTAAATTCTCATTATCGCTGAACTTTCGAATTCGCCTGATGAGAAATGACAAATTTTGCAATATTCATATTGCCACCTCCTCAAATCGACCCTGCCAAGGTTTCACCCTTGTCAGGGCATTACAAGGTAATAATTCGAAATAAAAAATAACGCTAAAAATAAGCTTAATGAAAACATAAGTTATTTTGAAAAGAATGGTCCAGTTGTGCTTGGAATTTTTTCCTGATTATTACAGCATCATTAAGCTACTTTAAATTCTCATTATCGCTGAACTTTCGAATTCGCCTGATGAGAAATGACAAATTTTGCAATATTCATATTGCCACCTCCTCAAATCGACCCTGCCAAGGTTTCCCCCTTGTCAGGGCATTACAAGGTAATAATTCGAAATAAAAAATAACGCTACAAATAAGCTTAATAAAAACATAAGTTATTTTGAAAAGAATGGTCCAGTTGTGCTTGGAATTTTTTCCTGATTATTACAGCATCATTAAGCTACTTTAAATTATCATTATCGCTGAACTTTCGAATTCGCCTGATGAGAAATGACAAATTTTGCAATATTCATATTGCCACCTCCTCAAATCGACCCTGCCAAGGTTTCCCCCTTGTCAGGGCATTACAAGGTAATAATTCGAAATAAAAAATAACGCTAAAAATAAGCTTAATGAAAACATAAGATATTTAAAAAAGAATGGTCCAGTTGTGCTTGGAATTTTTTCCTGATTGTTACAGCATCATTAAGCTACTTTAAATTATCATTATTGCTGAACTTTCGAATTCGCTTGATGAGAAATGACAAATTTTGCAATATTCATATTGCCACCTCCTCAAATCGACCCTGCCAAGGTTTCACCCTTGTCAGGGCATTATACCTGCCAAGGGCAGGTAATAATTCGAAATAAAAAAAAACGCAATTACAATCAGACTACGATTCACTTTTCGATTCAACAATTTCACACGGAAAAAAAAATGCCCGGGCCCCAAAAACAAATCAACACCCTCTCGAGATCGGCCATCTTTTTTCACTCCGGAGGGGTAGCCGAGAGACCGTAAAAAAAATGTAAACGTCCAAAAAACATTCCGCAAACTTTATTTCCTTCATTATTCGGATGAATTTTTTGACTACACTGGGAATTTCACGGTGGAATCTCGTATTTATACGAAATTTAAAATCTTTGTACGCGAGGGACAATAATTCACCATTTTTCTACATGATTTTTGAAAAATTTCAACCGTACCGAAAGAACACGAACAGGGTAATTTAAAAACACGAGTTTTCTGAATTATTTTCTGTACCAATTATATTTTTTTAGAATTTCACAGCTTTATTGTAAAAAATGCCTCTCGCACCTCCAAATCGCATACATTTTTTCCGGGACCAAGTTCCGAAAAAGAGTCGGGAGGAAATATACGAAATAAATGTTTTCCGTAGGTCGTGTGTTACTTCACCAATTGGGCATGGTATCGCAAAGGAGTCGGTCGATATTTACCCGAGAATATCGACCACACTCTCTGCACTCACATAGTCTACGGATTCGCAGTTTTGGACTACTCGAACCTCGTCATAAAGGCTCACGATTCTTGGGCGGATTACGACAACCGTAAAAACCAATAAAATTCACCATTCGAAAAATAATAATTCCATGGAAAAATCTGCCTTGTGTGATAAAAAATTGTTCTTCGTAAATCTAATTTCCCCCTTGTTTTCTTTTTTGCATTTAGGCTTTTACGAACGCGTCCTCGCGTACAAACAACGAGGCCTCAAGGTACTTTTGGCACTCGGCGGATGGAACGATTCGGCGGGTGACAAATACAGCAGACTCGTTAATTCACCAGCAGCGAGAACAAAGTTCATCAAGCACGCCCTCGAGTTTCTCGAAAAATACGGTTTTGACGGCTTGGACTTGGATTGGGAGTATCCTGTCTGCTGGCAGGCAAGTATCGACGCATTTCGACGATTAAAACGCAAGAAAAAGAATCGTGAAGATTACTCAAAAAATAAAAATAATTTCAGATTGGAGTATCTTTTGAAAAAAAAAAAGAATAAAGTTAAATTCCAACAATTATGTTGGATAAACCCTCGTGCGATTGGAGAAGTTTTAAACTTGGTGAAATTTTTGAAATTTGCGCAGGTGGATTGTAGCAAAGGGCCGAAATCCGATAAGCAAAGTTTCTCGCTACTTTTGAGAGAATTGAGCGAAAAATTCAGACCTAGAGGGTTGCTCTTGTCATCGGCCGTATCGCCCAGCAAAACGGTCATTAACGAGGGCTACGATGTACCAGCATTGGCAAAGTATTTGGACTGGATTGCGGTCATGGCTTACGATTATCATGGACAATGGGACAAAAAAACTGGTCACGTCGCGCCTCTGTTTTACCATCCGGATGACGATGTTTATTTCTTCAATGCAAATTACACGATAAATTATTGGATTTCCAAAGGAGCACCGCCACGGTCGATAGTGATGGGTGAGTGAGCGAGTACAACCATGAGAATTTCAAGTACTTTACGATTTTGTTGAATCTTTGAAAAATCAATCATTTAAAAAATCAAAACGCTGCTCTGAGAGAAATGATTTTGAATATTACCAACATCACCGAGTGATCCACAAAATTGTTGAAAAAATTGAGTAAAAGTCCGAAAACTCTGTCCATTTTTCAATCTTAATTCGATTCGTTCAACTTTTCAATTACTCTTGGATTTTTATCGAAATTTTTTCCATATTTTCAAGATCTATTTTCCAAACGAGTTCCCTCGTTTGTGTCGTAAATTGCTCACGAGTTGACGAGGAACCTCTGCGCAAGAGAGGGGATTAATAATTTGCTGTTTTTAATATTTTTTTTCGAAACTGATCAAAATTTGTTTTCCTTTGGTATTTAGAGGTAAAATTCTTTTGGTCCAATTTCTTTCGATACATACAAAAATGAGCTTAATAAAAACATAAGATTTTTCGAAAAAAAATGGTCCAGTTGTGCTTGGAATTTTTTCCTGATTATTACAGCATCATTAAGCCACTTTAAATTCTCATTGTTGCTGAACTTTCGAATTCGGCTGATGAGAAATGAAAAATCTAGCAACTCATACGAAATGAAATGACTTTAATATTTTTCACGACGACCATTTTGTCCGTCCCAGGGATGCCAATGTACGGACAGTCTTTTACATTGAACGATCCACAGTCGGGCGTTGGTCTCAACTCGAGGGCGAGTGCCGGAAACGCCGGAGAATTCACGAAAGCCGCGGGTTTCCTGGCGTACTACGAAATATGCGACAGAATAAAAAACCGCGACTGGAAAGTCATCCAAGACCCGGAAAAGCGAATGGGGCCTTACGCCTACAAGGGCAATCAATGGGTGAGCTTCGACGACGTCGAAATGATACGAAAAAAATCGCAGTTCATAAGGGACATGGGCCTCGGCGGTGGAATGATTTGGGCGCTCGATCTCGACGATTTCAAAAATCGTTGCGGAAACGGTCCTCATCCTCTGATGCACGCGATACAGCAAGTTTTGGCTGGACCACCAAACGATCGTGACAAACGTGAGTAGCCATCGATTAGTCGGCCAACAATGACAAAAAACAAAAGATCCAATCACGCGGAAAGTATCAAACGGTCATTTCCGGTGTTTCCACAATGACCTTGAACGAAAATCGCAGCGATAACGCCACCGGATGTGGGCCAGGACCTGGAATGGAAAGTACCATCGCCGCGTCCGGTGACGTCGGTGCATCACGAGACCGCTACCCCCAATGTTCCCAAAGACGAGTACAAAATGGTTTGTTACTTCACAAACTGGGCGTGGTATCGTCAAAATGGCGGACGATATCTTCCCGAAGACATCGATGCCGATTTGTGCACCCACGTTGTTTACGGTTTTGCGGTACTGGACGGTTCCACATCGACGATCAAAACTCACGATTCTTGGGCCGACATCGACAACAGTAAGAGCCTACAAAAATCGACGATACTTTTAGTTGAAAATTTGTGAAAAATCCGTTTTTCGTCGTCCCAGAATTTTACGAGAGGGTCGTGGCCTACAAATCCAAGGGGATCAAGGTTTTATTGGCGATTGGCGGATGGAACGATTCGGCCGGTGACAAATACAGTCGTTTGGTCAATTCTCCGTCGTCAAGGTCACGATTCATCAGTCACGTGGTTCAATTCATCGAGAAATACGGGTTTGAGGGGTTGGACCTTGATTGGGAGTATCCGGTTTGCTGGCAGGTCGATTGCACCAAAGGGCCAACCAGCGACAAGCGATCTTTTAGCCTTTTCGTGAAGGAACTCAGCCAGACTTTTAAACCCAAAGGTCTTTTACTCTCAACCGCTGTTTCACCGAGCAAGCGCGTCATCGACGCGGGTTACGATGTTCCCGAATTATCGAAATACTTTGATTGGATTTCGGTAATGACGTACGATTTTCACGGCCAGTGGGACAAAAAGACCGGACACGTTGCACCCTTGTACCATCATCCCCAAGATTGGGAGCCAACCTTCAACGCGGTAAGTCTTTGCGGGATTCTTGTTGTATGAATTAAGGGGTCACATCTGCCCAAAGAGTTCGAAAAAAGAATCCAACTGCGGATTTTGTTTCACAAACTGTGGGGTAAAATCTACTGATTTTTTTCTGACCTTCAGAAAAAAAGCAGTTTCTCTCTAGCATTATTGAGTTTTTTTAAATCAAGTAGTGTTTTTGAGAATATTTAGAGAATATTCGGGTACAGAAAAATACGAAAATAACCGTCAAGACATTTTCGAGGGTGGAGAAGAAATTTTTCGGAACCACCTCGATAAATATATTATTATTGCCGTGAACCTGCCGAATTATTTTTTCCAACTGTTACCCAACTACGGATTTTGTTTCAAAAACTGTGGGGCAAAATCTACTGATTTTTTTCTGACCTTCAGAAAAAAAACAGTTTCTCTCTAGCGTTATTGAGTTTTTTTTATCAAGTAGTGTTTTTGAGAATATTTAGAGAATATTCGGGTACAGAAAAATACGAAAATAACCGTCAAGACATTTTCGAGGGTGGAGAAGAAATTTTTCGGAACCACCTCGATAAATATATTATTATTGCCGTGAACCTGCCGAATTATTTTTTCCAACTGTTACCCAACTACGGATTTTGTTTCACAAACTGTGGGCCAAAATCTACTGATTTTTTCTGACCTTCAGAAAAAAAACAGTTTCTCTCTAGCATTATTGAGTTTTTTTAAATCAAGTAGTGTTTTTGAGAATATTTAGAGAATATTCGGGTACAGAAAAATACGAAAATAACCGTCAAGACATTTTCGAGGGTGGAGAAGAAATTTTTCGGAACCACCTCGATAAATATATTATTATTGCCGTGAACCTGCCGAATTATTTTTTCCAACTGTTACCCAACTACGGATTTTGTTTCACAAACTGTGGGCCAAAATCTACTGATTTTTTCTGACCTTCAGAAAAAAAACAGTTTCTCTCTAGCATTATTGAGTTTTTTTAAATCAAGTAGTGTTTTTGAGAATATTTAGAGAATATTCGGGTACAGAAAAATACGAAAATAACCGTCAAGACATTTTCGAGGGTGGAGAAGAAATTTTTCGGAACCACCTCGATAAATATATTATTATTGCCGTGAACCTGCCGAATTATTTTTTCCAACTGTTACCCAACTACGGATTTTGTTTCACAAACTGTGGGCCAAAATCTACTGATTTTTTCTGACCTTCAGAAAAAAAACAGTTTCTCTCTAGCATTATTGAGTTTTTTTAAATCAAGTAGTGTTTTTGAGAATATTTAGAGAATATTCGGGTACAGAAAAATACGAAAATAACCGTCAAGACATTTTCGAGGGTGGAGAAGAAATTTTTCGGAACCACCTCGATAAATATATTATTATTGCCGTGAACCTGCCGAATTATTTTTTCCAACTGTTACCCAACTACGGATTTTGTTTCACAAACTGTGGGCCAAAATCTACTGATTTTTTCTGACCTTCAGAAAAAAAACAGTTTCTCTCTAGCGTTATTGAGTTTTTTTTATCAAGTAGTGTTTTTGAGAATATTTAGAGAATATTCGGGTACAGAAAAATACAAAAATAACCGTCGGGACATTTTCGAGGGTGGAGAAGAAATTTTTCGGAACCACTTCGATAAATATCTTATTATTGCCGTGACCCTGCCGAATTATTTTTTCCAACTGTTACCCAACTGCGGATTTTGTTTCACAAACTGTGGGGCAAAATCTACTGATTTTTTTCTGACCTTCAGAAAAAAAACAGTTTCTCTCTAGCGTTATTGAGTTTTTTTTATCAAGTAGTGTTTTTGAGAATATTTAGAGAATATTCGGGTATAGAAAAATACAAAAATAACCGTCGAGACATTTTCGACGGTGGAGAAGAAATTTTTCGGAATCGCCTCGATAAATATATTATTATTACCGTGAACCAGCCGAATTATTTTTTATCGCCAATGCCTTCGCCAAATGTTGTTAATTATCGCAATCCAACAGAACTTTTCCATTCATTACTGGATCGCCCAAGGTGCACCGCCGAAAAAGTTGGTTATGGGCGCGCCGCTCTACGGGCAATCGTTCAGTCTCGCCGAGAGAAGTCAGCACGGATTGAACGCGCTGACTTACGGCGGTGGAGAAGCCGGCGAGGCAACGAGAGCAAGAGGCTTCTTGGCCTACTACGAGGTGTTGTACTTTTCTTTTTTTTTTTTTTTTTTAACAATCAATACCCATCATCGACTTGCAACGACGATAGTTGATTAACGCAAACGCTTATTCCTTTGAAAAATTCGCAGATTTGCGAAAAGACCCTTAAGCACGGTTGGACAGTCGTGCAAGATCCCGAGAGGCGTATGGGCCCGTACGCTTTCAAGGGCGATCAGTGGGTCAGCTTCGACGACGCCCATCAGATAAAGCTCAAAGCTCAGTTCATAAAAAAAATGGGTCTCGGCGGGGGCATGGTTTGGGCATTGGATCTCGATGATTTCAAGAATCGTTGTGGGTGCGAACCCAGTCCTCTCCTCAGAACGATGAACAGAGTGTTGAGAAATTATCCCGACGGTCCTGAATGCAAAATCACCGGTGAGCAGTTTGTACCAAAAATGAACATCGGTTGACGCAATTTAGTGTACATTTTTCTGGAGATAATTACGCAAACTTTTTTGTATTCAAATCGATTTTTCACCAACTAATGAATGTAAAATCTAACTGAATGTAAAGTCACCGGTGAGCCGTTTGTACCAAAAATGAACATCGATTGACACAATTTAGTGTACATTTTATGGAAGACAATTACGCAAACATCCAAGAACTACAAAGTTTTATTTATTCAAATCGATTTTTTACCAACTAATGAATGTAAAATCTAACTGAATGCAAAATCACCGGTGAGCAGTTTGTATCAAAAATGAACATCGATTGACACAATTTAGTGTGCATTTTTCTGGAGATAATTACGCAAACTTTTTTGTATTCAAATTGATTTTTCACGGATTAAAGAATGTAAAATGTAACTGAATGTAAAATCACCGGTGAGCAGTTTGTACCAAAAATGAATATCGATTGACACAATTTAGTGTGCATTTTTCTGGAGATAATTACGCAAACTTTTATGTATTCAAATCGATTTTTCACCAACTAATGAATGTCAAATCTAACTGAATGTAAAATCACCGGTGAGCAGTTTGTATCAAAAATGAACATCGATTGACACAATTTAGTGTGCATTTTTCTGGAGATAATTAAGCAAACTTTTATGTATTCAAATCGATTTTTCACCAACTAATGAATGTAAAATCTAACTGAATGTAAAGTCACCGGTGAGCCGTTTGTACCAAAAATGAACATCGATTGACACAATTTAGTGTACATTTTACGGAAGACAATTACGCAAACATCCGAGAACTACAAACTTTTATTTATTCAAATCGATTTTTTACCAACTAATTAATGTAAAATCTAACTGAATGCAAAATCACCGGTGAGCAGTTTGTACCAAAAATGAACATCGATTGACGCAATTTAGTGTACATTTTTCTGGAGATAATTACGCAAACTTTTTTGTATTCAAATTGATTTTTCACGGATTAAAGAATGTAAAATGTAACTGAATGTAAAATCACCGGTGAGCAGTTTGTACCAAAAATGAACATCGATTGACACAATTTAGTGTGCATTTTTCTGGAGATAATTACGCAAACTTTTATGTATTCAAATCGATTTTTCACCAACTAATGAATGTCAAATCTAACTGAATGTAAAATCACCGGTGAGCAGTTTGTATCAAAAATGAACATCGATTGACACAATTTAGTGTGCATTTTTCTGGAGATAATTACGCAAACTTTTATGTATTCAAATCGATTTTTCACCAACTAATGAATGTAAAATCTAACTGAATGTAAAGTCACCGGTGAGCCGTTTGTACCAAAAATGAACATCGATTGACACAATTTAGTGTACATTTTACGGAAGACAATTACGCAAACATCCAAGAACTACAAACTTTTATTTATTCAAATCGATTTTTTACCAATTAATTAACGTAAAATCTAACTGAATGCAAAATCACCGGTGAGCAGTTTGTATCAAAAATGAACATCGATTGACACAATTTAGTGTGCATTTTTCTGGAGATAATTACGCAAACTTTTTTGTATTCAAATTGATTTTTCACGGATTAAAGAATGTAAAATGTAACTGAATGTAAAATCACCGGTGAGCAGTTTGTACCAAAAATGAATATCGATTGACACAATTTAGTGTGCATTTTTCTGGAGATAATTACGCAAACTTTTATGTATTCAAATCGATTTTTCACCAACTAATGAATGTCAAATCTAACTGAATGTAAAATCACCGGTGAGCAGTTTGTATCAAAAATGAACATCGATTGACACAATTTAGTGTGCATTTTTCTGGAGATAATTACGCAAACTTTTATGTATTCAAATCGATTTTTCACCAACTAATGAATGTCAAATCTAACTGAATGTAAAATCACCGGTGAGCAGTTTGTATCAAAAATGAACATCGATTGACACAATTTAGTGTGCATTTTTCTGGAGATAATTACGCAAACTTTTATGTATTCAAATCGATTTTTCACCAACTAATGAATGTAAAATCTAACTGAATGCAAAATCACCGGTGAGCAGTTTGTACCAAAAATGAACATCGATTGACGCAATTTAGTGTACATTTTTCTGGAGATAACAACGCAAACTTCCAAGACCCACAAACTTTTATTTATTCAAATCGATTTTTCACCAACTAAACCTTGATAAAATTGAATTTGCTCTTCACCATTCTCTTCGGCATGAAAGCACAAAAAAATGCAAGTACTTACGAGTCAGATTGCTGCTTTCAGAACGACTTTAGGAGCAAAAATACTTTGCAACAATCGCACGATGTGAAATTCGTCGTAATATTTTTTTTCTTTTGCGTCAATGACTTCAGGACCAAACCAGCCGGCAACGACGACTGAAAAACCGTCCTACGTAACGACGGAAACGGATCGCGAAATTGCAACCGCCGGACCAATTTATTTGCCGACAACGACGACAACCGAGAGAGTCGACTCAAACGACACGATCGAGATCCCAGATGGGTCGTCATCTCCAGCTTCACCCGTGAAACCATCGATCGGTGAATGCCATGGAAAAATGTTCAGACCTCACAAAAACGACTGTTCCAAATACACGATATGCAATTTTGGCGAGTTGCTCGAACAAACCTGCCCGAACGGGCTTCATTGGAACGAGGATAGATGCGATTGGCCGGAGAATTCAAAGTGCAAGAGCGCCATCGATCAAGGTGGAGAGGTAAACGATTTTCACAATTTTTCCTACGAACTATCATCAACCAAAATGATCAAAAAGTGTCACGAATTAATTTCCCAAAGTTTATAACGAAATTGAAAATTGAATATAACGAATTTAAACGAAATAAAATCGAATTAAATGTTTTCTTAATTCAAAAGAAAATAATTACGTTATTTTTTTTTCAAACATTTAAGAAGCTTCTTTTTTTTCTCGAACAGAGTAACGCTATACCGGATGTGCCGCAAACACCGGAAAGTCCGTCGCAGACGGAGTTTCCGGTGGAGGAAACGACTTCCGGTGTCATCGATCACGTCGATTTGATCGATTTGTCCGAAGACGATGCTGGAATGAAAGTAGTTTGTTATTTTACAAACTGGGCGTGGTATCGTCCGGGCAGGGGAAAATACACACCGGAAAACATTGATCCGAATCTTTGCACTCACATTGTTTATGGTTTTACCGTGCTCGATGGTGACGAATTGATCATCAAGCTGCACGATTCTTGGGCCGATATCGACAATGATTTTTACGGCAAAGTCACGGCGTACAGATCGAAGGGAATCAAAGTGCTGATTGCGATCGGCGGCTGGAACGATTCGGCCGGTGACAAGTACAGTCGTTTGGTCAACAGTGCGAGCGCGAGAAAAAAATTCATCAAGCACGCGCTTGCCTTCATAGAAAAATATGGCTTCGACGGTTTAGACCTGGATTGGGAATATCCGGTTTGCTGGCAGGTAAAACATTGACCGATCAATTATGCCCATTATTTGTTTTCTTGAAAAAATATTTCCTACAAATTTCCAAGCGTGAAATTTGAGCGTGAAAACGTGAAATGACCCCAACAGAGGCGAAATAAATGTGGCCTTTGAGATACACATGAGCGATGGTATAAAAATTTGGAAAATAACGATCGTGTAAAAGGTTCTTTGAAAAAGGAATCCCGAAGGAATTTGGAAAAATTATCTCCTTTTTGGGTTTGAAAAACGTTTGAAATTGACGTTTTTGAATTCTGACGTTTTGAAATTTCAAAAAATGCCCGAATTGAATGAAAAAAATGACATTTTGACGATTTCTTTTTAAACAATTCGTCAATTTTTTTTAAATTTGGACGTTTTGAAATTCCGTTCGCGCGTGCTTCGTCGAGACTCTCGGGACCAAAGCCGCGTGTTCCTCGATAAGTCTTTGCCTACGAAAACGACCAGCAATTCGTAATATTCCGTGAATTTAAAAAAATGCCCGAATTGAATGAGAAAAATGACATTTTGACGATTTTTTTTTAAACAATTCGTCAATTTTTTTTAAATTTGGGCGTTTTGAAATTTCGTTTGCGCGTGCTTCGTCGAGACTCTCGGGACCAAAGCCGCGTGTTCTTCGATAAGTCTTTGCCTACGAAAACGACCAGCAATTCGTAATATTCCGTGAATTTAAAAAAATGCCCGAATTGAATGAGAAAAATGACATTTTGACGATTTTTTTTTAAACAATTCGTCAATTTTTTTTAAATTTGGGCGTTTTGAAATTTCGTTCGCGCGTGCTTCGTCGAGACTCTCGGGACCAAAGCCGCGTGTTCTTCGATAAGTCTTTGCCTACGAAAACGACCAGCAATTCGTAATATTCCGTGAATTTAAAAAAATGCCCGAATTGAATGAGAAAAATGACATTTTGACGATTTTTTTTTAAACAATTCGTCAATTTTTTTTAAATTTGGGCGTTTTGAAATTTCGTTTGCGCGTGCTTCGTCGAGACTCTCGGGACCAAAGCCGCGTGTTCTTCGATAAGTCTTTGCCTACGAAAACGACCAGCAATTCGTAATATTCCGTGAATTTAAAAAAATGCCCGAATTGAATGAGAAAAATGACATTTTGACGATTTTTTTTTAAACAATTCGTCAATTTTTTTTAAATTTGGGCGTTTTGAAATTTCGTTTGCGCGTGCTTCGTCGAGACTCTCGGGACCAAAGCCGCGTGTTCTTCGATAAGTCTTTGGCTACGAAAACGACCAGCAATTCGTAATATTCCGTGAATTTAAAAAAATTCCCGAATTGGATGAGAAAAAATGACATTTTGACGATTTCTTTTTAAACAATTCGTCAATTTTTTTTAAATTTGGGCGTTTTGAAATTTCGTTTGCGCGTGCTTCGTCGAGACTCTCGGGACCAAAGCCGCGTGTTCTTCGATAAGTCTTTGCCTACGAAAACGACCAGCAATTCGTAATATTCCGTGAATTTAAAAAAATGCCCGAATTGAATGAGAAAAATGACATTTTGACGATTTTTTTTTAAACAATTCGTCAATTTTTTTTAAATTTGGACGTTTTGAAATTCCGTTCGCGCGTGCTTCGTCGAGACTCTCGGGACCAAAGCCGCGTGTTCTTCGATAAGTCTTTGCCTACGAAAACGACCAGCAATTCGTAATGTTTCGTGAATTTAAAAAAATTCCCGAATTGAATGAGAAAAAATGACATTTTGACGATTTCTTTTTAAACAATTCGTCAATTTTTTTTAAATTTGGACGTTTTGAAATTGAATTCGATAAGTCTTTGGCTACGAAAACGACCAGCAATTCGTAATATTCCGTGAATTTCAAAAAATGCCCGAATTGAATGAAAAAAAATGACATTTCGACGATTTTTTTTTCAACAACTCGTCAATGACTCTCAACCCTGTCATGATCCGAAATTGACGTACCGAGTCCCGCGTTTGACACACGACCGTTTTTTCTCGCACTTTTATCGCATCGCCAGTGAAATTCGCATTCTATTTTCAATTTCGTCTAAAACCAAATTCTAAAACATTGCAAAAGCTTCGATCGAAAGCACAACGTCGTTGACGTTCGATTTTTTTTTCACCTCCGATGCCATACACGTTTTTCCCCTCTTCTATGTAAAATTCGACCGATTCAAGGTCGAGTGCGAGCGCGGTCCATCCTCGGACAAGGAGGCTTTCGCGACTTTCGTGCGAGAACTCAGTCGCGAGTTTAGGCCGAAAAAATTGTTGCTGTCCGCTGCTGTGTCGCCCAGCAAACGCGTTATCGATCACGGTTACGACGTACAGACACTCGGCAAATACCTCAACTGGATCGCTGTAATGACGTACGATTTCCATGGAAATTGGGAGAGAAAGACTGGCCACGTGGCACCACTGTATTATTATCCAGGCGACGATTACGATTACTTCAATGCCAATTTCTCCATGAGATACTGGATGGAGAAAGGAGCACCCGCCTCGAAGCTCGTCATGGGCATACCATTTTATGGGCAAAGTTTCACGCTCTCCAGTACGTGGAACAGAGGACTCCAAGCGGCTTCCTCTGGCCCGGGTGAGGCTGGACAATTTACGAGATCCGGTGGTTTTCTCGCCTTTTACGAAGTACGCCAACATTTTTCATCGACGAATCACGTGTTTTATCGAAAAAAACAAAAAAAAACGAAATAAAAAATGAAAATTCATTAATAATCACGATCAAACTCGTTGCAGATTTGTGACAAAGTGAAAAACGGCGGATACGCGGTTACGAGAGATCCGGAGGGTCGGATAGGACCTTACGCGACTAAGGGTAGTCAATGGGTCGGATACGATGACGTTTCCAACGTCGTGAAAAAGGTAAACGACTTTTTTTTGAATAAACTCTCGCGGCATCTTTATCGAGACGATAAACGACCTTGAAAAAGAAATATTTTTATCAAAATTTTTCAAAATATCCCGCAAGGTGCGGTCTCGACGAAATCGAAGTATACCGCGACCGTTGAGCACTCGAAAGTGGTACAAAAATCTGAAAAAAATTGTTCATATACAAGCTAGCGAGGACGCATTGCTTCCTGCTAAAAAGGCTTCAACGAATCGTTGAAAAAATCGGCAAAAATTTAGAAACTGTTCTTTCTGCTTTCCTTTTGTTTTTCTTTTAACAATTTGATACCAGCTTTTCGATATCGTTGGTATGTGAAATAATTATGCTTGGTACCTTCCGCATGATCGATTTTTCTATTTCGATTTTTTTTTTCTCGAGAAAACATTTTTAAAAATAATTTCGTTGGAAATATCGGGTATGATTTTGCCATTGATCGAGCGGATCTCGTCCACCTTTCATTCTAGGCCAATTTCATTCGCGAACTTGGACTGGCCGGTGGCATGGTTTGGGCACTGGATCTGGATGATTTTAACGATAATTGCGGCTGCGGAAAATATCCCTTGTTATCAGCCCTCAATGGCGAGCTCAGAGGGCAAAAAGCTTCCTCGAGAGATTGTACGTAGTCGTCGTGACCGTAATATCGCCCTCGCACACCAATTTCCCCGTCAAACTACCACGTGTATTTTCAAAAATGTGCAACCGAAAAAACATCGCTTTGACGATGAGTTGCTGCAGTCCATTCTCAATTATTGGATCAGAGGTCAAATTTAATCTCGCGATTTTTCGTCAATCTCAGAAACAGAAGAAAAAGAAGAAAAATGTTGCGTCAATGTACGCTTGAGATGGAAAACTCTTCCGAATGACGCGACCACGAAATTTCCGAGCCGAAAAATTGGAAAATCTTTCATTTTTCCGCTCGTCGCACGACCAACGAATTTAAATGCTTCAACGAATTAAAAAGTCACGTCCTCGCTTTTTTTCTCAGTTCGTAGTTCATTTCTGAATGCACGCAAAATAAAAAAAATTTCGAGTGTCTTGTGCCATTTTTACCGTTTTATGAAATCAAGAATTTTGACACTCAATGTGAAAACGTGCATCGCGAGCTTGTATTTTTCTACAACGAATGGACTTACGAATTACGAATGGAATTATCGATGAAAAACGACCAACGATTTTTTAAAAACGACGCAAAACGAGTGCCGATGGCTTTTTCTCTCTTATCGTTCGGCAATTAAATCGTTCAATAACGAACACTTATCCGCGTTATTCGCTTGGTCAATATTTTTTCATAAATTTTTCAACAGAAAGCCTCTTTGACACAAGCAGGGTTATTGTTTGAAACGAAGTCGCGTCATTTGAGAAGACTTGATCAGCCGTTACTTCGTATCAGTGTTTCGAAAAAAAAAAAAATATATATATATATATATATATATATATATATATATATATATACACATACATGCATATAATATTCATATGTATTCTTGGATGCGTTAAACTGAAATTGAAAAAAATGTCCAACGCAATCTTCAGAATTGTACGAAATAAAAAAAATGATAATTTGAGTGACTTTTGTGCGACCTTGATCTTGAAACCGATCGCGAGCCGTTCGTTTCGACTTATTTGATTAATTATCGAGGTTAAACTGCAACGATACGATATTTTTAGATGATGGAATACACACAATTTCCAGGTTTATATAAGACGCGAATTGTAGAAAAGTCTGTTCGAACGTCGAACAATGGACAGCCTGTTCGATACGATGGCTGAATTTGTCATGTATTCAAATCGATTTTTCACCAATTCATAAATGTCAAATCTATTACCGAATGCAAAATCACCGGTGAGCAGTTTGTACCAAAAATTATACGATATTTTTTGATGATCATATACATATAATTCCCAGGTTTATATAAGACGCGAATTGTAAAAAAGTCTGTTCGAACGTCGAACAATGGACAGCCTGTTCGATACGATGGCTGAATTTGTCATGTATTCAAATCGATTTTTCACCAATTAATAAATGTCAAATTTATTACCGAATGCAAAATCACCGGTGAGCAGTTTGTACCGAAAATTATAAGATATTTTTTGATGATCATATACACATAATTCCCAGGTTTATATAAGACGCGAATTGTAAAAAAGTCTGTTCGAACGTCGAACAATGGACAGCCTGTTCGATACGATGGCTGAATTTATCATGTATTCAAATCGATTTTTCACCAATTAATAAATGTCAAATCTATTACCGAATGCAAAATCACCGGTGAGCAGTTTGTACCAAAAATTATACGATATTTTTTGATGATCATATACACATAATTCCCAGGTTTATATAAGACGCGAATTGTAAAAAAGTCTGTTCGAACGTCGAACAATGGACAGCCTGTTCGATACGATGGCTGAATTTGTCATGTATTCAAATCGATTTTTCACCAATTAATAAATGTCAAATCTATTACCGAATGCAAAATCACCGGTGAGCAGTTTGTACCAAAAATTATACGATATTTTTTGATGATCATATACACATAATTCCCAGGTTTATATAAGACGCGAATTGCAGAAAAGTCTGTTCGAACGTCGAACAATGGACAGCCTGTTCGATACGATGGCTGAATTTATCGCACGCTCTGCAAAAGTGAGAATGTCGCGAAACTTCGTTATACGAGCTTCGACAAATCCTCAATTTTTCAGTCCCCGAAGCACACGATTTTTATTTTTTCACCACCGTAATATCGAGAAAAAAATTATGGCATTAAAACGAAACATCGCGATAATAATAAAATAAATGTTTTTAAAGAAATACCAAATCGTCGATTAAAGTTTAATAATTCAGCGGGATGAAATATTCAATATTCAATTCAATTACGTAATGTAAATATATACAATGTATCGCGTTAAAAAAATTAAAGAAAAGCCGTAATTATCATGTGATTTACCGGTTAGAAATTCGTGCGCCAATTTTGCCGATTAAACGCCGATGAGCGACGAACATTTTCACTGATCCATAAAAAATTAACTGTTCGAATGAAATTCCGGTGGTGGGGTGAGTATAAGTCAAGGAGACGCGCGTCAAGGAGCGCTACTCTTTGAGTGCGCCTAGTATTTCGTGCACGTCGAAGCGCCAAGGAGGAACTACGTTTTTTTCATCTTTTCTGCTCGTAAAGAATTACGATTCGTCAACGACCGCGCGTGGAATTTCGTTAATCAGAGATCACGAGTGTATACGAGCACCAGCATGGAGATCAAGAAAGGTAATGTTTTTTTTTGTGAAACATACAGCAGTTATTTACGAAAAAATTTAACAATTTGTCATCGATTTTGCGAAAATCTTTTTTTCGACTTTAACAACACCGTCGCGAATTTTCATTACTCTTGACACGACGAGAGCTCCGAGTCAATTTCACGGGAAATTTTAACATGATTTTAATATTAATTTCCCGACGATTCCGTAGAAAAAAGATTTTTTTTTCCCCATTTCGAATAATTTTAATGCAACAACCGACATCAACTTGTATTATTTTACAAGCGACTGTTCAAACATCGTTTTAATATTATCGCACAGATTTACGTTAATATTGAAATACTGAAACTCAAAATAAAGTGAATGTTTATTATTTTTAAGAGCTGGACGATTTTTTTAAATCCCATGATGAATGATTCTGAAAGGTGCGTGTTTTTTCGATTGAGAATTAATTTCGGACCATTTTTTCAATCTTTTCGGGTGAAATTTGGACATAGTCAAAAGTCAAAGTCAAAAAGAGTGGATCGAAAATACACTGGCAATAACGATTTTTCATACTAAATCAATAATCAGCGGGAGCTCTGCGATTGTAAATTTTGGAAGCTCGTCGTAATAGCTTATCTCAGGTCGAAACGGTGCGAGATAAGGAAGAAATAAATCTCGTGAGAAATACTACGAGATATCACATTAAAGTGGTACAATATTAATGCAGCAATATTTAAAAAATTTACTTGTACGTAACTGTTGAGTATTTCGGTTAATGTGTCAGTTGATGGAATTAACATTCTTCCGCAGATAAAATAAAATCTGCCGACTTACGAACGTACAGCTTCCATTAATTATTTTTCTCTAACAGTGTGTGCTGATTTAAAAAATGACCAAGGACGAAAAGTCCAAGTCAGCCACACAATTTTATGTTTAGCCGTTTTATTTTTTTTTCAACAAACGAATTATTGTTCAATTACCGTAAATTATCTTCGGCAGTTAATTTTCATAAATGTCATTTAATTGAATGAAATAAATATGGCTGTAATTTGTTACCGTTGCGAAACAAAGTAATCGTACGACATGTCGGAAAATCCACGTTAAAATGCGATCTTAATGACGTCAGTACAACATTCCATGCGGCGGAAATAAAACACGATAAGTAAACAGCGT
Organism: Heteropelma amictum; assembly: GCA_959613375.1. Taxonomy (NCBI): domain Eukaryota; kingdom Metazoa; phylum Arthropoda; class Insecta; order Hymenoptera; family Ichneumonidae; genus Heteropelma; species Heteropelma amictum. The sequence continues at coordinate 4,641,562 of OY390721.1, read as the reverse complement.
AATCATGACAACGCGTCAATCGGTCGTTTATAAAAAAAATACGTGTATTCGTCACACTCATCGATGCGGGGGTCAATACATTTCGCAAATTTATCCATATACGTACAGCTTGTTTCATTTTCAACTTCCATCCGAAATGGAACATGCTGCATGTGTATTTTTCGTTTGGATTTAATTCTCTAAATTCCAAGGGTTTTCGAGCTCCGAAAAAACACGAAAATGCGACCTACGGCCACGGAGCATTTTAATTAACGGGAAAATCATTACTTGAAGTGATTATTAATAACCAATTACCGATGTAATTCTGTATACGATTATACACAGATGTATACGTTTATAGACAAAAAGTTTTTTTTCGAATCGATGAACGACTAACCCGTTATTATTAATTATTTTCAAGTCCTGCCAATGAGATTCTCGAGGCGAAGGTACACATCGGTAAATGGAGTCCGCGACTCATTGGTCAGATCTTCCGAATTAATAATTTTTGGATAAACAAAGTATTCCGCGTTCATACACTTGTGTATTAAAATTGTCAACCTTACCGGAGCAACAGCGAGTAAATCCGCTCTTCCTTTCGGTAGAAATGACGTATCCACGGCGACGCATTCTCCGGGATTAAATAATGACCCGACATCATGCATACGTTCATCGTTTCACACGCTGGAACAATTCTCTATTCGCTGTTGACCGCAGTCGTATTATTGTAACGTCGTCAAACATCGTTGACAGCTGAGTGACGTAGCTGCCGCTTTTCCGCACTCTGCGATATGCGCGTAGAACCTGGCCACACGTTGCGCGCATGCGCCAGCGCGCTGCTATCCCCTCTCCTCGCCGCGCGTGCGAGAGAAACAAAAACCGGCGAGCATGCGTCAAAGCGTCAGTGTTCTCTGCCGGCCTGAGGGGAGACTACGCGGACACAGCTATTGTTATACTTTTAAAGTACTCGGCATCGAAACGCTGCCGTGTTCTCTTGATTTTTCGTGTGCCTACGTCATACATACCGCATTTTCCGCAGTTTCGCGCGGATTTAAACCGTATATAATCCGTATGTTTGGTGATTTCGATAAAAATTCAAAAATTTCGCGACCAAGTTTTTAAAAATAATCTCGTATTATTAACAATCATATACATTTTTTTTCGATTATTATGATTATATTCATTAAAATCTCAATTCGCGAAATTGGCCGGAAATCTGTCTGAATTTTTCGAGCGCACGTATATGATTGAACGTTCCATTTGCCGTGGAAGGCCCCATGTATGCTTGAAGATCATTGACGCAGGATGATACTATCAACGACAGTTTATGAAAACAATTTTATTCAATCGCAAAATGGCATGAGCGATAAATCCAAAAGCCTTTGAACTTTTCGGTCATTCTTTTTCCAACTCTCATCTGTAAAGCTCCAGTTTTCCGTTTTTATTTGACACGTGTACACGATATACGATAACATAAAAGAACATGAAAAATGAAAAAAAAATTACCTCTGTAACCTTTTTCATGCGTAGCGTATTTTTCCTTCCATCCGAGTATTCATTTCCACTAGTACTAAACTAGTACTAATACAAAACACTAATAACAGGAAAAGCAAAATACGATATCACGCGCGAGACACTTTTGGCTCATTATTATTTTTTTTGTTGCAATTTATTGCGTATTTGCAGAGTTTATGCAAGAATATCATGTAACATTTTTTAAAATACCTAACCTCTTTCTTTTGTGGTCTATTATCCATACTTTCGATAATTCGAACTGTTAGGCCCGATCCGGATAGAGTTTGGATATTCGGGATTCTACTGTACATGCATGTTTATGTAATACCACACACATTACGTGCGAGATGCAGATACGTATCAGGAAAAGCTTTTGCGGATAATATTGCATTACACACTGTACTATTATTGATATATCTTATATTATAACTACGTTTATATCATTTATTATTACTATTATTATTTTTTTATAGTATATTGTGTCGTGTGCCTCTAAAATCAAACGGTCAAAATGATGCAGAATTTTACAAAAACTCCGGGATATACCAACTTATCATTCAGACTTGTCAGAAAAAAATCTCGAAGAAAGTTGCAGAATTCTTGGGAAAAATATCGAACTTTCTATCGCTCCTCGTGAGGGAGCCACGTGTAATTGCAGCATGTTTGATGAAAGATGTTTCTGAAATTTTATTTAGAATTTCTTTCTTTTTTTAAATGTTACACACCTCCTAAGAAAACACCTTTGCTTTTAGAACTCGGGATTGTATAACGAAACTTACGCTTGTAAGAACTTAGAACGCGGCTTAGAACTTTCTTTGCGAATGTGGGGACAAATGAAATCAGAGCGACAACTTCCTGTTATAATAGAAAAATGTGTCAATATCCACGTGGGTTTACAAGCACCGTTTCCTCGCTACAATTTTCTTATTTCCGTCCCCACTCACAGTATTATTGCGTGCACTTTGACCACTTTGGCCAACCGTACAATACACACACGCGTTAAAGAGAGAGAGCATGCGCTCGGAAGGACAAATTACAACACAAAATTTGTGACACCTATGACGAAGCATTCTTATACGCTCACATTAATTAAGAACGTATTTCGTGATATAAAAGCATTCAATTAAACCAAATGGTTTCAGGTATGTTGCGTTGTTGCGAACGATTGCGCGAATATGATGTTTGCAATGTATTAAATCGCCCAATTTACAGACTCGGACGTTGCCTCTCTGTGCCTTGGCAGTTCAAAGATCACAGCCGTGGAGAACCAGAGGAGAAAAGATGTGAGTTTATTTGTTTGATTCTTTGCCTACTAGAATTCGTTGCTACTATTTTCTCTGCTGTCAAACGTCTTTGCAATGTACGAAAAAACAACGATAAAAATCCTCGTTTTACGATCTTTTCATCGTTTGAAAATGTTTCCTTTCGCGTCGTAATTAATTTCGCCCTTTTGTAAACACAGTCTGTCGAACTCAATGATTGTCGTATCAGTGCTTGATCGCGATGCTAAAAAGCTTTTGACCTTGCAATATTCATCATTATACTTTGTGCGTAGTACTGCCATCGCAAAAAGTAGCAAAATCATGATGAAACAAATTTTCATGGACTCCCGAAAAAGTAAGGTTATACCGAAATGAGGAAGTAAAATAGGGAAAAGTAAGGTAAGCGTTCAGTACGAAACGAACGTTCGTCCAAAACTTGAAGTAACAAAAGCTGAAACTGTCCATCTTCTCAACTTCCAGGACTTAATTTTGTGCAATTATGTATATAGCGCAAATGCGTATGATCCCTGCGTATAATTCTGTAATAACATTTGAAATGTTAAAAAAAAGCAACGCATACAACTGTTGGTAATAAAGAAACATGTTTTTCAAAATCTTGGGTTTAAAATGATACAGTACGGAATTGCAGCGCAAAGCTGAGAGTCAAATGAAACTTTCATAAAACTTTGACGTACATGAATATTCTCTGGAATCGCATGATCCTGGACGATCAAAAGAATTTAGAATGCTCGTGAAAGAGTCGTACAAAACCAAAATGATTAGCTTCTTTTCGGAAACAGAGTTTTGGTCGTCGCGATACGTGCTTAAAACTTTACATCACTTTGTACAAAATGCTTACACAAAGATGTGTCGCAGAGATCTGAATATTTTTTAATAGTTGTATAACTTTTGAGCTAATTCACTTACAATCAAAATGTAACTCGCTCTGTTTATATCTTCAATTTTGCAACGAGTATTCACGTGATTAGTAAAAGAAAATCGAACCTCGCGCTTACAGAGGTGAAGATGGGAATTAGTCGATTAGAAACAGAAAGCCTCGTACGGAAGACTCATAAATTACTCTTGATTTAATCTTTACACCCTTGTCTCTTCATCTGCCGGTGTTGATAGTTCAACAGCACCGACATGTGCTTATATATCTATATATTTATTTGTAAACGAAGATGCGTATTAAGAAGAATCACAGAGACAGACTTGTACGATAATTGAGTCTTGAACAGTGTCAATTTATTTGTGAAACTTGCTACCGCTCAAAATAAAATTGATCCCAATTGACCGTTTTTCTTCTTCTTGCTCTCGTACCAATTATATCGAAGAAATAAATTGTCAGATTCGTTCAATATTTATAATCTAGCTTGAAAAAATGATACAATCCCTTCTTCCGATTGTACCGATAGAGTTTGAGATTTTCAAAGTGCTCGAATACATATTTAATGATTTTGTTTCATGGGAGTTGTATTACAGCCTTGATTTATTTCTACCACAGGATTACTCGGAGAAAACAGTCGACCTGGGGGGATGGTCGCCTTTGCTCATACTCGCAGCAGTCACTTGCTGTTTTGGCTCTGCTTTACCAGCAGGATTTAACATAGGTGTCATAAATAACCCTTCCAATGTTGGTATTATAAAAAATAATCCAGAAAAGTCAATTTCTCCATGTTTCCAGTGGTCCTTTGTGATGATTACACAAGAAATCTTTCGACATTCGCAGATAATAAAAGCTTTTTGCAATGCCAGCATAGAAGAACGTTACGGAGCTCATTTGACGACAGCGGATTTACACAAAATTTGGTCAACCGTCGTATCGATCTTCCTTATCGGCGGAGTTACCGGTTCTCTGATCGCAAGTTTTCTCGCTGATAAATTCGGCAGACGCGGCGCTCTCGCCACTGGCAATCTCTGCGGAATTGTCGGTGCTGTTATGTTTCTCCTCGTGCCATCTTTAAATTCGATCGAGTTACTCATGGCTGGACGTCTCATGGTCGGTAAGTTCGGAGGTTTTGTCGTCGAATGACAAAAAAAATAACGTAAATGAGAAGAAACCCAAGGGACAATAGAATTAAAGACCAAATTTCGGATTGTCATTGTAAGAAAATAGAATTTTTACTCGAATATATTTTGCTCATATCGACAATTCTGTACAGGTATTTCCGGTGGGCTTGCGACGAGTTTACTGCCAATGTACATGACGGAAATAGCACCCATAAAACAAAGAGGTGCCGTGGGGGTTCTCTGCCAATTGGGAATAACATGCGGAGTTTTTTTCGGTCAATTAGCAGGGCTTGAATCTGTATTGGGTAAAACAAACACGTGGCACGTTATGTTAGCATCGTTTGCTCCTCTCTGCATCATTGCACTTGTGCTTTTGCTGTTGTTGCCCGAGAGCCCAAAGTACCTCTATATAATCAGAGGGCAGGAAGAAAAAGCCCTCGAAGGTTGGTTAAAGATCGTTTATCACAATATTTCACGCTCGAATTTGCTAAAACACAATTGTCCATTTTTCTCAAGGAAAACATCGTCATACTTTCACCAAAAAAAAACGATGTAATTTTGAAAAATCGATTTCAGAACAATTACAAGCATCAGCCTTTTGTCTTGAGAATTAAGGACGTTCTGGAAGTACAACCTCAACAAAACCAAAACCGGATGTGGATTTCAAGCACTCGTCGATAATCCAAAAATCGGGAAACGTCAGTAGGACAGAAGGTACCAAACACATTGATTTTAGGTAATAACGATGTTTCGAAGTTATTGCGAAAAAATTGGAAAAAATGTAGACAACTTTTTTTCCTATCGTATCAAATACCCTCATTCATTTTTTCGAACATGTATGAGTATTTCACACGAATGGAAAACAAGTTGTCTACGTTTTTTTTTTAAATTTGTTAATAACTTTTTGACACCGCTATCGTCCGAATCCAACGTGCTCGGTACCTTCTCTTTTCGGCTTTCCAGAGATCGTACCTCCAGAACATCTTTGAAAATACGTTTTAGTACTTCGGATGTAAAGAAAAAAGAAACAATTCGGCGATATCAAGTGCACAATGACGCTTGATGTTTCGCTAAACATTTTTTATGTCGAGAGAAAAGTCGAGTTATAAACGAAGGGTGTAATTGGAAAAAATCGATTTAAAACCATCCACGATCAACAAGCATCATCCTTGGCGACAAGAAATCAGTTTATCGTAATCAAGTGCATAATAATGATTGATGCTTTCAGCACACGAATGCCGAATAATTTTTCTAGCATTTCAGAGCTCAGCCGACTGCGAAATCAGGATATACTCGTGCTGCAGAAGGAAGTACGTTCGCTGCAGGAAGAATTGGCGATACGCACGACAATGGACAATTGGACGCTGAAACGTTTGCTCAAAGACCCGACGCTGAGATTGCCTCTGTTGCTCGTCTGTTGTTTGCAATTCGGTCAGCAGCTCAGCGGCATAAATGCCGTGTTTTATTACTCGAACGATATATTCTTGAAAGCCGGATTGGGAGAAAATGGCTCGCAATACGCGACGCTCGGCACCGGCCTCGTTAATATCGGCATGGCCGTCATATCCGTTAGGATGATGTCGTTCGCCGGCAGGAGAACGTTGTTCCTCATCAGCTGCTTCACGAGTACCGGCTGTCTCGTTATATTAACAATTTCCATAACACTGATCGTGAGTACTTTATTTCATCGTCGTGCGTTTATTTTCATTTTAATCAATTTTCCAAATTTGTTCATTCGTTCGTTTTTTCTCGTTGAAGCAAACGACTCCTTTCATGCCTTGGTTCTGCGTGATTATCGTGCTGGCCTACGTTATGTTTTACGGTATCGGTCTCGGTCCAATACCGTATTTCATCGGCTCGGAGTTGTTCGACGTTGGTCCGAGACCGGCTGCAATGTCGCTCGGCAGCGTTTCCAATTGGGGTGGAAATTTCATCGTCGGAATGATGTTTCCGACCGTTCAAGGACTCCTAGGTGCTTACACGTTCCTCATATTCGCGGCGTGCATATTGCTCATGGTATTTTTCATCAGGTGAGATTTGCTTCGTCAACGTTGCGTCGACTTTTGGACAATTGCGATTTTTTCCAGTTTTGCGCGAGTTGCGTAACAGTTTTTTTTGTGCTAACGTTTGTGCGCGCGTTTATCGACAGTAGGTAAAACAGTTTCTGTATGAACAACGAAAAGGTGACAAACAAAACGGTTTATTTCTCGTCATTGATGTTTTTTTCATTGTACTTGCAGGATTTATTTGCCGGAAACCCGAGGTAGAACTACCCTGGACGTTGCATCGACGATGACTCAAGGTTTCAAATCGCGTCCGAACAATGTGTTCAATACGTGAGATTTCGATGCGAATGAAAAATACGATTTTGGGAGAAAAACAAGAGAGGAAGGTGCCAAACACTTTTGTTTTCTTCCTTGTACACTCGACGCCGCAAGACGCAACATTTTTAATAATATTTTTCTCGTATACCATCGTAATTCGTCCAATCGTGCCTTGTAAAAATTGGTGACGAAAAAAACATCACCGTCAATGAATCTTTCATTGTCGGTGGGTAATCGTCGTTTTTATCTCTCATCGGATCGCAGCATCAAAAACGAAGACGCGTTACCGACTTACAGATTTTTGACAATCGATGCTCCGAAGATGAGAAAAGTGAGAGTATACAAACGGAAATAACAACGATTGAAAGAAAGAATATCGACGGTAAAATGTCGGTGTAACTAATATACATCGCGAATAAATTATCCGACTGCGGTATAATTTTTTGTTTGCATATGCGCGAGATAAAAACACGCGGATCGAATTATCATAGGCGTATTACCGGTTGATCTTTCGGAAGCAGGCGTTATTTTCGTAAGCGATGTTTCACGAATTATTCTAAAAACTTTTTTCAACTCACCTCCACAAGTTGGCGGTTAATTGATTGATTTTTTCGTAAAAAACTAGACATAATACCGTGTGCGGTGCTATCCTTATCCATGTCGGAAAAACACCCTTGTAGAGACCCAATACACCTTCGGTTCTCGCGATTTTTATCAGAGCGTCGATAACGCCGCGATAAAGAAGTCCTCGTCCGTTTGCGTCTGTACCTGTTGTTCATTTTGCGTGAAAATAGGGCTGAAACATCGTTTGGTACAGTTTTGAAAAATAGGCGGAAAAATAGATTACCTTGATTGTACAATCTTGTTGCGACGACGTCGAACGGTTGCATCGTCACAGCTACGCAATTTCCCGCAATCAAAGAAGCCACGAACGTTTGCGCGACCGGCTGATTCGGCAAAACCTGCACCACATTGAACAAAAATTTATCGTTTTATCACAACGAATCTTTCGATGATTTTCGCAGTGGATTTTTTCGTTTGTTTTCGATATTGCGCGATATTTTAGCCGAATTTGCAGTATCAAAACTATAAAAGTCGTTTTTTCATCACGATTGAAAAAAATAACAACCCCGGCTTGATACAAATTTCTTTCAATGTACCGTAATCAAATTTCATTCGATCGGAATGATCTCGAAGATGAGGGAATTTTTTTTCGAAAAATCTTTATATTTTTAAAAAAATATTCTATTGTTCCAACAACAATCGTCATAACAATCGTGGAATCGCTAATAGAGATTTTTTGGCGGAGTTTGCAATAGATATTTTGCAAATTTTGCAAAAAATTGCAATGGAGACAAAACATTTATTAAAAAACATAATAATAGCAAATTATTAGGTCTACATTTTGAATGAGGTGTAGTTTAGTGCAATGAAGATTTATGATGAAGCGAATTTTGTATACGGCCTTAAAGTAAAAGTTTTCATACACTGAATAAACAAAACGTTAATAAAATATCTCAATCTCAATTGGAGAAAATTCACTAATGCCAAGATGACAAAGTATGAATTAAAATCAAAGTTTACCGTTTCATATTGAATTAATGTTTGTTTTTCGATCTGTTTCCACTAAGAATGGGAATTAATATTGAAAAATTGCTAAACTTTTGAGAATTTTGCATAGCTCGTGGTTTTTTTTTAAATTCAGCAAACAAAACTCACATCCAACGATCTGAGCCAATCAGACGCTAATGAAAATGTAGTTAATTGGGTTGAACCACCTATGAATAATCTTGGTACGGCGGCTTGCCACCCTCGAAATAACGCGACAATACCGCCCTCATTCCATAAGCAACGAAATGCCGAAATTGTTCCAGAATGCTTGTGTTGAAATCCAACAGAAATAGCTTCGGCTGACTGAGCCTGCAGTTGAGTCTTGACCTAAAGATTGAACGCCAATTTTTATATTCAATGAGAAAATAATAATTAATACACAATAAAACATATTTTTCATAATGATAGATACGCAAAGGCTCGTCGAACTATTGATATAATCGATTGATTTCATAGAGCGAAAATTAATCGCATTTATTTATTGATCGATTAATTTTATTCGTACGATGAATGACAAACTTCAAATGTAATAACAGAAGCAATCTGGCAGTACTGGATGTAATAAAGATTGTTATTAATTATTCTGGTATTTTTTCGAAAATCACCATGAATTTCGACGGGTAAAGAAGAGAACTAATGTTGCAGGGTACTACCGAGTTGGCGCTGCAATAGCTTCGGCGGCAACGAATTTTTATGGTAAATCATAAGAAAATGAAGCATCAAAAGCATTTGCAGCGGCAAGTTGATGGCATCTCTCGTACCATGATTTCTTTGCTGTTCTGTATGTCTGTATGGTATATTTCTATATCCTATACGCTTTGCCATACGTACATAAATAAAATATAAATTTGAAGTTTGCATTTATATTAAACGCATCAAAAGTTCGACTTGAATTTCACCATTATCAAGCGTGATTTTAGGACAAATTTTTCGAAATCGTTCAATTGCGAAAATTATCCCCTAGGGCTAATAAATAAATCAGTCTCTAGGGGGGCTGGAATATAAAAAAAATCCCTTGTTATTGAGGGTTTAAGGAAGTACAGGAGGTACTGTCATGTCCAAAAATCCCTAGCACGCGAGATGATACTAACGCTTACGCCATGAAGAAAAAGTTAACTTTTTCCGAGACTGTACATTCAAAAACCAAGTTTTCATATAACAGATTGCACCACTATTATCGATTATTTTATTTGATTTTTTATTAAAAACGGTGTTGGTAGTGAATAATCAACCGTTTACTGATATAAAATGTTTTCAATATCCCTATTTTATAATATTGAAATAATTAATTATGTCTTTGAAAAATTTGGCAACGCTGTAAGTGCGAGCGTGTTGGTGTGCGTACATGAGGCTATGAACAGTATTGTTTACCTCAGTTCACCTAACCTCTGCGTGTGTGTACTGTCGCTTTGAATCAATAAATTGTGATATAAAAACGAATAAAAATAAGTGACGAAAACGGACGATAAAACCACTTATAGAATTATTAGGATTAATAATTATTAATATTGTTAATAACCTCATAAGGGTTTTACATTCGTTATGTCATTGTCGAGCTGATTTATATTTCACACGTTGTTACTTGATTTGAAATTCCCTCTTCTCTTGCCGCCATATTGCAATGCTGCATTGCCGTCTATTCTAACCTGAACTGAATGGTTCATGAATTTCTGAAAATATTGCATTTTAAATGTTTATTTTCGCAGTTATTAAGGTACCCTTTGAGCAATGTTAATGTTTTAATTAATAAAGATGATTCTTATCAAGCGTAAATGTAGTTTTTTAAACGGCTGGCACCATTCTATACATTTATTTTTCAATATAATTGGCAGTTGATCACAGTTACTATAGGGTAACAATGTTAAATTGCCGATTTTCAATAATTTTTTTCGGAATAAATATGAACCCTACTTGCATGAAAATTTAAGGGAAGGTATATTTTATATTTTTCTGTCAAATCTGAAAATTTCGTATTTTTTGCATCATTTTGGCGAAGGTCCTGTACTTCCTTAAGTCATAAAACAACGGCACTCAAAAAAGTGCGTCTCAAGCTCCAAGCTCCGGTAAACGTTCAATGATCGTGTTTAAAACTTAATTTTTACCATGTAAAATGGACTTCCCAATACGGCGCCGACGCTTCCAGCGGTTCCGCTTACCAGAGCGGTTTTTAAAATATCCGTTTCACCCTTTGAGTTTAGGGTAACCTCATAATTTCTCGCCATGTGAAAACCACCAAGGCGTATGCCATTGAGTATAACCTGAAAAGCCAGCGCTGGCACGAGACCAGCCTGAAGTGCGAATATTCCCTCGTGCTTTGCTATCGTGTACGCAGCGTGTAACGTATTTTTGTACATTTTTTTGTAAGTACCCCGAGCTTCCAGTTCGCCTTGAAGCTGCAATCTTATCTTGATAACATCAGCGGGATTGGTAAAAAATCCAGCGCCAACCGCGGCCAAACCGCCTATTAAAAACTCAGCGCCGGGCCTGCATCAATGTATTTCAACAACCGTTAAAAATTAAAAGGAAAAACACATACGTTTACGTTCATTCGAACGCGGTACTCGACACACGTGATAAAAATGCTCAAATAAATGACACACGCGCGGGACGTGAATGTTTTATTATTAAATAGTGGTCGAACGTCGGTAAAACGATCGATGGAAAAACTATGTCAAACAAGCTCGTCAAGCTCGAGAAAAAACGAATACGGACTTGACGAGCAAAATATCAATCGTAATAATAACAATGATAACAAAACGTCAGTTGTGGACGAATTTGAAGAAACGATAATGGGAATATAGTGTTTTTAAATTCGTGTAAAGTGCATTTTTATTATTCGAATGATATATCATTGAGGATTTTCGGAAAGTGCAGTGCCAACAACCATACATGGAGATTCGTCGTTACTCTGAAGGAGTTTCGAATTCGTCAATTAAACGCAAAAAAAAAAATCGTCCAAAATTGAACTTTAATTTGTTTCTAAATGTGTTCCGAATTTTTCTTTGTCGTTTGGCAAATCTTTTCTATAAATTTTGAAAAAAATTAAACAAAAGTATAAAAACGCCCAAAATTATTAATAATTTTCAATAAACGCCTTTGTTCAACAAGTTTCCAGTTGGTTCATGAATGAATCTATTCTACACGAAACCACGAAAAGTTTTCTAAATTGCATCCGATTATCTTTTTTTTCAAAATTTGTTAATAAATTTTTGGTATTTTTATCATCTGAAATCCAGTACGTTTTTTTTTTTCGATTTTCGTGTCACAGATGGGTACTCGAAAATCGCATGTTATTTCGGTTCCTTCGGGATTACACCTCCGGAGCATCTCCGAAAAACGATAACAACAACAAACAATAATGCAAAAAAAAAATGGTGAATTTGAACGCGATCAAAACCTCCCGGCGTTATTCGAGTATCCGCCGTTTCGATTCCACCGTCTTGTCCGTGCTGCTCGAATGGTTGCATAATAACGTGTTTATCGATACAGATATATACGCAACGAGATACCAAAGAGATGACGGTCCTTATGAATGAAAATGCCGTTTATGTGTGAGATTGGTGCCGCGGAGAAAACACACGCGTGTATACATATATATAAAATAAATCATTATCTCACGGTATTTTCTTGTTCCTCTCGGTCCTCGTGCTTGACATTGTTCGCAAAATTTTCACATGTGCACTATCCAACAGCTGTATAAACCAATGTATATTCGCACACTTTAGGTACAGAGAGTGTATATCTGGGTATATACTTCGAGACCACGTGCCTCGAGAGACGATAGGAGTAGGAGAAGGCTTTAGAAACGTATGTCCACGAAGAAATACTTTGATGCTGCAATATTTTATCGTTATGAAAAAACGACATCGATCAATGAAAATTTTGCCCACAACACACTCGAGTGTCTCATTTCCTACTGGAGTTTACGTTGCCTCGATGTCATGCGCGATTCAAAAAAAAAAAACGGTGTAAACGCGAAGTATCAATGTAATCGCAAACTGTGCTCTAGCGGTTTGAAGTTTAATCGTGACGAACGACGAATATTCGTCAAAGTAATGCTGTGTACACGCGCGATAAGGATATATGAATTAAATCCTAAACTTGCGTCAGCCTTATCGAATGGCAGATGTTTTTATCACGTGCACAAGTGTGCGAGGACCGTCACGCAAATTACGAATCATTTCATGATGAGGCAGATTCTTTCTGCACGATGTCGGTAAAATTCGAACGAGCGCGTGTTTGAAACATCACGAGCAAAAATAGCGAGTAATGTACTTCCGGATGGAGGAAAAATTATGTAAAGACTCTCGCAACTTTCGTTACATTGTGCGTGTGTACGATCTTTTGTAATTATTATTTGCATTCTGAATGTTTAAACTTGATAAATGTTGGTGCTTAGACGAACAAATCAATCGTACCTGTGATTACATTTAGTAATTCGAAAGAAAAATGGTGGATTTCTCGATCAGCAGGGAAAAGTAATTATCACCAGGAATTATCGGTTTATTGTCAATACGATTCGAAATATAGTAATTACATCTTATACATTTAAAAATAAATCATTATTATGCATAATTTCGATCGTCTGTATAAAATACCTTAATGATACAAATGGATTATTGAATGACCGGTATTCCACCAGTAGACTTGGATATTTTAGCAATTTCACTTTTGAACTTTGAAATCGTCTCTTTGGCGAGCGTCAACTTTTCCTTGAGCTCGGCGACTTCCGTCCGAATCTTGGTTCTAGCGTCGGTTATAGCCACGAGGGTAGATTCCTTTTTTGCTTCGACTAATGATGAAACGTATTGTTAAGAAAAAAGAATCTCGAGCTTATATTTAAAGGAAAAATCAGTACGTACAATCCGTGTCGTGTCTCCAGACTCCCAAAGTGAGGGGCTTTGAGGAACTCAACAAATGCTGCATCAGCGCAGTGGGGTCTTGAAAAACAATTTCTTCGTAAAACTCGGAAACGAGACTTTTCCTGCCCATTTGTATTTCCGGCGTCGATTGAAACAGTTTGAGTATGTGATAAATAGTTACCTGGAGAATTTATAACGAAAGTTTAAATTCTTAAATTCTAAGTCTAACCAAAGCTCGATACTGCGATATAAAAAAACTTATTTACTCACGGGTCTCTCGTTTGGATCGTGAAAATATATCTTAATGACAATCTCGAATTCTCCCCAGCCTGTTTCCGTCAATTCGTAGGGCGGCTTTGTCACCACTCTGTTTGGATTGTTGTAACTTTCGTGCAACTTGAAATGAACTTTTTTTACATAAGTCGACATGTCTTCGTTGTTGTAAGGTTTCACATAAACTGTCCATTGATGGGTATGACCGTCTTCTTCTCTCTTTTTCCCAAAATAACGAGCCATGTTACCATAAACTAGTGGTTTTACTATGGTAAGACCCTGAAATTCGATTTTTCTAGATGCATTAGTATTTTCATTTGGTTATTTGACGATAATTTTTGAATTATTTTGTCGGGAATTAGTCGTCTTTCGCACTATCAACTCTCGTGTCGAGTAAAAACATACAGAATTACGAAAATGATTTTGTATTTGCAGAAAAGAGTTGTGATAATTGTAGTAAAATTCGTCCATTGTTGACAAACATACCTTTACTCTGCCGCCTGAATCTGGTCCGAATTCGTTTGTCGTTGCCATTCTCAGATTTCATTGGATTTACGAAATGATATGCAAATGGCGATAAAACTACTATTTCCTCGTGAACGAGAAATCTTCATCTCGTAGAAGATATTTAGAGTGTTGCTGCCGCCGTTAAGTCACTTTTTCCGCGGTTTTTAACAGCACGATTTTAGGTTATGTTCAAAAAATACGAGAAAGCAAACACGCGAATGGCGCTGTTTTTCGCGGTTCTTTGGCAAATTAACGACAGACCGCGGGAAATTTGAACGTTTATATGAAAATTTAATATGCCCAAGCAATTTGTTATGCTTGTTTTATGATTAATAGTGTATAATATTTGATATTACTGTTTCCATAAAATGTTCCATCGAATGTCGAATTTAGAAATTCATTTTTCTCGTTTCATTGTACTTTGTTATAGTGTTAACGATAAATTCCGAATGTTCGATTCATTTTATTATGGCAACTATGTTTACAAGGAACGATTTGGAATTTCATTCATATTCGCAATGTTCAGGATTTGATCTAACATAGTACACGTTTGCAGTTTTTTATTATTCCGTTTGCACATCGAATCATATTACAAATTTCGTTCAAACACATTGAATGTAAAAAAAAAACAAATGCAAATTTACAGAAACAGTTATGATTGTATTATCAGCATACTTGTCAACCGAAAGATATCGAGTCATTGGCATCTCGTTCTTCCTGCAGTCAAAGCTAGTTAACAATCACAATTTCAAAAAAGAAGCAATATATAGTTTAATAAAGCGATAAAAGAAGTTCACACTTCAATCACATTTATAATTAAAAAAATAAGTTTTCGTCAACTCATACGTGCTTATCTTCAAGCAAAATTCAATCGATGCTCTTGACTGAATTTTTTTAAATTCTGCAAATATCAGTTGAAAAAAATCCATATCTACAGTGTGAGAAACGAATATATCGTGATGAAACGACATCGCAAATTTCATGAAAATATTTGATTAATTATAGTCCTTTTTTTGTTCAGCCCGGAAATCGGAAAATACGTTTTGGCACGAGATTTCGCCTTCCCCGATTCACGTCGCCGTTTTCTTCAATTTACCACCTGACGCCATCAGTGGAATTTTCAGTTTTGGAAATAACGGTTGACTCGTTGTAACTGTGTTTGGCGCAATATTCTCGCGATTATCAATGATCGAACTTTGACTCAGACCTCGCCGTCTTGTCTCTTTTGTAATCTTGCAGCCTTTCTCCGTAGAATTGTTATCTCGAAGATTTTCCGCCGAAGCTCCGCGTACGAATACCGGTTTGAAATTCGGCGCAGGCTTGGCGTGAAAAATACGCGCTTGTTTCTCACGTTCCAGCATCTTTTCGAACATTTCCTTTTTTTTCATTAGCAAATTTTCATTTCTTTGCTGAAAACTGAATGGCGCGTCGGGCATAACCGGAGGTTTGCTCAAAGGCTTATTCACCACGGTCGTCGTTGTTTTGATGTACGAAGGAACTGGTCTTGCATGGAAGGTTTTTGGTTTTTTCGTTTGCTCCGTATCACGATTCTTCAATTTTTCTTTTTTCTCCTTCAACTCTTTGGCCCGTGTTTCGAAACTGAATGGTACGGTTTTCGTGAATCTCTTGTAATCATTGCCGACGGGAATGCCAAAATGTAAAATTTCAACGTCTTTTATCGCCGCACCATCCTCGGTTGTGACGATCGTTGTAACGGTTTTTTTGCAAGGCACGTGCTTCGACGCTGATTCCGGCATTGCGGAGCTCGGTGGCTTCATCGGTGTTTTGTTGCCGAGTGAAAGACTTTCGGGAATCGTCGTTGGCTTGTCAATTTTCGTTGAAGCTTTTGGAGGATCCATCATCGTTCTACGGCTCGATGACAACTTACCGGAAGCCGTCGCTATCTCGTCGACTTTTTTCGTCACTTTCGGAGGATTCATCATCGTTCTACGCGACAATGGTTTGATATTCAAAGGGGCGGTAAGCTTTTTCGTTTCGTCCGATGTTTTCGTTGGTTTCATCGTTTCTTTGCACTTTGACGTTGCATTAACTTTAATCGTCGTGGAATCGGTAATTTTTTTCAACGGGTTAGACCGATCCATTGTCGGTTTGTTAGTCGATGACAAAGCTTCCGGTAACCCAGCGGGCTTTTTGTCGGTTTTCTTCGCTGCATCGTTCATCGCCAGTGTCTTCTTTGATTTCGATATCGATTCCACCTTTTTTCCGGGTTTTATTATCGATTGCTTTATCGGATTTGGCTTGAGCCTATTTTTACGAACCTCTTCCATCTCCGCGATCGCCCGCTCCTCCTGTGTCAGCGCGGACACGCCTCTCGTTCGATATTTACAACGCAACAAAGGCGATGTTGCGCATGTTATCTTCAGTGCAGCGTGCCTCACTTTTTGCAAAGGCCCAGCTGCGTTTGTCGCTTTAGAGTCTTTATTGTTCGATGACCGAAAACGTTCCGGTGTACCATGTTGAAACTTGGAGACTGCTTCGGCCAGACTCACGTACTTACCGGACACTCGCCGATATTTCGAAGTACTCTGACGACGCGCGAGCGACGTGAGAACCGTTGGTTTACTCCGAACGTTTTTCTTCTTGTCCAAGGCGGCGCGTTTCAATGGATCCTCACAATTCGTTAATTTGTTGAATTTTGTTTTCACCTCGTTAGAGGTCATGGCTGTTGTCGCTTTTGTCGCAGGAGGCGCTACTTTCGCCGTCGACGAATCAACGGAAATCTCTTTGTTCTGCTCGGGAGAGATTTCAATTTGTGACTCGTGGACGACAGACGCTTTGGGATCTTTGATTTCTTTCTCCGTTCCGACTTCCTCGGCTGCTTTCTCTGTCGCAAGGTCGGCGGTTTTTTCTGTAGTTCCAGAATCTTCCGTTCTTTTTGCCACCGCGGTATCGTCGCTTTCGTGCGTCGTCGGAGAATCTTCACTTTCCTCGGGCGATTCACTCTCAGCTTTCGTACAAAATTCGCTGGCAATTTTTGATTCCTTCTCGCCTCGAGGATTTTCCTCTTTCTTCTCTGTGGATTTTTCAGCTTCCTTTGACAGTGCGGAATCTTGAGTTTCTTCCGCTACTGCCGAAACTTTGCTCTCTTTTACCGTCAGAGAACATTCGCTGCTCTTCGACGATTCGCTCTGACGTTTTGCACAAGTTTTACCAGCGACTATCGATTCTTTCTTGCCTGTAAGATTTTCCTCGGTTTCCACAACCGCGATTAGGGTTCGATTTTGTTCGGTATTATCGTCATTTTCATCCTCGTCATTTGCGATTTCCGAAATCTCAGGATTCTCCTCGGAGGCCTTCTCGACCTGAATGTGTTTCGACGCTTCTTCGTCGTCCTTTGACACCTTCTTGTCTTTTTCCTCGGTGTTGATGGATCTCTTGGAATCGTTTCCGGTAACTCTGGGCGTCGATGATCTTGTCGATCTCAAACAAGCTTTCTTCAGCACATAATTTCTCGGTGTCATTGACAATTTGCCCTTTAGCAAATGTTTCTCCGCATTTATTTGCAAAGCTTTCATGTAACTGCTCATGTCTGGACTATTTAGGGTGGATCCGGCTTTAGGTGTTTTGTAAGGCGAAGCTACCACAGCTTTTTTGGATTTTGGCGTATTCGGACAACTGTGATATGTCACTTCGCCTGATTGTTCAGATTCCAATTCCTCGTGCTCGACATTGAAGTATTCATCAATGTCGGACATGACGCTGGCGTCAAAATCTACCCACATCGGAGCGTTCCAGCCGTCCATTTTTTTCGCCGAATTTGTATATTCGTTGATAATGGAAACGGTAAAATCGTTGAATGGTTTTCCGACAGTGCGAAAGCTTCAAAAAGTCAGTTGAGCCTTTCTCAGAGACAATCGAGTTTGACGTTTATCTGCAACATGTTATCCATGTATAAAGAGTCATTCAAATGTAGGTAAAAACTCGAAAAAATCCGGAAAAATCCGCGATACGCATTAACTGTTCAAGGACTTTTGACATGATGTTTTTTCAACCTAACATACGCGGCCGAATTTTACTTACCCCCATAATATTATTTTGTGTCGAACAGCATAATAATATGTGCTCTTGCTCTCGTGCGTCAATATTTTCAGTTTTGTTCTCTTCTCTTTCGAAATAAGTTTCGATAGTAAACACGTTGAATCGTACGATTAAATATCCAAGCGCTGTACAATTGTCGCGTGAAAGTCTCGGAACAAGCGGTATGTCAACGGACAGAGCAGCTTTGGAATTCAAACGTTTGGAAACTGCAGGTGATTGGCGGAAAATAGTTGTAGATGGGAGTTTTTGTTCGCCGCGCCGTCACATGGCGGCGTCTGCCGGCGGGGCTGCGAACTATCGACGTTAAACAGAGATAGAAAAACAAATGTCCGTCGTATATGATGAATTTACCGGTTCAAATAACAGATATTTTTCTCAAACAAAATCTACACTGCGCGTATAACATTTCAGAGTCACATTTGTACGCGTGTTGAAAAAACTTTGTTACGCTGTGTGCGTATACAGCGTTATAGAAACAAAATGAATCGACAGTTGAAAATTGCGGTAAAATCTGAAATTACGCGCCCGTCTCAACAACCGCAATGTGGAAATTTTTCATTAATCGAGCGTCGAAAATACATTGACTCTGTACTGTAAAAGGTCAGTGTACGATTTTAAAATATTCAAATTAAAGACCCAAGCGAGCTCGCGAGCACGGTTTGGATTTTACAAATCGTGAATGTTTCATTCGAACGATGACTTGGCAAAAGTTTCGCGCGATTCTGTTGTTTTCCTCTTGGCCGAGAATATACGTACGATGGCGAGGCTCGGAGGTCGCAGCTGCAGACATCTCGTATTTGTTCGACCCCTGCATGTCCCAAATGATACAAAAATGATAATTCGTCACAGGTGAAAAGTATTTTCAATGAGTTTTGAAAAGAATTATACAAAAAGTTGGTAAAACGAATTTTTCGGATAACTCAAATATATGCAATCACCGTTTGAAAAGTATCACGTCATGTGCGAGAGTGAAAGACGCGTAATCGTACGCGCGGTGTAAGGCATATGTAAATAATATTAAATAAGAAACTCGTGATATATTTATATTTATTCTTCAAATATTGGTCGATCTTTAAGTTGTTCGAAGTATCTAATTGATTTAAAGTCAAATTGAAACAATGCCATGGAACGTCTATACATTGAAATACGAATGAATAAGATATAAATAGGATTTACTGCATGATCGTTAACAGCGTGATGACAAATGTCATTATTATATGTAATTCCAATACCAATTGTAATAGTAACAATAATAGTTTATAATAATTCTGTCGAGTATGATTTGTTAAATTACACAAAGATCGGCTCTGCGAAACGCTTTGGAAGTATGAAACTCAGCGGCGTACACTTATATACAGCAACAATTTTTCTAAATGTAATCATACGTAACGTGCGTATAAAATCCTACACATGGATTCAATGGACTTTCTTCTCTAGCTTTGTTTTTCCAATTATTATAAACATTCGTACCCGGGGACGGTCGGTAATTTGAATAACGAAATTGTCTATAAAAATCGAAAAACTCTTCAGAAATCGAATCGTGTCTTCGGTCGCATAAGCTTCATTCGCTTCGGTTTTCCTGCTGTTTTACGTGATTATAAAGCTAGCGAGATTGTAAAGTTAGTCATTTAACCGTCTTGAACACTTCTATCACATCGTTCCGGTGACTCAAAAAGTAACGTTGCTAGTGTACCAAATACGGTACAAAATTTCGTGCTCGGGTACGCGCGCGCCATGCGCGCATTCGGGCACGCACAGCTGTTGCTTCATACCGATAGAAAATTTGCTGCCTCGTTAATCTCGAATTTCTTTGAAGACACGGACGAAGCTTTCATTCGAAACAGAATCTAATTGAATAAAAACCTTTTACACGCGTCAACTTTATAGTTTTCACGACGAAAAGTTATAGAAAAGATTGTTCTTTTTTTGTTCGTTTGTCTTTTTTTTTTTGGCACTGTAGCAGTCACGTTCTTCGACTTCTCAATCCTCACGCAAAGAGAGCAGTGCGTCGCTCAAAATGCCCGTCTCGCATTTACTTTTTTGTTCGTTTGTTTAGATTTGTACATCTATGCGTACAATGACGCTTATTTTTCCTTTAATTACGGGATGTTTCGAGCATAAAATGGCGGTAAGGACAGAAATAAAGTCATTCCGTCGTTATCAGGTGTGCTGATCGTGACATTTCCGTCTGAAGCGTTCTTCCAACATTCCTGGCACCTGTAAAAAAGTATTTACAAACCATTTGGATTTACCAGAGCTCGACATTGCGTCCTGTGAAACTCGTACATTCTCCCTTTCATCCCTTCTTTAAATTTCTTTATTTTTCTATAGCGATTTCGAACGTTGCAATTTTATTGCGTTACAATTTTCAATTATCATTGAAGAAACATCGACGGTTATTGCGGGTGAAAAACAAAAATCGAGATCGTAAAAGCGGTAAAGAACTTACCAATCTGTGTAATGATAACTACAGGCATTCACTTTGACGAAAGCATGCAAAATAATTATCGTACGAAAATAAAGAAAAATAAAATGTTAATCGCGTGCAAACGGTATCCGGTAACACAAAAGTATACGAAATACTCTAAACACGATAATTACAGGGGCAAATAACGTTTTCTTAGCGTCTCAATGATTTCCACAGGCTGTAATTCGGCAAAAAATGGTCGTAGAATAATAACTAAAAACCATTTTAAAGCTCGAAGTCTCTAATTTTGAGTTTGGAGAATCATGCTCTTGTTTTTCCGTGTTTCTTTACATTGTCTTTTAGCATTCGACTAACTATACGAGTCAGGCTGATTTTCGGGTAAATTAATAAACAAAAGCAACATGTACAAGGATGATATTTTCCTGTCGATTTTTCGTTTTCTTTTATTCGCATTGCACTAAAAATGTCAGGTAGGCTTAACGAAGGATGTTCGATCAAAGCTCTGGTTTTCTTGCAGTGTACAGTGAAGGGAACAATGATTGCGATCTTTTCGTTTGTTTCATGGTTTTTTTCTTGTTTTTCTCTTTTTTTTTTACAATTTTATTGTTTCTACCTTTGGTTTCGCTCGATGAGTGTCCACCGCGTCGATCGGCAAACGAATTCTTTCAACTTTGCACCCATACGCGACCGGTGTGAGTTTCATTATCACATGCAAGGGCACTTGTAAATACGGTAGCTCGTCTGCAACGATAACAATAATTCATCTACATTATTTATTCCTCTGGCTCTTTTGATTCGTGATAATCATTATCAGAGAGGATACAGAGTTGTTTGTATCATCTCGCGCGGATGAAATAAATATAAAGCGTAACGGCAATAGTTATTGTCAGAGTTCAATGAAATGATTATGCAAAAATATACGGCTGCGCAATTATTCCTCGGATTGTTTATCGTCTTACAACCGTTCGAATAATTTTCGATAATTTGTAACAATGATCAATGGAAACTTCGGGAAAATCTGCCATTAGCGATATTATCAGTAACAGCACGTTACACGGATGTCAAAGACACTCGTGATTGTACGGAAATGACCGTGGAGTGATATCCGCCAATGAGGGGGCAAAAAAGATACAATTTATGAATGTGAGCGTCGAGATGTCGATAGCGTCTGACAGTAATAAAAGAGACGAAAAAGAGGAGCAAACTCGCCTACGGTGGAGGAACATTTTCGAATGATGGAAAAGCAGAAAAAAAAGACCAGTCAAACTCACCTGCGCTCTTGTCCAAGAAATAAGCTAGCAAACATCTCAAAACTGCCTGATGCGTTACGACAAGAACATTTCCCTGTCTCTCGAGTTCCATGATAACAGGTTCGAGACGCGCAACGAGATCCTCGTAACTCTCCCCCCGTGGATAACGATACGAGAATTTTTTCTGGTCCCTAGCGGCAAAATCCGTTGGATATTTATCCGCTATCTCTTCGTAAGTCATTTCCTCGCAGATGCCCTGTTGAAAAAATCCACGAATGACACTTTCGCCGGACGAAAAAAGTGAGAGGAACTCGGGGAAATAATCATTTTCGAAACACCGCCAATCGTTTAAAGAAAATTTTGATTTTCGCACGGAAATTTTCCAGGATTTTGTTGGTTACTTCAAGCTCGATTGGATAATAATCGTTTGAGCCGTGTTTGACCCATTAAGGCCCGGAAACGAATGATTTTTTCTCCATCGTTTAAACAAAATTTCGATTTTCACACGGAAATTTGCCAGGATTTTGTCAGTTACTTCAAGCTCGATTGGATAATAATCGTTTGAGCTATGTTTGACCCATTAAGGCCCGGAAACGAATGATTTTTTCTCCATCGTTTAAACAAAATTTCGATTTTCACACGGAAATTTGCCAGGATTTTGTCAGTTACTTCAAGCTCGATTGAATAATAATCGTTTGAGCTGTGTTTGACCCATTAAGGCCCGGAAACGAATGATTTTTTCTCCATCGTTTAAAGAAAATTTCGATTTTCGCACGGAAATTTGCCAGGATTTTGTCAGTTACTTCAAGCTCGATTGGATAATAATCGTTTGAGCTATGTTTGACCCATTAAGGCCCGGAAACGAATGATTTTTTCTCCATCATTTAAAGAAAATGTCGATTTTCGCACGGAAATTTGCCAGGATTTTGTCAGTTACTTCAAGCTCGATTGGATAATAATCGTTTGAGCTATGTTTGACCCATTAAGGCCCGGAAACGAATGATTTTTTCTCCATCATTTAAAGAAAATGTCGATTTTCGCACGGAAATTTGCCAGGATTTTGTCAGTTACTTCAAGCTCAGTTGGATGATAATCGTTTGAGCTATGTTTGACCCATTAAGGCCCGGAAACGGGTGATTTTTTCTCTATCAGCAAGCGTTATTCTCAAAGGGCTCAATTGAGCGTTAATCTCAATCTTGAAAAATGATAAAACTCACCGCATCAATTTCATTTAAAGCTTTCCACCTTTCTTGCGGGGCATTAACGTCGGTAGCTGTCTGTATTGTCCTCTTTAACCAACTTGTCCATACTCTTAATCCCTGAATGTCCTGTTCCTTAATATAATCGGCTAATGCCTTTGAGTACGATCTACCCCTCTCGCTCAGGTCGGAATCGCCACCTATTCTACCGTCCAAATTCATCAGGCTCTCACCGTGCCTCGTGAGATATATCGTCCTCGGTACAATGTGAATATTCATCAAATAATAAACTATACGGCTCTGTATGTGTCCCTCGTGCTTGTGAACCAACACTTTTTCCCCGGTATTGTAAATCTTCATGAACGATAACTCGTTCTCTTTGTTCTCGTCCAACGGCTGATATTTTTCCTGATAATGCTCGATTCGCAACATAAAATCCGCCAATACTTCCTCTTTATTCATGTTCTCATAATCCGGACTGCTCACCTTGACCTGTAGTTCAATAAAAAAAAAAAAAAAAAAAACAAAGAAAATATCAGCTTCCCGTTCATCTCGCGATCGACGAAAACCTGCACTCTCACAGACACACTCGAGCAGGATTCGAGCAAGGTATTAATTATCGATCCTGAACGCGTTCTTCCGTCGTTTCAGAAAAAAGGAGATTGTGATTTTTTTATCCGTTGCTTTCCAGTCGATTGCACATAACCCTTTTTACCCTCGCGAGAACACGACAGTGTTTTTCCCTTCGTTTGTCGTCAACTTTGTCAAGTCTACATTTTACGCTTTAAAATTATCGGCTGATTCTCGAGTGCGCGCCATATTAGAAAATTGTTGGGAAAAATGAAACTCTTCGCCAAAAAGTAAAGCACGAATTAACATCGACTGGATAACGATAGTTTGCGAAAAAACCCACCAGAGGGCTAGTACACAAATTGATCGAAGATCGTTTTTTCGAAAGTTTGTTTTTCTCTCAAAACAAAACGTGTTTTCGTGTCTTTTTTCGTTCAAACGTGGATCTCACCTCCATGATATTCTGTTCGACGATCTCCGGATCATTGCACACCGACTCGACGAAGAACAATTTGAATCCCATTTTTTTAACGACTATCTCGTGAATCATTTGTCTCCGTTCGAAGGTGGAGTTCGTAGCGTCGAATACGGCAACTTCACCGTCGCCGCTCTCGAGCCACTGACAAACATCGTGCAGTGCATCCATGGCGCACTGTGTTCTTATCGCCATTGCTTTTATATTGTCAGGACGAAAGAAATCGTGGCATTTGTATGCCGTTGTCGCGTGCCTTCTGTATTCACCGAGATTGAAAACTTTTGTGCTAATACCGATCCAATTCAGATAACGACATAATTTTTTCGATATATACGTCTTGCCCCTCGCGGGAAGCCCGACCATTGCGATAACATGAGGCTTGTTCACAAAATTCGCTCGTTCACCTGTAAAATACATGAAAATATATACATTACATCGATACAGATGCGTTAGGACGGTTGGACGAATTCAAATTTTCTCCGCCTCCAAAAAGTTCGATTTCCACATTGAAAAGATGCTGCAGAAAGGATGCGGAAAAGTTTCAGACACGCCCTCTGTTTGTCCAGGACTGTGTTCGTCATGAATGATCAAAAATTGATGTAAAACGCAGTTGTGATTTTGTGCAAACAATTTTCAGCCGCGCAAACACATCAGGGACGAGTAATGCCGTTCGAGTAAAAAAATGATGAGTGAAATGTCAAACCGTGGGTTTCATTCCTTCGCAATGATTTTGTTAAACATTGTCAAATGGCAGAAAAAGATCTAGACGGCATATCGCGGAACTCTGTTGATTGCGAAGGAAATTAGCACAGAATCAATACTCAGTCGATACAACAGATTACCGTCATTCTACTATTCATTTTTCCAACATTTACGTGAAAATAAACGTTTGTTTCTTTTGTATTTGTAATTGTAACTGCAGAACTAAAAGTCAAACACACATACGCAGCAATGATAAAATGTTGTCTAAAATTTTCTAAAAGATTGATCAGACCTGCCTGATTTTCAATTAGAAGCTAGATGATGGAAGAACTCTTTAATGAGTTAGTCCGTAAATCGATGAACGACTGTTAGAAAAATACGATCGAACGCTTGTTTTTGCACAATTTTACTTTCGAATTTAGCACGTGAGTTTTCACAGATAGAAACAATGGCAAAACTGCGGAAGAAAAAAAGGATCTTCGAGTTGATTAAAAAAAAAGAAATATCAAAACTCATTCCGGCAACGTGAACATACAAATACATAAACGAAACTGAGTTTGGTTATACAATGAATTTAGGATTTTTTTTCTATCCACCTTGGATACAGATACGAAAAATTGCAGCCTCTTTTTTTGGAAACTCACGTAAAAACTGTAAGACGCTAATGCCATCCATACGATCAGCTTTGACAGAGTGCTCGAGGGGACGAGAAGTTAGATTTTTTTCTTTGTCTTACTGTTTTACCGACACGAGGAACGATGCAGGACTGAAATACGTAAATACATTTTACGCTCTGATATATCCTGTGCAAGGTAGATAACAGGAACAATTATTTTGCACAACGACTCATTACGCTCTGAATAACACGAGAGGGAAAAGAAGTCGAACGATAAGTTCGCAGCTCGCGCGTTTTTCGCATAAAGTGTTAATTTCATTTATCTGATTTCTCGTAATTGCTAATAATTGTTTCTAAAAACGAAACACAGCTTTCCGGAGCACATGGGTGATTTCCGATGGACTGAAAATCTCGAAAAAGCGCAGTGGAAAAATATTTACCTCTTCTTCTCGGAAAAAGGAAAAAGACTTTAAAAAATGGGGGAAAAAATAGAAATGCCATGTCGTATTATCATTGCTGGAAAATAAGTTTTTCGAAACTTGCTCAACGATCTCGCGTAATCTTTGCGAACGTCGGATTAAAGGGAAATTTATAACGCCATATTTCATCATCGATAATTCAAGAAATCCATGACACGAGAATTTTATTACATTCGGACGCAATTTCACGAAGCGGTTCGATAGTAAATTTTTACCCATTGGAAAAATCGGAGGATTAATCGAATTTCTATTTTAATCGATATAACGTTGAAATTTTCATCGTTGGAATATAATGAAAATACCATTAGCTTTTGTATCATTGGAGCACAACGAAAACACGACTTTCTGGCAATTTCTTTTTTTTTTTTAATAATCTTTATTCCCATACGATACTTTTTGATTTCATGAAGTCTGCGATCCAAAACGGTCTCGAAATCTGTACATCAGACTTAAATTTCCGACAAATTGGTGAATTTATAAACGCAAATTATGTTACAAAAATAAATATGATTGGAAATGTTGAAATTGTAAAAGGGTAATTATTTTCGTTATGCTCCAATGATACAATGTTCAAAATTACAAGTAGATTTCAATTTATGCGTATAACTCAGATTGCTCGGAAAATATATGCATTTAATTAAACGATAATTAAGCGTCACCTGCCGAAAAGGCAATCCGTCTATTTGCATGTACGTCATACATATCATCATAAAAACAAAAGATGATTACATGAATTTGCACAAAATACACTCCAGGTAAATTTAATCGATAACACAACATTATTTGTCGTGATCTTCATAAACGACAGATAAAAGGGACATTTATAACGCCATATTTTATCACTGATAATTCAGCAAATCCTTCCACAACACGGAAATTTCATATCACATTTCGATGAAATTTTGCAAGATGTTTAGCTGATAAATATAAACTCATTGAAAAAATTGGCAATCGCAAAGAATTTGCAGTCTAATTAAAATAACGTTGAAACGTACGAAAATATGGAAATTTCGTCGCTGTCAATATTCCGAGATATTACCGAATAGCAGAATTTGTAAAATGAAAAAAATCTTGCATAAAAACGGATATCGATTGAACATAAAGAAATTGTTAAAAATCGTTTTTCTTTCCCGCTGTGCTGAAATACCCGGGAATACGAGATGCAACATTTTTCGAATGATAGTCAAGCAAAAGTGCCGAAAGTACGATCAATTTAAATGTATTTTTCCATCAAAATAAAAGATAAATCAATGCGTATAGATCGAATTTCATGTATATTGATGTATATATATATTCGATCGTTATTCGCAACATTATTTATTTCCATCCGTTCCAATGTTCATTCAGCTGATAAGATATTACAAGCTGGCGAATGTTTGACCGAGCCTCGAGCAATTTTATATTCAATAAGATTCGCTGAAGTAAAATATCCGCACAGTGATAAATGAGAAATAAAATACCGAGAACGAGGCGAATCAAATTAATGAAACACAATGGTTCATACAAATTGGACTTGTGGAAGGCGCAACGACGATACAGCCTCACGATTTGATAACATATACGAGAATTGTGAGAAGTTCATGAAACAGCGGCGTTATTATTTAAAGAAGATAGAGCATCGATGAGATTGAGGATTTATTTATATTCGTTTCACCAAAATAGCATTTTGTTTTCTTCTCCTCGATGCACTAATCTGCTGAAATTTGCAGAGAAAGAAATGAAAAACATTAATCGAATGTCAACATTTTTCTTCAACGAAACAGCGGCGTTCTTGGATATAAATTAATTTGAACTTATTGAATTTCAATCATTTTTGAAGCTACATAAGTATTCCGTACAAATAATAGCGAATGATTTTGTCAGAAAATTCGAATGGGAAATTATTTACTACTGTTTTGCAAATATAAATCTGCGATTATCTTTGCAAAGCTCGATCCATGAATCGGAAGCGAATATAAACTGCATTTTCAACTATATCACACGTATTCTGGTTCGGCAAAGGCTATTTTTCATATATGGCAAGACATTTTGAGCGCCAAACTTTTTTTTTCGAATAATCAGTATACATTAAAAGTAACGTGAATTTTTTGTCAGTCGATCAAGTGTATGTGATTGCTGCGATTGTGTCGTGATTTTTTTTTTCACTGAGCATATACGAAATTGCTCGATTCACGTTTGAGATAGAATTTTTTTGTTTTCATGCATCGCCTTCATAATTTTAGCTGATCTGTTATGCAATAAAAACTGGAGATATACCGGTTTTATCTTGATTCGCGAGATTGTTCAAACGGTAACTAGAGGAATTCCGACTTGTGCCGGCACGCTTCGGAAATAATGGCGAAAAGCAACGTTTCAGATTATTGTAAAAAAAGAAATGGATAAAAAAGAATGATAGAACGTTTCCGGAGTCCGATATCATTATTAATTCTCTCAAAATTAATCAAACGCTTGGATACAAGATTTATCGAGTGAACATGTTTCTTACCTACGTACTTTGTTTACAGACGTGTAAAAAATGTTGAATCTTCATTGATAACATAAATTAACAGCAAAAATCGAATAAAATAACAATGAGCCCATTTTGCCGAAAGTACAAACATTCAATATGTTTCACAAAGTAAAGCCCGAGTTTTTTTTTTTTCAAAAGTTCGCGTCGTAAGCCTGTATTGCAAAAACACATGTCTCAAGGTTATGAGGCAGCATGAAAATTTTGACATTTTCGTCGGTCGCTTTTGCCGAAAAAAACAATGGTCGAGTATAGTTCAACTGCATGAATCAGCAACTTGAAAGTTGGAAAGACGCTGATTTGTTCTTGAATATAAAATAATACATCACGGTGCATACACGGTCGAAAAGAACGCTCAAACTGCAAAAGATAGGTTAGGAAACATCGTCCATCGCCAACGTGCGTATTCCACGTAGATGCAAAGGGATATACGATATTTCCAAAAACTGTGAGTCTCCCGAACCCGAGCTGACACGTGTCCGAATAACTCATAGAAAGCATGGCTTGTACGAATTTCAATCGTCAAGACAATGAAAACGTTGTCAAACTCTCGTCGCGTATCGCGTCTCGTGTGTGCGGAAACCCGTGAAGCATATATATTCATCAATATTAAAAAAAAAAACAGATAGTTACCTCTGATCGGAAACGGTTTCGTCTGAATGGTATCCGACGTAGGTGGTGTGTAAAGCATTTTTTCGATATTTGGCTCTGTCATTTTGCGATAGATCTAATATATATTGTTTTTCTCTGTTTTTCCTGGCTCGGCGAAACGTAGTGTATATGTGCAGTATAAATTGTGTCTAGTAATATATATGAATATATATATATATATTTATTAATATGTATAGCACATGTATGTACTTTTTCAATATACACTCGTCGCGAAGCCGAGTTTCGAGGGAAGACAATATAAGATACAATTGTTGTATCTCAGCGCGGCTCTATTGTTTAGACGTTATAAACAACGCTTGCAGTGGAGAGAGGAAAACAACACACGAAAACGTGGAAAAAAAAGATTATAAACTATACAGATATGTATAGTTGACGCGCGCGCACGCGCTATCCCTCTCGGGGGGAATACGCGCAATTCTTCTTCTTTTCTTCCCGTCCACCGTCAGCTCGCAATTTTATACGCGCGGTTATACTTTACGCTATTTCAACACAAGCGCGATAATAATAATATATATTATAAAAATATACGCATTAATGTTTCTTGAAACTGAACACTTTTCTTCTCTTTCTCTTTCTCTGAGTTCACACGTAATATATACCTATTCACTGTTTGTTTGAATGTAACGCGATATACGTTTGTAGAAGACGATCTATATTCTTCTTTCTTTCGATACAAAATATC
Source organism: Heteropelma amictum (assembly GCA_959613375.1). Classification (NCBI taxonomy): domain Eukaryota; kingdom Metazoa; phylum Arthropoda; class Insecta; order Hymenoptera; family Ichneumonidae; genus Heteropelma; species Heteropelma amictum. The sequence goes on along the minus strand of OY390721.1, from coordinate 4,611,578 downwards.
TTTCTATATGAGATTGATCAGCGATCGAAGGAATATGCACAGCAACAATTTTCCAGACGGTCCAAAGTTGAGTGCGCGCCTTCCTGCGCTCGACTGAAAAAAACAACGTTTCTCCGTGTGCCTCTACCTTTGAACCTTGAGCAAGTTTAACAGCGGAATAAGTGGGAGATCCCGTGGAGGGATGGAGGGAAAAAGTACACTCAAGAGGGATATGGAGGGGATCCTCTATCAAGGTTTTCCAACCAGTCAAAAGCCTCGAGCTCGCGATCACGCGACCATCACTTACGTCATTGTATTATTATGTGTGTCCTGCAGCACCACGTGACCACGGAGATATCAAAAACGAATGTTATTATTTTGACGTTTATGAGATTCAAATACCCGACCAATCGGGCAAAATCCTATTGCAGAATAACACCAATCATCGTCGCGATTATCTCTCATTTATTTCAATTGAAAATACGCGTAATTGAAGAATAAAATTATTCGTATTGCGTTTAGCTCGTGTTCCGTAATTAAGCGCGTAAACAGCAGAGAATTTTGTGAACATTCTTTTTTCGTCTTGTATGGAAATACCGTCACTGTGGGTTATCTTCGTTAATGATTTTTTTTTTATCTGCGAAAGACAGAGACCGATGTATACCGCACAAAAATATCCGATTACCTGCTGCAGAAAAATCGAGCAGCTTTTCTGCGCATTTTCAGCGCGATAAGCCAACAGCGATAATAAAAATTGTACATTAATTTTCCTAATCGGTAGAAACTCGTTTTTACACAAAAAATCTTCATCTCAAAATCATATTGACCAAAACAGAGATATTTATTCTCTTTTTTTCACGCAAATATGTTACATGGGCTATACCGCCAACATATATCAATTTTATAACCGCTTATATTGAATTTAGCGGTGCAATTTATTGTAAACGACTAATCGTAGATTATTTCTACACGAAGTCTGCGGCCAATGGGAAATTAGATAAATGCACTCCTGCGAAACTAATTGGTTATCGCATATTGGAGGTTGGGAACTGGTTGGAACCACGTTGGAACCAGTTGGAGCGTTTCTCCAATATACAATCACCTCGAATCGCGAGGTTATAGTTTTCCTGAAAAAATACAGGTTCCTTTTTCATGTATCGTTAATTCTCACGAAAAGTGAATCAGAACTTTCTTCACCGATAATTGGCATGCCACAGACGCACGTAAGCTACAAAAATCAGCCGTAAACTCTTTACATCGAAATTTAAGCGTGATACAGCGTTCTAACCTATAAATTCCATAGCTGATCTTTCTTTCCCTCGTATACGATAACTTGCCGGTTTAGTTTTTCCGATATCGTTAAGTTGATTTAATTTTTCCGTATCAAGACAATCACAACTATTCGATCTTGCTAATTAAATAGCAAAAGCATTTTTTTACTTAAACTTTTTACTATTGTGTTGTCACGTGATGATAATTACTTTTTCATTAATTAACTTAATTAATTGATACAAATGTTAGAAAATTGTATTGCGTGCGACGGAGAGAATCCCAGTCACCGTGAAACATGAATTTTCTTTTTGCGAACAGTAAGATGAGAAGCAAGGTCCTGCGATTGTACAAGGATTTACTGAGGTACGGGGAGAAGCTTGAGTTCACGGACAAAAAGTATTTTAAAAACAGAATCAGGAAGAGTTTTGCGGAGAACAGAAATTTGGACGACTCGAAAGAAATTATCTTTTGCATCGAGGTAACAGGACAAAAAGTTCATTGCGCGTATCAGCCGATTGAAATATTTCTCCATTTTCTCGATAAAAAAAACTTGTTGAGAATTTTTTTTGCCCCGCTGGTAAAGAGAACATTAATTTTGCATAATTTAGTGCCGTAAGAGGCAACTATAGTAATCAAACTCTAGCTGCTTTTTATTTGAATCAATGCATTCAAGATTACCTTGAAAATAATCGCATAAAAAAAATTAGGAGCAAATGAGAATCGTGAAGATTCCACACTTTTGACTGTACAAATGTTGAAAAGCCTGATAAATGTGCTTTAATCAACGATAAGGGACATGGAACTTTTTTTTTTAAATGTGCATAAGAAATAAATCGCTTAATTTCTCTATGCTTTTTCAGAAAGCTCAGGAAGCATTAGAGGCACGAAGAGTCGTCTAGGCGAGGCCTAATTTGCGTGGATTGAGGGAAGAACAAAATGCACGGTCATTGTTTTTTCATTAAATTACCAAAACTCTTTTTGTCTCATGCGTCACGGAGTATTTGTGCATTCAACGGTGATCGTAATTTCGCTCGCAAGGAGCTCCTCGCAAACTGCTCAGTTTTTCTGAATCTTCGTAAAAACGATGTAATAATAGCTTGTCAATTGCGCTTCAAGAGTGTAAAGGCGCGTTTGGATTACTCAAAAGTGCCGAAACTCGACGAGAAGGATTTGACGGAACAATTTGTACGCGGTAACGGACCAGGCGGACAAGCCGTAGCTAAAACTAACAACGCTGTTGTACTGAAACACAAACCGTCTGGGATCGTAGTTAAATGTCACGAGACGCGAAGCATGTGGGACAATAAAAAACGAGCGAGGGAAATATTGATAAGGAAACTCGATAATATGATTAACGGCAAAGATTCCATAGAGAATCAGGAACGTTTGTTGCTCGAACAAAAATCATTAAAAATGTCGCAAAAAAAAAAGAAAATGTCCGCGTTAAAGGCTGCATTCAAGGAACGCGAGGGTTTAGATTGAATGTGCTTTGAAAACAAAGATCCATGTCGGTTCTAGAATAAAAGTCTCGAAAATTGTTGCTTCAGAATTCTCGTCGCGTTAAGGACAAATTTTCGGGTATGAAGAAATGAATAAACACTCGACGTTATGGAAAATTCGTATTTTTAATTATTCATGTTTTGTTTCGCTCCCTTCTCTCATCATCGATCTTGAAAGTGCAAGAACGCGAAAAGCGAGGAAGAATTGTACATTTTCTTTAAGTTCGCACAGGAGATGTTTCTCGAAGAATTCCTCTCGTTTTTTTTTTTTTTCACCATTATCTTCGATTATAACATTTACAATGAAAATATTTGGACACCTCGGCGAACGAGAAGGATCAATGAACTATCGTAAAGCTTTGAAAATGAAGATCCGTGTCACTTCGTCAATAAAATTCTCGAAAATTCTTGCTTCAGGATTCTCGTCGCGTTAAGGACAAATTTTCGGGTATGAAGAAATGAACAAACACTCGACGTTATGGAAAATTCGTATTTTTAATTATTCATGTTTTGTTTCGCTCCCTTCTCTCATCATCGATCTTGAAAGTGCAAGAACGCGAAAAGCGAGGAAGAATTGTACATTTTCTTTAAGTTCGCACAGGAGATGTTTCTCGAAGAATTCCTCTCGTTTTTTTTTTTTTCACCATTATCTTCGATTATAACATTTACAATGAAAATATTTGGACACCTCGGCGAACGAGAAGGATCAATGAACTATCGTAAAGCTGTAATGCAGTCTTGCGTACTTTAAAAGAAATATAGAACGGCGTGGGAAATGTTTATCGCGCCGCAATCAGCAGCTTCGTCTTCAGTTTTCTTTCGACCGAATATCATTCCCGCGAGTGTGGACAAAACGTACGAAATGAAAATGAGGGATGACGGAAAAGCGGGTTGTTTCAGATTTCCGCTGAACGAATGAGAAATTCGGCGAAAACGGGGGAAAGATTCAATATCGAAACAAAACGCTCTCCGATAGTCGATTGACATTCGATCTGCCTGGGAACACAAATACACGATAAACGCGTCGCGAAACGATGTAAAGACGACGTTGGACAATGATTTCGATCACTGATCGCCTTCGGAGCAACCGGCGATTGGCCATAAACCTTTTTCTTCTCTTCTCCGCTTCGTCTCTCTCCTTAATACGTTAATTATTACAATTACAATATTTATACCGAAATCTATATGTCAACGGTTGTTAAATACTAAGCTACGTTACACGAATACCATTTTTCGTTTTGTTCTTTGTACAAGGATGGAAATTCACGATACGCGCGTAAACGAATCAGTACAACTTTACAATTTCAGTTCCTCCGACAAAAACAGAAAGAAAATACTTATATTCACGATTGTTCCAACAGTGGAAATTTGTCGGTTTTTCTCACGAGAGAACACAACTGATTAAGTAAAAAAAAAAAAGAAAGAAAACGGAAACTTGACTATCGACGATTTCAACTGTTTTTTATCCATCGTCCGAACGGACCCTTGGATCGTTTGTAACGCTTTGCGATTGGCTGCACATTCGATCGCGGCGAACTCGAGCTTCTCAAACGCCGATTACTCGCCACTGTTACCGATAGAATACTGTCCATGTCAACCTGATCCTCGATCTTCATCATTCTAACGACAGGTTGGAATTCCATGCTCGAACGTCGATTTTCCAATTCGTTGGTCGGCAATAACGAGGGACTTATACGCTCCGCACCGAGGCCGCATTCAACATCGGAATCCATCGTTTCCGGCGCAACGGCCTCGTTGTTTTTCCTCTTGACACCGCGATGATTGTCCGTTTTGCCGTTCGCCTTTAGGCTACTCGCGTACGCGTCGTTTTTACAATTTTCATCCTCGTAATCAACCTCGTTTCGCATCGCACCGTGACGCTGGCGTTTTCTCGTTCTCGCGGGTTTCCTCGACATCAAAGGGTCCTTTTGGCACGTCGTTACATCACGATGATCGATAATATGCTCGTTGTCGTGATTTTCCGGTGTTACCGCCGAGCAGCCGTCCCTCGCGGTGCGTCTCTTCGATATTCCATTCGCCGTATAATTTTTTCTCGATATTATCGTCGCGTTAACGTTATTGATGTACAAATTGTCATTGTTTTCGATCTCTTGGCGGGAATCGATGATTTCCGACGATGCGTCGTGTCCCCGCTGGCGTTTTCGCGTCGAAGTTTTCGCGCAAAGTTGCCTGGTGGACGCGGAATTATTACCGTCGGCGCGACAATCGTTCTCGTCGTTCGCCAACGGAGTCACCTCGTTGTTTTTCAATGACGAATTCTTCCGGTCCGCATTCTCGTCGTTATTGAGCAAAGAACTGGCCTCGCTACCGCTTATCGTTTCGCACTGTAGAGGGGGCTGTATCGCGACATCGCGCACGGCGTTTTCACCTCGCAATTCTTGCCGGTCGCGCTTCGCGGAATCAACCGAGTTCATCGAGGCATCCTGTTTGCCGGCAGACTCGCTCTTCTCTTGCTCGTCCTTGCTCGTCCTTGAGATGTTGTTTTTCACATCGTCCGTTCGTTTTTCCGCTAGTCTCGCTGTCGCGACATCGCCTTCCAGTCTTCGCAGTACGTCACTCGTGTCCTGGCAGTTTCGGGCGAACATCGGTGTTTCGTCGTCCATTTTTTTGGCGGACAATCTTTCCCTCGCGACGTAAGCGTCGATGAGTTGCTTGGCTTGCATCTTCTTTCTCATTTTGATGCCCGGCCAACCCGTGCGATTTTTACGCTTTTTCCGTCTCTTCAGCGGCGATTCCGCGTTACCGATTTCGCCGCAGTCGGAACTAGCGCATGAAGAATTCTCCAGGCAATTGAAATACTCGTGACAATTGTCCAGCAGATCGAGAAGATTGGACGGTGGACCGGGTTGGGATGCTGGAACTTCGATGTTTGTCTCGTGCGGTTGCTCCATCAGTAACGCCTCGAACGAATCGTCGGGATCCAATGCCGCGTCAGCGCTGAGCATCAGATCGATGTTTTTCGCGATTTCGCGCAACTCGGCGTCCGAGTCCGATTTCGAAGTCTCCTGCGTCTGCTGATGAACTTCTTGCTGATGATGATGATGATGATGATGATGATGATGCTGCTGTTTCACCTCGAGTTTCGGCGTGTCGCTTTGCGTTCTGCCGCTACAACGCGGCGAACTCTCCTCCGCGACGACACTGAGATTCGCCTTTGGGTGCTGCTGCTGTTCGCGCTTGCGTATTATCGTGGACATAATCGCGAGCGTCGAGGCGTGACAGCGCGGACTTTTGCGCGGGGATCTGCCGATACCGTTGCGCCCTCTGCCGCGGCTTTTTCTCCGCGTATCGCTCTTCTGACACAATTTCGCCAATCTCTCGTGAAAATTCTCAATCTCGTACGGCAAAAGGAACGGCTTGCGCTCGTCGGCCTCGCTGAAATAATGCCAAAATTCCGCGCCCTCGTCTTGCCTCTGATAAGTCTGATACCACGGTTCCGACCGCGGTACAGCCTCGAAGGAAAACTGCATTTTCTCAACTTCCGGCGATGGTTTGGACGGATAAAGCTTCTCCGTCGGCTCCTCAACGACGCTCTTACCACCGTTATCGCGACTCGCGTCTGCTCGATTTTTATCGTCGGGCATGACGTCATCGTGTTCCTTGACACCCTCCGACGGAGTCTGGAACCTCAATCTACTGCCTGGTATCTCAAATTTGTAATAATCCTCGTTGTCCTTGATCAACGCCTCGGCCTGGGTTCTCCTTCTCTTTCTCGCTCTACCGGCGTACACTGAATCCTGCGAATCATCCTCGATGGTTTCTTGCTTAAACGACAAACTAGAATTCATCGTTGAACTCGGTAACGTAAAATTTCCAGTTGTATTTACATTGCTCAAGTCCGAATCGCTTTCTGTATCTCTCGGCATAACACTGCTCTGATCAGCTTCACTTACCTCGCTCGTATCATCGTCCCTTTTCGGCTCACCGAACATAAACGACTCTGCCTCGTCGCTCAACAACGACAATTCCGATCTTCGCACGCGTTTGAAACGCACGACGACCGGTTTTTCGCTCGATCTCTCGTCGTCGTTGTTAATGCGCGCTACGGCTTCCTCGACGATGACGTTCGTGTTTCCGTCATTGACGATCGTCGCGTTACATTCAGCGATTTTCGTCGTCGCGTCGTTGCCGGCTGTTCCGCCCGCGCTCCACGGACCGGTGCTCGAACGTAATTTGTTACCCAATACCTCGACCTTGTAATAAGCTCGGTTATCCTCTATGAGACGTTCCTCGACCGAGAGTCTCGGTCTACCGCGAAATCCGCGACCGCTTCGCTTTCCTATTCTACCCCCTCTGTTGGTCTTCTCCTCTTTCGTCACGTTTTCCACGACTTTATCATCGTTATTCCCAACGCCGTTGCAGACTATCTCGAACTCTCGGCCTTCGTTGCCGATCTTTGTCTTTTCCCGCAGCGGCGATTTACGATTGTTCGTCGTTATCGCCGTTGTCGCGTCCTCGGTATTGAAATTACCGGGCAATTGCGACGCCGGAAAGCTCTCCGGCGCGTTAACGCGCTCGAAACCGTTGAAACCATTCTTACACTCGTCAATGTCCGCCCTGATACCGCCAAGGTCATCGTCGTCCTTCGCATCACCGTTGCACTTGTCGATATCATCGTTTATTCGCGTTTCTTTCTCCAAACGCGGTATGTTCATCATCTTGCTGCTGTCGTTCTCGACATCGCTGACGATCGTCAAGTCGCTCCTCTCGAGTTTCGGCAAAACACGCTCCTCCGATGGTTCGTCGCTCTTCCTCTTACATTGGTCCCTCGGCTCTTTGCTCTTACGCGTGTAATTGCCTTCCACGGTGAATGATCCTTTATCGAGATTATCGTCATCGATTCTATCGATTTTCTCGATACCTTCGTCGATTCTCGCGCATTTTTTCACCGGATTCTCATCCTCCTCGATCCATATCGTACCCTTGGCGCGTTTCTTTATCGTGAAACCCTCGAACTTGTCGTAAAACTTGTCGCTCTTGTCCTGAACCTCGTGCCAAGGGCTGCCCTTCGAGCGAAGCAAATGTCCGCTCTCTTTTTTCGAACGAGTGCGCAAATTGTGCGGCGAGCTCAGCTTCAAATTGACATTACGGCGTGGGCCGTTGCACTGGACCATCTTTATGTCGTCGACGTTGAAATTCGACAGGTCCGTTTTACCGGTGTCCTTCACCTTGATGTCGTCGATATCGACGCCGTGAAGCTTTTCATCTCCATCCGCGGAATATATGCCGCAGTCCTGCCTGTCGCGAAACAGTAAAAATACGTTACTCATTTTTCGTTCATTTTTTTCTCTCATCAAATTCTCCAGCAGCCACCGAGTTTCTCTACGGCTCGAACGTCAAAGTTTCGACAGATTCGCGTTAAATCATTGCTCGACGAACATTTTCTTGTTCTTTCGACTCTGAAAAATTATATTACGTTCGATTGATTTTCCGCCAGCGAGGAATACTCATTGGTGTTGTTACAGACTCGGTGATTGTCGTTTCGAAAAGAATTTTCGCAAAAACAGTGCAACTTTTAAGGGGTAAGGTCACTGTAACGGTCCAAAAAAAAAAGGTATTTTCACGAATTTTTTGCTTCCGAAATTGAAGGTAATTGAAAAAAAACTTTTAAGGGTTTTATCGGGCATACATTTAACTTTATTATCAAATTTTTTTACAGCGAAAAACAACAAAATGGCGGTTCCACAGCTATCTTCCCGGGGCACGCAGCACCACTGGTGCACTTTTGAATCTAGAACAAAAAAAAAAAAACCATCAATCTAGAGGGTTATAGCGAGAGAATGTCGATCGGGATTTTCAATAACTTTATTTATTGATTTTTTATTAACAAAAAACTAGCCGTTTTTTTCGTCAAAAATCAATTTTTTTTTTCAAACGCACGCCAAATCCACAAAAATTGATACTTTTTAAAATCCGATCGACATTCTCTAGCTATAACCCTCTAGATTGATGGTTTTTTTTTTTTGTTCTAGATTCAAAAGTGCACCAGTGGTGCTGCGTGCCCCGGGGCCAAACATGCCCCGGGAAGATAGCTGTGGAACCGCCATTTTGTTTTTTTTCGCTGTAAAAAAATTTGATAATAAAGTTTAATGTATGCCCGATAAAACCCTTAAAAGTTTTTTTTCAATTACCTTCAATTTCGGAAGCAAAAAATTTGTGAAAATACCTTTTTTTTTGGACGGTTACAGTGGCCTTACCCCTTAATTCGGGCTACGACAGATTGGAAGCCTCGGTAGGGAGGAACTTGTCCCAACATCGCATTATGCTTCATGGTCCAATGGACCACTGTGGAGATTGGAAATTCCATTTTCAGATTTGTCTATTTGTTTTTCCGACTTACCCGACTTCGTTCGCTCGGAGAAACGCCTCGACGCTTGCCCCCGAAGTGATGAGCTTGTCGAGCGACAAAAAGTTATCATCGTTGCGTACAAAAGCGAGATGCTTGTCGCTCTGCAAATGTTTCGATAAATCACGATAATCGACTCGACAAATTTCACAGGAACCGGCGACCAGCTGTTCTGTCCTACGACCACGTGTTGCTGTGGCTCGTGGCCTACGAGTCATTTCTTTGCCCTGTTTTGATTAATCCAAAATTTCATCTCATTCGAGTATTTCACACTTTCGTCGTTAGGGGGGGGGGATTCGAAATTTTCGTTATTTCTCATCGATGTTTCATCGCGTTAAGATCGATTTCATGTTTACCTTTTGTTTGTTTGAGGCGTCACTCTGTTCCTTGCACACCTTTTTCTCCCGTATTCGCGTATCAAAAGGACAACTGCCTGAATCACCGTCGAAATTTAATTTCGGCCACACCGGTAACTCCAAGAATACGGGTCTGGTGTCTCTGATTTGTGAGTTGTGCGCAAATAAAAGTATTATTAATTTCCTTTCGGTATTTTCGAATCAGAGATTCCGTCGGTGTTGTTACTTTTTTTTTTTGTATATTACTCCGTCGTTACAAACCTTTTGAATGATTCGAACTTAATGTACGAATTTTTAAGATGCTTAACTCTTAGGCTTTTTTCAGTGTTCGATCGATCCGTGTTGCGCTTTAAACTATTGTTGTCCTTGAGCGATTCGTAAATCTTCTCTAGCCAAGCTTGCAGTCTCTTTATAGCCCAAATAGGTATGCCCCAGTTTTGGGCGTTGTTAAGCGGATCTACGGAACACTGTTGCGGCTGTGTCAGAGCACGTTCCAACATTGCATCCGCTCGCGATTTCTGTCAAAGTGTTTTTATGCATACTCATTTGCTTCGTGTTTTTTTGTTTCAGAATTATATGCGTTTTAACAGAGGCAACAAAAAATCGATCGGGGTATACGAAAGTTTTGAAAGTATTTGCAGGAAAAATGGACCGAATGGAAACGAAAGATTAAAGACTGGTAAAAATGTATGTTTAATTTCATGCTGCGATAAAAAGAACTTGCATCAATTTTTCGTGCTTCTGTTATTGTTTTTCCGCTCCGCCAATCTTACCGTTCTCTGGGCGGTTTGACTCCTTATGTTTGTAGAATTTGACAGCGGATATTCACCACCATAGGGCGTAGGAGGCGTCAATATCGGTGTTCGGATCTCTATACTCCTCAGCGAGGGGATTCCCCCGCTCTCTCCACTGTCGCAGCCCCATTTTGTTTTGTCGCAGTTGTTCTGTCCAAATTTATCCGCGCGATCGCTAATAACCAGCGTTACGCTTTTCACTAAAAACAGCTCTATTATCTGCAAAAGATAAGGATAACATTATATCGGCGAACCTTTTGCTCGAATAGTACAAAATTTTGATGTTTCTCGTCAGTGCCACGGGCAGATGTTTCTGTCGCCAGTGTGCGTGTTCATTGAAATTGAAACTTGACATTTTCATGAATTTATTCAAGCAATATGGTAGAAGCCGGAAAAACAGGGAAACGTGTAATGACTTATGAATTCTGTGTACTCTTTACCCTTTGTAGAGTTATTTTTTGTGATTTTTTTTTTTCATCGGAACATGATCATCGCAACCTGTATGTTCCTTTAGTTTCTCTGTACTGTATACGATTTGTTTGTTTGTTTGGGGTTAATTTTTGTCTACACCAGGGAGGAGGGGGGGGGGGGGGTGGAAGGAAGGAAGGGATGGCAACGTCATTCGGCTTTGTTCAAAACAAAACAATATTGTAACGAAAGCAGTACTGGAAGAAGAATGTGCAAAATATGGAATAAACACGTATGTGCATTTACGATGGTGAATCGGTTGCAACAGTGTGTGCATTCTAAATATACACGCCTACACGGAGAATTCGTGGAACTGCAAACGCGAGAGTCGCGACAGAGACCGAAAGAGAGAGAGAGAGAGAGAAAGAGGGAGAGAGGAGGCAGAACAAACGCTGCGGGGCCGTGGAGCCTCGAATAATAACAATAAACGGAAGATTACCGAGCCACGAAATATTTCGATGAAATAAAGACACTTTGTCGAATGGTATTGCAAAAAAAAATCAGTACGAGAGACACACGACTGAGTTCACATGTATGTACGGAAAAAAGTACGAGCATTTAACGAACATTTCACACTTCACTGTCGTGCACTGTACATACATTAGCGAGAAACCAAATCACTTTGTTTAACGTTTTTACGACACACTTCAATCGCACAGAGTTTGATGCTGAACGTCCGGCGGTTTCATATAGACTTTCTGATAACGCGTCAAATCCAACGTTTATATTTCGCGTTTACGTAACCCCATTGTTTTGAAAAATTGCTACAATGATTTTTCACCAAAACGGCACAGGAACGATGTTACATCTCGAGGATGATCAATGTTTTGCGTTAAAACAAAGTATTTTATTAACCAGAGATGAGAGAGAGAGGGAGAGAAGGACGCATGAAAACTCTCGCTCGTCGCGAACTGTCACGCACAAAATGGCCATTCGCCGTTAACAGCTTGGGATTCGAGCCTGGTGGCGGCGCTTTACGTTCCATATACAATATACGTTTATTCGCCGTACACGGTTTACGGCTATACTTTCATAATACATTTCATTTTTGCACAATATTCGATTGAACAATTATTTCCTTCCGCCGCCCCTCCCCCCCACTTACTTTTCGCGTATGTTTTCGAAAAGCCTAGTGACGGGAGATAAGAAATTCCAAGACACTACACTTCGATCTCCGGCCACAAGATGGCGTCCTTATCCCTTCCCCATTCACCATTCCCCCTACTGAGCTTGCCGCTGAACACTCCCCCTCCTCCTCGATCATTCTATCGCGACTTCTGACATATTTTCTTTGATTGTTAATGAACAAAAAATAGTTATCCCTATTGTCGCAATACGCCATTTGGAATCGCCATTTGTGAGCGATATTTTCTCCGTCATCGCGAGCGCAAAAAAAACCAGGGAAACGAGGGCGGAGCCCCTACAGCGTAGCAACAAAAGAGAGAGAGAGATTTGTGTGGGGGAGATCCCGGCTACTAGACTCTCCCCTCGAATTTGAAGGTTTTTATTCACGCTCGCATTTTGGTTTCCTCACAACTATTGACCCTCCATGGTTTGTTTTACATAAACGTTATTGACACACAAATTTCGATAACTGCTCTCAAACCTCACTAGGAGAGGTCAAAGATTCTGTGCAGTGCGAATTTTTCAGAAATAACAAACAACAAATTTAAACGTCAGTACGTCAATCAATGCAACACCGTGGTCGGGGGTATAGTATACATACATTTATACATACGATACAGACACGAATATACATGTATATAGCGGAAGAAGGAATTGGCGGGAAAAGGGAGAAGAGGTATAGTGCGGTTACCAAAATATATACACTCTGAACACTCGTTAACCAATCGATACATTCGCATTTGGGTCCATTGAAGGGAGGCGACACAGAGTGCCGGAAAATTCGGGTGCTGCGAGACCCCATGAATTATAACAATATGCAATATAGAAAATAGAGATTGATGAAAAAAATTAAGTAATTATTTGTCGTTTCCAAACTTACCCCACCCAAGCCCTTGATCTTTTCTTCCAAGGTCGCCAATAACCTATGATTCTTTATATCCAGATAGAAAGATTTTTTTTCGAGAGGTTTACTTCCTCTTTGCAAACGGACATCTGTACAAGAAGAAAAATAAAATAAAATATTGAGTATATGGGCGTACGTGTGCATATTCGTACCTGTCTCGAAATTGAAACATTACCAAGTCGAAAGCCGAATTGAATATATTTAAAATAGAACAATAATGCTCAAATTTGGTGAAAAGTGAATTCGAAAACTGCGCTGAATTCGTTCTCGTAACAAATGGGTTAAATTATCAAACGTGCTTTTTTTCCTTTCTCCGAATGAATGTACCATCGTGATAAATCTTCAGAGCAAAATTCCCATGTATAGGACGTTCGCTTGTGAAAAAATTTATTGAAAAATCGAGAATGCAGAATGAAAAAGAATCGTGCCAACGGGTTTGAAACTGAAACCACGCGTAATAAAGTCCTCCGATTCCGCGAATGGTGTTTAGTGCATTCGTTGATAACAATAGTAATAATGCTGAATCTATATAAATGGAAATTTGATAACGGTCGCGAGAAAAAAAAATCATCCTCAAGTACGCTTTTGCAGAACGCGTTGGAATACTTGGGGGCTTTTTCGTGCATGTGTTTTAGAACCCGTGGGGGTCTTCTGACACATACACACGCGGCTTCGTAATAAACGCGCATTTACGGTACAGCACAGCGGAAAAGAGACATATAGAAATATACCTAGTGAGCTATGCGAACGCGAGGTGAAAGTATAATCTGACGCTGAACGAAACTATAGTTCGCAGTGTGCAACTGTGCTTTTCAAGCAGAGCGACTCGAGTAAAAAAAAAGGAAGGAAAAAAAACATACGAGAATGGATGTCCGAGTTATCCCGTGACGGTTGCTTGTGCTGCTGATGCTTGACCTTAGACGGAGATATCATTCCTGTGCGATACAACACCGCGTACAACAACTCAACGATGTTATTTCCAACAGTAGTGATGATGACAAATTGTAATAAAAATTATCGTCCGTCGGCCAAAACCTTCCCATTCTCATGAGAATGTCACATTGCAAGCACATTTAATTATTATATTTTACGACACACTCTCGCGCGTTTTTTTTTCACTACATCATGCGCGACTTCTCATAAATATAAACCGTCACTTATATACACAAAGAAATTATCGATACTCCAGGAAACTGAATAAGTGATGTACTGCGAAACTATAATCCGCAAACGACTTGCGTCACTCGTGATTGAGATTGAATCGCGTGTGACGAACGAAACGATAGAAAACGAGATTCTTATTCGGGCTCGACCGGAGACTCGCTCTTTGGCTCGCAAACTCGTAACAAAACTACACTCGGGCTTGAAATTAGCAACGAGCGCCGAGAAAGTGAGAGAGAGAGAGATATTAAACAAACCTGACAGGCTGGGCAAATAGCTGAAACCAAAAATCTCTATTATGGCTTTAGCACGTGGCTCCATCTCCGAGAGTTTTCGTCAGTATGATTTCTTTATTTTTCATGTTTTTCATTGTCCATAAATGAAATATGTTATTGTGTGGAAAAAGACTGGAAATATGGTTAAACAGGTGACGATATTGAAAAATAGTGCATATCGCAATAATCTAATATTCAATATATGTATTATTGTACGTAAAAAAATGATTTTCAATACTATGGCCACATTTCATCTACTCGGTTAACTGGTCATTTGACTCTTAAAATTTGACCACCAACAACCACTCGGATCGACATCATGTGCAACCGCATTCACGGATAAAAGGGCGGACTCGCCAAAGATTGCAAAGTACATAAAAGTGTTTGTGAAAGTGATCGAAAGTATATTTTTTATAAAACAGCGTGAAAACAAATACACGGTTATAATCGCAAATTCTCGTCAAGATTCTTTGAACCGAAAGAAGGCACACAATGCTGTTAAAAGTAAACGTGAACAACAATAATTATATACATATACCAGTTTGATGAATGTCACGCGTTATATATTTTCGAGACGATAAGTCGCAGTATCCGAGCACGGGAGGCGGCTCTGCGTACTTAACCTCAATCTACGTCGCCCGCCGCTCGGCAAAGAGCGAAAAACAATTAAAAATGAATATATTACGATAAAATTCGCATCCGTTGTTCACCGACTCTCGCTGCTCTTGCATGACGATCGAAAGCAGCCCATTGTTTTCCCGGTCATTCGCGAAATTTCGCAATAATCGGCCAAAGATCGTTCGCATTCCGGAAGTGGATCGAAAGATAACAACAAAATACACGAAACGAGAAAAAAATGACGAATAATTCCGTGCAACAGTTTGTCCAGCGGTTAAAATCGCGCAACGAAGATGTCAGAAACAAGGCGGCGAGAGATCTATGTCACTATGTCAAGACGGAACTGCGAGAGGCGTCGCAGGAAGAAATAACAGCTTTCATGGATGAATTCAATCATCATATATTTGAAATGGTATCGGGTTCGGACATGAATGAAAGAAAAGGCGGCATATTGGCCATAGTTTGTTTGATCGGAGCGGACGTCGGTAACGTCAACACCCGAACGATAAGATTCGCCAACTACCTGAGAAATTTATTGCCATCCAACGACGTCGGCGTTATGGAGTTAGCGGCAAAGACAGTAGGAAAATTGGCACTCGTTTCCGGAACTTATACAGCCGAATACGTGGAGTTTGAGGTGAAAAGAGCTTTCGAATGGCTCGGAGGCGACAGAAACGAAGGCAAACGCCACGCGGCTGTTCTCGTGCTGCGCGAACTAGCCGTATCGATGCCGACGTATTTTTTCCAACAAGTAACGCCCTTCTTTGACCTCATATTCAACGCCGTGCGAGATCCAAAGTCGGTGATACGAGAGGGCGCCGTTGAGGCTCTGAGAGCGGCTCTCGTCGTAACGGCGCAGCGCGAAACTGCCAAACAGATGCACAAATCCGTGTGGTATAAACAATGTTACGACGAGATAGCATCAGGGTTTGAGGACGTTTATACGCGCGAAAGAGGCTTCAACAGAGACGACAGAATTCACGGATCGCTGTTGGTCCTCAACGAATTACTGAGATGCAGCAATATACAGTGGGAGAAGAATTACGAGGCGCTCATGGAAAGGCTCAACTGTTCGACTCAGCAAAATGACAACGACATACTGCTGTTGATGCCGAGATTGAAAACAATAATAGTGTCAAAGTGGTCAGGCTCGTCGCAGAACGCGTCGAGCGCGCAGCAACACGTTTTGTACCCGGTGCACGAGTCGGCCGCGTGTCGCTCTCTCATGCAGGAGCGTCTGGACGATGTTTACAACGACGTGATGGCGCAGAGAATGTCGCGCAATCCGCACATACAGCACGCTCTGTTGACGCTTTTGCCGCGGCTCGTCGCGTTCAACAAGGAAAAATTCAACAAAGATCATTTTCGCGAGACGCTCACCTACCTGCTCGTCACCCTGAGAGGTCGCGAGAAGGACAGATACGCGGCTTTCATGACCATCGGTCTGATAGCCGTCGCGGTTGAAGATTCGATAAAACCATACTTGCCCAAAATCATGGAAGTCATCAAAAGTTCCTTGCCGTCCAAAGAAACGCCGAACAAGAAGCGCAGCGCGCCTCTCGAGCCGGCTGTATTCATATGCATAACTCTACTTGGACACGCCGTTAAACACACGATAACGAACGACGTGCGCGATCTTCTCGATCCCATGTTGGCGACCGGCTTGAGTCCGATCCTGACGACGTCGCTTCGAGAATTGGCGCACAGCGTACCGTCGTTGAAGCCCGACATATCTCAAGGATTGCTGCGAATGCTGTCGCAAGTACTGATGCACAAACCTCTTCGTCATCCGGGTGCGCCCTGGTCGGCGACGAGCCCGGCGTCGACGCCGCCGACCGAAATCGATGTTCCATCCACGGTACTCGCTCTGCGTACGCTCGGTACATTCAATTTTGACGGTAATCCATTGTTGCAGTTCGTTCGACGATGCGCGGATCATTTTCTCACCTCGGAGCAAGCCGAGGTGCGTCTGGAAGCTGTAAGAACGTGCTCGAGGTTACTGAGACTGGCGTTGAACCAGCCGGGACCGACGGTTACGAACACGGTGTCGGCTGTCCTCGGCAAACTTCTCGTAGTCGGCATAACCGACACCGATCCCGACGTCAGAATATCCGTTCTCGCCTCGCTCGACGACACGTTCGACATTCATTTGGCTCAAGCCGAGAGCCTCTCGGCGCTCTTCGTCGCGATGAACGACGAGATGTTCGAGATACGCGAATGCGCCATAAGGACGATCGGACGTTTGAGCACGATGAATCCAGCTTACGTCATGCCGTCGCTGCGGAAGACTCTGATACAATTTCTCACGGAGCTCGAGCACTCGGGAATGGGGAGGAACAAGGAACAAGCGGCGAGGATGCTGGACCATTTGGTGGTGAGCGCACCGCGCCTTATAAGACCGTACATGGAGCCGATCTTGAAGGTATTGGTGCCGAAGCTCAAAGAAACCGAGCCGAATCCCGGTGTGGTATTGGCGATATTGCGAGCGATCGGCGATCTCGCCGAAGTCAATGGCGCCGAGATGCAACAATGGATGCCCGAGCTACTCTCGATATTACTCGAGATGCTCGTCGACGCGAGTTCACCGGAGAAGCGCGGGGTCGCTCTTTGGGTGCTCGGGCAACTGGTCGGCAGCACCGGTCACGTTGTGAAACCTTACATGCAATATCCAACGCTCCTCGAGGTGTTGATTAATTTCCTAAAGACGGAACAACAGCCGATAATACGACGGGAGACTATAAGAGTCTTGGGCCTCCTCGGTGCTCTCGACCCTTACAAACACAAAATGAATCTCGGACAGATCGACTCGCAGTTGGACAGCCTAACGGCGATGGCGGACATAAAAAGCGATATCGAGCCCAATCAGGATTTAACGACGAGCGAGATGCTGGTTAACATGTCGTCGTCGACTCTGGAGGAATACTATCCCGCGATCGCCATAGCAACGCTGATGCGCATCATACGCGACCCCACGCTCTCGCAGCATCACACGATGGTCGTGCAAGCCGTAACGTTCATATTCCAGAGTCTCGGTATCAAATGCGTGCCGTATATATCTCAAGTCATGCCGAGCTTCCTCAACGTCGTCAGAACGGCTGATTTCAATTTTCGCGAATATCTCTTTCAGCAATTGGCCATACTCATAGCCATCGTCAAGCAGCACATAAGAAATTATCTCGACGATACGTTCAATTTGATCAAAGAATTTTGGACGGTAAACAGCCCGTTGCAGAGCACACTGATACTTTTGGTCGAGCACATCGCTGTGGCGCTTGGCGCCGAGTTCAAGATTTATCTGCCGCAACTTATGCCTCAGATATTACGCGTGCTGACCCACGACACCAGCAAAGATCGGTCGGTAACGGTGAAATTGCTTCTGGCGCTTCAAAAATTCGGCAACAATCTCGACAATTATCTTCACATCGTTCTACCACCGATCGTAAAATTGTTTCACACAACGGATTATCCGGTAACCGTTAACACGGTTGCCCTCGAGACGGTCGATCATCTAGCCGACGCGCTCGATTTCACGGACTTTGCGTCGCGCATCGTTCATCCGATCGTCAGAACGTTGGATCAATGTCCGGAGCTTCGCAACACGGCGATGGATACACTCTGCGCTCTCGTCATACAGCTGGGCAAAAAATATCAGATATTCATACCGCTCGTGCAAAAAGTCATGACGAAGCACAAAATCGTTAATTCGCGATACGACGTGTTGATCGACAAAATATTAACGGAATCGACGGTAGCGGATGGCGATGATTATCTGCTGATGCGCCATCGTTTTTCCCGCAATAAAAATCGGGATTTGTCGTTAACTTCGTCGGACACGACGGTCATGAAGAAGCTCAAGGTGTCGGCGTCGAATTTGCAGAAAGCATGGATGGCGACGAGACGGGTGTCGAAGGACGATTGGCTCGAGTGGCTCAGAAGTTTGTCCATTGGATTACTGAAGGAATCACCATCGCCGGCATTGAGATCGTGCTGGGCGCTGGCTCAAACTTACTCGCAATTACCGCGCGACTTGTTCAACGCCGCTTTCGTATCTTGCTGGATGGAGCTCAACGACGGTTATCGGGCCGAGCTCATACAGACCCTCCAGCAGGCTCTCATAGTGCCGGATTTACCGGAAATCACTCAGACGATATTGAATCTCGCTGAATTCATGGAACACTGCGACAAGGGACCCCTGCCGCTGGAGAATAAAATACTCGGCGAGCGGGCGATGCACTGTCGCGCTTACGCCAAGGCGCTCCATTACAAGGAGGATGAATTTCACAAAAGTCGAAACGGCAATGTTTTCGAATCGTTGATATCGATAAACAATAAATTACAGCAGAAGGAAGCCGCCGAGGGCCTCCTCGAGTACGTGATGAATCAGCATAATCAGCAGGATCTCAAAGTGCAAGTGCGCTGGTACGAGAAGCTTCACAATTGGGACAAAGCTCTGCATCTTTATCACGAACGTTTGGAGACTGATTTCAGCGACGTGGAGGCAACGTTGGGCGAAATGCGGTGCTTGGAGGCGCTCGGCGAATGGGGACAATTGCACGAGGTTGCTACGAGGCAATGGTCCCATCAGACGGACGAGACGAAGCAGAGAATGGCGCGCATGGCGGCGGCGGCTGCGTGGGGCCTCGGCCAATGGGAGAGCATGGAAAAATACGTGTCTCTCATACCGAAGGACAGCCAGGACGGTGCTTTTTATCGCGCTGTACTCGCCATACACGACGAACAGTACAACGTTGCTCATCAGTTGATCGACAGCGCGCGCGACTTGTTGGACACGGAATTGACGGCAATGGCCGGTGAGAGTTATCAGCGCGCGTACAACGCGATGGTGGAGGTGCAAAAGTTGGCCGAACTCGAGGAGGTTATACAATTCAAGCTGGTGCCGGAGCGCAGAGCGACGATAAAAGCAATGTGGTGGGAGAGACTGCAGGGTGGACAGAGGATCGTCGAGGATTGGCAAAAAATCATACAAGTGCACACGCTCGTGGTATCGCCGCACGACGATATGTACACTTGGCTGAAATACGCGAGTCTCTGCCGTAAAAACGGTAGTTTGATGCTGTGCCACAAAACGCTGGTGATGCTCCTCGGTGTTGACCCGTCGTTGACGCCCGATCAGCCGCTTCCAACGACGCATCCGCAGGTGACATTCGCGTACTGCAAACACATGTGGATGGCGAACAAACGCGAGGAAGCTTACAATCAATTGCGCACCTTTGTGCAGAGCTCGGTGCAACCGGCGACGACGTCGCTCGTCTCGTCTCAGGATGACGAAACGCAGCACGAAGTTCGCAAGAGGCTCTTGGCGCGTTGTTATCTGAAATTGGGCGAATGGCTCGAGGCTCTTCGAGGCATCAACGAACACTCGATACAAGCCGTGCTGTCTTATTACGCGGCCGCTACGGAGCACGATCCGACGTGGTACAAAGCTTGGCACGCGTTTGCGTACATGAATTTCGAGACTGTACTGTTTTACAAGCATCAACACGGTGATAATTCCTGCAGCGGCAATATCGCGATGACCTTGGGAGGTATCGGTGCGGCGAGCACTGGTAACTTGACCCTTGGTATGACCGATAACGGACAAACGTCGAGCGCCAATCGTTCGGGACTCTCGAGTTCTCAGTACATCTCGCAATTCACCGTGCCGGCTGTCGATGGTTTTTTCCGTTCGATAAATCTGTCTCACGGTAATTCGCTGCAGGACACACTGAGATTGCTGACGCTGTGGTTCGATTATGGACAATGGCCGGAGGTTTACGACGCCATTGTCGAGGGCATAAGACTCATTGAAATAAACACGTGGTTGCAAGTGATACCGCAGCTAATAGCGAGAATCGACACGCCGCGCGCCCTGGTGGGTCGTTGCATACACCATCTGCTCATCGATATTGGCAAAACTCATCCTCAGGCGTTAGTTTATCCGCTGACGGTGGCATCGAAGAGCGCCAGTCACGCGAGGAAAACAGCCGCGAATAAGATATTGACCAACATGTGCGAGCACAGTCCGACACTCGTGCAACAGGCTATGATGGCCAGCGACGAATTGATCAGAGTGGCCATTTTGTGGCACGAGTTGTGGCACGAGGGCCTCGAAGAAGCTTCGAGACTCTACTTTGGCGAGAGAAACGTCAAAGGCATGTTCGACACGCTGGAGCCGCTTCACGCCATGCTGGAACGTGGCCCGCAGACCCTGAAGGAAACTTCCTTCAATCAGGCTTACGGGAGAGATCTCATGGAGGCGCAGGACTGGTGCAATCGTTATAAAGTTTCCGGCAATGTCCGCGACTTGAATCAGGCTTGGGATTTGTATTACCATGTTTTTCGACGTATATCGAGGCAATTGCCGCAATTAACGAGCCTCGAATTGCAATACGTCAGTCCAAACTTGTTGCTCTGTCGCGATCTCGAACTTGCTGTGCCCGGAAGTTACATCCCGGGACAACCGATCGTCAGAATCGACAGTATTCACAGCTCGATGCAGGTTATCACGAGTAAACAGAGACCCAGAAAATTGTGCATAAAAGGTGATTTTATAAAGGACGAATTTCACGTTTTTCATTCGCATTGTCTCGGGGAGGAAAATAACACATGTTTGACTTTTTCTTTTTTATTCATTCAGGAAGCAACGGAAAGGATTATATGTTCTTACTGAAGGGACACGAGGATCTACGACAGGATGAACGTGTTATGCAATTGTTTGGTCTAGTCAATACGTTGTTGCTGCATGATCCCGATACATTCCGTAGGAATCTTACTATTCAGGTATCTTGAAAAAAAAAACAAAAAAATTCTTTGCGCAAGCCATTTTTTTACCTTTTTCGAGCGAAAAACAACGTAAAAACGTTATCGTAATGCCGTTAACAATCATTTTTCCATTTTTTCGAATACGCATGAATTTTTTTGAGAATTTTCAGACTTTGGATGTTTCTAAATTTTCAAAAGATTCATAAAACAGTCGACGGACGTGTCGCCTTCGTTTGCCCGGTTTTTAAAAAGTTTGAATTAACGTAATTTCGAAACAACGATAAAACGCGGAAAAGGAAAATATGTGCTCGAAGAAATGAATAAACTTGTTTGTACCATCGCCAAGTGATCGAAAATCGTAGCTATTTCGGTTTTATTCCGATTGTGCTCTCGCAACATCCTTGGCGTGAAATTCCAACATGATACTTTAATTATTTTCTAATATCCTCAAACGCACAGAGATACGCTGTGATTCCGTTATCTACAAACAGTGGCCTTATAGGATGGGTGCCTCATTGCGATACACTACACACGCTTATTAGAGATTATCGTGAGAAGAAAAAGATACTTCTCAATATCGAGCACAGAATAATGCTGCGGGTAACATAACAATCGATTTTTCCGTATACTCCATGCATTACCGGACAAAATACGCGGTATGAAGCTCGAACAATTCGTTATTTGCTCCAAACTGCGCCATCTAGTGGAAGGTTACGAAAGTTTTGAATATTTTTTCGTTTTGCGCCAAAAAAATGATTATTCGACGGAAAATGTGGAATCGTTCGAGATGCGTACTTTATTTCGTCCAGTGTAGAAATTTCATCCTGCCCATTTCGCGCGTTTATGAAAGTTATATGATGCAAATCCAGATGGCGCCGGACTACGATCATTTGATGCTGATGCAAAAAGTCGAAGTTTTCGAGCACGCGCTCGAGCACACGCACGGGGATGATCTGTCGCGGTTATTATGGCTCAAATCGCCATCGAGCGAAGTATGGTTCGACCGTCGCACGAATTACACGAGATCGCTCGCCGTCATGTCGATGGTCGGTTACATACTCGGCCTGGGCGATCGACATCCCTCGAATCTGATGCTCGATCGATTGAGCGGCAAAATTCTCCACATTGATTTCGGCGATTGCTTCGAGGTCGCCATGACGAGAGAAAAATTCCCGGAGAAAATACCCTTCAGATTAACGCGAATGCTGATAAACGCGATGGAAGTCACGGGCATCGAGGGAACTTATCGCAGAACTTGCGAATCCGTCATGTCCGTGTTGCATCGCAATAAGGACAGTTTAATGGCCGTATTGGAGGCCTTCGTTTACGATCCTTTGTTGAATTGGAGACTGATGGATAACGCGGTTTTGAAGGGCAAAAGGTCAGACGCTCAAGGTATGAACGCGAGCAGCAGCCAAGAACTCGGTGATATACTCGACTCGCTGGCCGCCACTTTACCAAAGAAAGGAGTTCCTTGTAGCATAGAAAATGGAGGTAATCTTCGTCATATTCGTGCAAAAAAAAATTGAAAGCAATAATCGATAAAAAAATGAGAATTTACGCATTTTTCTCCTTTTCGTTCGCCAAACGATGCATCCGCAGAGGACAGCAATCAGCCTGAGGCGTTGAACAAAAAAGCTCTCACTATAATAACGAGGGTACGGGACAAACTCACCGGACGTGATTTTCTTCACGAGGAAACGTTGAGCGTGCAGAGACAGGTTCATCTTCTGATACAGCAGGCGACGAACAACGAAAATCTTTGCCAGTGCTACATCGGATGGTGAGAACGGAAAATGAATAATCGATTTGTGGCAATGATAAATTTGAGTCTTGTATTTTTAATTCCTCCTCGGAATTGTAATTTCAATTCCCCCATTATTGTTACATAATTCCCAATTTATTTTCAAGTAACCAGCAATGACGAATTTAACGAAAATTTTCGATTTTTCTCTCGATTGCTCGGAATATTTTTCACTCTTGTAAAAGAATTTTAGTGTTAATTAATGTTCCTTTGCGATAGAGGGAGAATATCCAAAATATCGCTGCGGGATACATTCGTTTTTTTAATATTTCGTTTAATACGATTTCAGGTGTCCGTTCTGGTGAAGAATTCGAAATCGCAGAAGCACAGAATACAAAGCTTACATCGAGATGAAGCAAGACGTCAGCGACGATCGAAATATTTGTCCTCGTAATGGAGAAAAAGTTGCTCAAGGAGGTTCGCTTTTGATATATTTTTTAATTAAAACGAAAAAAAAACAGCCTCGGCGCGATTTCGCGGGTGCCGGATTTTTTTCGAAACTTGATTCATTCAAGATTGTCGCCGGAAGACTGCGATGAGGAAAGCGCGTCGCGTTCTTTTGTTGTTTTTGCTTAGAAAATCATGGTAACGATGCATAAATACGTGTTCATCTCGGCGTGGACAAAGGTCAAGGCCATTTTCAAAGTTTCTACGTGCGCGTACAAAAAGATAATTCCAAAATCAAGATAGATGCCATATTTTCCATCAACACTTTCCGCACAATCGTTGAACCTCCTTAATGAAAGATCAAAACAACAGCGCCCTCTCGACAACGATGTCTTCAATATCGCAACATCTGTGGGTTGCGTAAGGGAGAAACTGCGACAATTAATGTTTATCAGATGGCACGAAATATTAATTCAGTAATTACAACCCGAAAGTACTTTGCCGATGCGTCGCGTAAACGGAAAAAGTGCGAGCGTTCCGGAAGTTGAAAAGTTGGAAGAACGAAGTAATTGAGGAAACGACGCTATTTATATATTCGCCTCTGCTGTTCCTTTCGTAGTTATTTATTTTGTATTATTTTGCCTTTTTCGTTTTCTCATTTGTACAATGAAAAAAAAACAAAAAAAACATGACATTGCCATTATCATATCTGCAGATAGTGTACATATTTACCGTTGATGATAAAGACGCTGTCGGGTCTCTGGATCGTTTGTACATAATGTTCTTAAGCGACGATGAAACTTTTAACGAAAAGTCCGCACTGGTTCTCGCATAATTGAATACACGCACACACGTGCGTTTGTGTGCGTGTGACGCGTACGAATATTAAGGATATGTGAATCGGAATAACGATAAGGCAACGTGTAATCGTGTCCGAACTAATGAATTCGTTCTGTATGATATATCCGCGCATTAAAGTTTCTAACGGAGAAACTGGATGAGAATAAAAACTCGCCGATGTGTATACGATCGATTATTCATTATTTTTCAAATTTGACCTCGAGACGCTTATAGCAGAACCGTGATTTCGGTCCTCTCGATGATTTTATTGATATCATTCGTACAAAAAAACGACATTTTTTAAAAATACATATGTACATTGTTTTTGTCGTGATTACTCGATTTAACGGTCGTAATTTCGATTGTAAACTTTCGATTGGTCTCGAATATCGAAATCGATGAAAAAGAGCTAACGGATAATTTGAAAACTCGGAAGATACGCTGGAAATGAGGAATATGGGTAACGGTTTTTTTATTGGAACTCTTTTGCTCTCGTGGCAATTAAAAAACGAGGATGGTAATGATAAAAAATAAAGTCCCTGCGCCTAAACTCTTTAATATTCAATATGAATCTGTCGGGCAGGGTGTTAAAGTCTCCGCGAAACTCTTCTACGATCCTCGAGTCTTCGGACATCTTTGAGGCTTCGGGATGAACCGGCCGGAAGACGGAAGGCAAAACGCAGGCTTAAGTCTGATTTCTTTCTGGACAATCGTTCTGGATGTATAATCCCAACAAAATCGAAACAGAATAATGCGAATTTCAAGTATCGAGCGATGGTACAAAAGATCGAAAAATTATCGACGAATCGCTGAAAACGAAAAATTCGGAAAAAACATTAAAGAAGCCATTTTCGTTTCGCACGAAATGAATTCACTCGTTTTCCGAATGCTCGTAAATTACTTCTCCGACAATTGTCCTCGTCTCGTAATACGAAAAAAAAAAGTTCACTGAATTTTCTTTCCGAATTTTCGTTTCTGTTTTACCAACTTATGAAAAGAGTAGGACACTTTTTGAACTTTTGCGAATAATGTAGATGGCAGTTCGGGATTCAACCATCGGCAGGAGTGCTTCGTTGAAAAGTTTGTTTATAATGTTTTTTTGTGACTCAAGACATTCAAAAATATTATATTTTAATACAAATTTGGGAATATCGTGTGAAAACGAACATTCACGGTCGATTTCCGGTCTTTGGGATTTCGGTACTGTCGAACCTGCAGACTTTGCTCCGAGGAGAGTGTTTTCTGGAGAATTTAATGCCTTGCTAGACAGATTTATTGAAAAACAAAATGAGATTTTGAAAAACACGAGAATATCCTGGAAGACATTTTTGCCATGTTAATAAAATGGGAAAATCGAGTGTTTTTCGAGGCAGCTACACGAAAATCTGACAACTTCCGGCGTGGAGAAAATATGACTTTTTGGGTTACCACCTTAATATTTACATGCACATTCATGGGCGTTTAATATTTTTATAAATGTATATAACGATCACACTAAAGATTCGCATCATTTTGTTCTTTGAGGCCGAAACTCATTGGTATTAATTCGCGCAAAGTCGTTCGCGACACTTTCTTCATGTCGGGCGTCGAAAGATAAATCGTCATGTCGCCGAATTCAGCGAGACACTGTCGACACATGCCGCAAGGCGAAGTTAACGTTCCTTTGTGCAAATCAGCAGCGATAGAAATTGCCTTGAATCTGATTTTTCCTTCGGAAACCGCCCGACAGACGGCGACTCTTTCAGCGCACGTAGAAACCGGATAAGACGCATTCTCAACGTTACATCCGCGAGATATCGTATCGTCATCGCAGCGCAGAGCTGCGCCAACCTTAAATTTGCTGTAAGGAGCGTAGGCTAATTCGCGAGCCGCTACACTCTCGCGCACTAATTCCTGCTCATCCTTGTCTGCAAAAACGAAAGCAACGATAAACAAAATATACAGGGAGGATTCAGAGGACCTCAGAAAGCTGAAATGGTTGAATTAATTTGATTGAATTTGATCGAATCTACGAGTGATTTTACTCAGTTTTGATGTTTGCTTTCGAAAAAGTTTTGCAGAGCTTTTCGCGCCCTGCAAAGCCGCGGCATATATTTTTCATAAAAAATGTGGGCGGAGAACGTTTTATAGGTTAGAATGTTTTTACGCGCGCGAAAATTTCTCGCATAACATGTGCGTTATCAGTTTTTCGACTCAAAGTATTTGAAAAGAGCGCGAAATGCAGACTTTTTGAATGCGCGTGTCCATATATACAAGCACATACATTATTGCGCAATGACACGATATTGTCATTCACGCGCAGCACAGCGATATATACGTATACACGCACACACGTCCATTGCAACTTTACCAGTTGGTACAATGTGCAAAAATACGTCAACAATAAGCGTATTTGCGGGGAAAAAAGTGTTTACAATGCTTCATAACGAATGCGAGAGCAATTTGCGTCGATAGAAGACTGTTGATGCACGGAAGGGGGGGTGGCTCCACTTACCGAGGGTTTCAAAATCAATAAGCCTCGAAGTCATCTTCGTGAGAAACTTTCGTCCACTTTTTCCCTCTTTGTGACAAATATACCGTACATATATCCTCGAAAAACGCTGACACAGTTTATTTCCGACTGCGATACTGGTCCTTGCCCTTTGTTGCGACCTTGTTTACCGAAAATAATTTTTTCAAAAGTCACGGATTTCCCGAACCTCGAGATAAAAAAAGAAGCGATTGGGACGATCAGGTAAAGTTGAGCTTCTGAAAATTTAGACGGTCGCGTAGTACGAGAGCCCGCTAACGACTGTTTCTACTCTGGTTTTACGCTCTTGCCGTTTCTCTTCGTTTACATAGATATATGTCTACACGCGCGATGTGTCATGATGCATCGTTAGAATATACAGGGTGTCCTAGAATTACATGCCAACGACTTCAAACTAGATGCGGGATAAAATTCTGAGGCGAAGGGCATTTGAGCGTTTTTTCAACAGACGATGCGCGCACTGTCGAGTTATTAGCTCATTCAGTCGGGCCAATGGGACGCGTGCACGAGAAAAGGGATCGCGCGCTTCCGGTTGGCCGCGACTTTCACGGTAGATAACTCGCAAGGATTTGGTCGGATGTAAAAAATTCTAAAACACTTTTCCATTAGGAATTTCATCTTGGATCCGTCTCTGCCTCGTTGGCATCGAGTTTTGAGACACCTTGTATACACATACTGGGTATAACGAACACAAAGCGCATATGGGCTGTAGATATCCCTCTGACAATTTCAACGAGCTAATAAGAGAGGGAGAGAATCACAAACTTTCCGACCTTCGCGTCGTACGTTCACTCATGCCTCGTGGCGAGAGGACAGAAATGTGTCTATGCGACATATATCATCGTTTTTCCGCTATACACTTTCCCCAATTGGTGTTATTTATCCGACACCTCGTAGCTCACTGTATTTTCGAGGTTTTTCTTTTCATCTGTATCTCGACGTCTCGACGCGCATGCTGTTAATTGCAAAATGCTTTGGGAACAGATGCGAAACGTCACACCTTTCGGCATCGAAATGCGACAAAATTTCTGGACGGATTACAACTTTGGATTTTTCTAACAATTTTCCAAATAACATCGCTATATAGATTGTATTTTTTCAACAGATTGATATGTTTAACACGATGCGTCAGTAAGGCAGAAAACTCCGAGTGCACATTCGGTTTCTTTGAACGCGCAAGAACAAGTCTTTTCGTTATATTTATGTTATTTTCCATGACTCGGCAGTCTTGAAAATACAGAAATAGAACGTCGCGCTTATGTCTTCGCACCTACAAGCGGAATATACTTTCAACGTGCCTTTAGCTTTTATTTAATTTTCTTCAGAACGGATCGTTTACTTTTTTTTTTTGATAAAAAAAGTTGAAAATTACGAGTGTTTTCAAATGAAAGTTTGTCAACACAGTCCGACGGACTGTTCTATTCAGTTGTTTTATAATTTCATTTCAGTTGTTTTCTTGATGTACGAAAAAAAAACTTTGAAAAATTGAAAGGGCGAGAAACATCGGAACTTTCACAGATTATGCTCGCAAGCTATGCAACGTCGTTGGGGGGTTTCTCGCTTGACATGTACATATATGCTATATTTATACATACTATTTTCAAGCAGTCATTCCTGTCGTAACGAAGGATGGAAGGAGGTACTATATGGTTTTGCCTCTGGGATATCATATGCTGTGCGGTGTCCGTCACCCACACAATCAATACCATACAGAGATCAATAAATGTTGGACAATTTTGCCGATGTAGCGTGAAACAGAGTTATTTATTCGACGGTACGAAAAAATGACAGAATACGATATAAATTCGCGTATATATACATAAATAATGGTATATTCGAAAGTGTGACATAACCTTCAACGTTCAGTATTTTCAGTGCATGAATAAAAAATAAAAAAAAATTCTCATACGCTCGTAGCTATATTGAGATTTGTATTTCACACTTTTCGATCAAAAAACTTGAACAACGAGAGCATTTTTAGCTCTGACAACCGCTTCCCGCCGACTGGTCGGTCAATATTTGTATACGGTGTCTTTATACTTTTCTCGAAAATCATGCTATCTGAACATTTTGAATAAAGCTACACGACCTTTATGGACTTTCAACATAATGGAATGACTGAAAAAACGCGTACATGAAAACTGGTACGTATTCTATTCTTTTTTCACCGAGTTCTACGAATAAGCAATATATCGTCATTTATTCTTTATGCCTCACTCCTCTCCGCCGCCAATATTCAAGAGCGGGGTCATCAACGGAACGAGAACAGAGAGAAAGTGCGTTGCTCCTAGATTTGAATTACGAGGTCCGCAGTGGTCTGCCTGCTGCGGCAGTCTACGCGGTGGTGTGTGGTGGCTCATCAGCTGTTTTGAAATAGAGAGAAGGTCCGACGCGACAAACCCGACGCGCACAATTTCCCTCGGCCTGTTTTCATTTTCCGGGTAACGGCAACACAAAAGCACGCGCGCATGCGCACACGCACCCACTCGTAAAACCCATACCCACACCGACGATACCCACACCACTACTGTCACCGCGCAGTGACAGTAAAAACAAAGGGAGACACACAACGATTCGCCAGGAGAGAGGTTCTGTTATATCTCTCTCGCATTTGCTCCCGCTGCCTTTTGCGCAAGCAAAACGTTTGTTGTGTGTCGAGGAGCGCGCGTCGCGAGGTTCCGTGACTCGAACGTGCGAATAAAGCGGAGCGCTCGTATCACGTCTAAACTCAAACAGATGTGGAGTGACTGTCCAAAAATTTCTGACATATCGCTTCTACCGCGACAGCATCGTTAACAGACAATTTTCTTACTTTTTCTACGAGAGTCATCGGATAATCGTTTTAAGATAAAAGAACAAAGGGGCAGCGTGGGAGTTTTTATTTTTTCGTTGTTTATCGTGCGTGCGTGCGTCGAGTGAGTAATTTCGAAACTGGGTGCGAGTTCAGGATAACCATCGCCATGAGCGAATTAAGCCAGGAGGAAGTAAGTTTTATGTACTCTGATCGATAAAAAAAAATCATTATTTCACATACACAGCCCCAACGTCTATCTCGTATTTTGTCCATCTTCCCTGGTCCACTTTTTTTCGTTGCCGCGACAATCGTCCGTTGAGATTACGCTATAATCGTACATTGACTTTGTTTCTGGGTCTCTGCAATAAAGCAATTTCCACGCTTTGCTGCCAACTGGGCTTGATTGGCATGTTTTTTTTTTCATCGATGAGCCAATGAGGCTAAATACCATTAACACAAATCATACTTTCTCAAATTCCTTCGAAAGTGTACTTCCGCAAGAGTCTGCTTGCGTCGAAACTTTACAATTTCTTTTTCTCTCTATTCGCTGTTATTCTTACATAAGCGTATCAATTTTCATATTTATTTGTCGATTTTCATTCGAGCATTATGTACAAAAATCAATCGCTGAATGTACGCTCTAGTCTCACCGCGTTTTTGTCAAAAAACTCAAGAAACAATGTAAACAAAAAACATCGATATTCCGTATTCCCACTTTGAAAACGCACAGAACGCTTTGATTTCGGAAAACAATTTCATCTTCTTGCGAAAATTGTCGCTACAACACCAAAAAGAGCCGGTTAACGAGTAACGAGTGGAAAAACATATATTTTGCGCTTAATAAACATTCTGCGAGCAAATATTCCTTTTTTAGCCTGTCCGTTTCTCCCACTCGTCGTATTTCTTCTTATTCATCGTACGTCTCAATCAGAGCACGGTTGTTCATAATTTTACCGTTCATTCGTGTGATGCCAAATTTGCCGGATATTTCGAAGAATTTCTGCCGATTTAGCGAATATTTATTTTTAATCGATGTCAAAAGATATCGTAAGTAACAAAACATACGCTAAACATTCTACGCCTAGCATGTCTCAATGGGGATTACGGTATTTATTCTTCTCCCTGAAAATCTTTTGGCAGTCCAAAGCGCCAGCGATCGCTCAGAGCGGCACGAGCGTTCTTTGTCTCCAAATGGTCTATATCTTCCTTCTCTTTCTTTGTCTGCAATAAATACATTTTATAAATAGATGAGGAGGCGGAGATTAGCTCGTCTGGCTGGTTTGGAGACGGGCGTATCGACGACGAGTTCAAACGGCGCTGCTGGAACAGCTCCAGCGTCTCCGAGCACGCCTGGTCCGTCGAAACCTCCGCAGCTTCAGCTACAAATGGCGACGACGATGTCAACGACGACGATCGAACAATCGCCGCAACCGGAAGCTGCAATGGACATAGAAGAGAACAGCGACAAACAGTGCAATACCTTCGGAGTCGACGTGGACTCTGGTATAGAGAACATGGAAGTCGAGGAAGCCGACAGGAAAGATCCAGCTCCGAGATCGAGGGTAGGAGGCTCCGAAGAAAAGCACAAGGATTGTTTCGATCGTCGAAATAAACGATAAACGATCATTGATTTTTAGCGATGTAAATGAAAATTTCGAACATTCGCCCGTGTTGATTGATCCTTCAAAATGTTTTTCATCCCCGCAGACTACAAGTTCGAGCACTGAAATAACGGTAGAGCAAATACACGCGGCGATATCACGTGTGCTTTGTATCGCATGGAAAGAAACAAACGAGAGGGGACTTTTTTTGCCACAAACGGCGGCAACGGTTGAATCGTACAAGATCGAGGATTACACGGATATCGCTAGTCAGGCATTGATGGAAGTAATGTACATGTATGCACGGGGTGAGGATCCCATGAGAGAGATTGTCGTCAATACACCATCGGATCGCGAGGACAGTCCAAACAGCCAAGCGAGTCCCTTGTTGAGCCCCGTAGCAGCGACACTGCCATCTTATCCCGTATCAACGGTGCCATTGCCATCGGGTAGCAAGCTCGCGCAGCCAAAGAGTTTTCTCTATCTGTTGGATTGTTACTCGAGAGTCGCAGTCGAGGAGAGAAATCATCCCAAGGTAAAGCCTATTTTCGTATTTTTTGTCTGTTCCTGTTTACCAACATCAACATGTTTACCTTCTTCATAACGAGACGACAAACTTTTCGTAACAACGCATGATGAATCGCGAAAAAAAGGTTTCCAAAAATGGCGGATATTCGCAAAAAACAGAAACTGGTCAATGACTCCGACCGCCGAGTTACGAAAACAGACTTATCGCTTCTCCCGAACGATCAGTTGGCTGATCTACTCGCGAGTTTCTATATTTGATTCGTGCTCGTTTGTCTCGTGCATTCATTTATCTCCTCTTTTTTTTTTGTCGAGCAGCGCTCGAGCGTGCCACCGCTATCGGATGTACTGGCGGGTCTTCGCGCTCAGTGTGTCCAATACGCCAGCCTACTTCTACAAGGACTCGTCGGAGTGTGCCAAACATCAGTGACGACGAATTATTCGTCGCCGCTGCTCTATCCCGTTTTAACGCAGACTTTGCCGCGCGGCTTTTTGCACGAGCTCGTCGGGCGAACTCACTCGAATCCCCACACGTTCAACAAGATATTCACGCCCCTGCTGCAGGGCCTTTATCTCTCGATGCAGCAAGCGAGTTTGGTCGGCAATACGCACAGGCGTCCGATCGAGGCTTTGGAAGAACTGATCGAAATACGATGTGGCACGAGCAACAATATACGTCCCGTATGCCGCTTGATAACTCATCAGGTGCAATTTCTGCCGGACGTCATGACCACCGCCGTTGGACGTGAACTCGCGAGGACTTCCTATCTCGGTCCGTTCCTCTCCGTATCCGTGTTCGCGGAAGATTCTCCAAAAGTCGCCGAGAAATTCTTCAGCGGCAATCCCTCTACCGACAAAACGATAAATCTAACGCTGCAACAAGAATTGGAAAGTACAAGAACGTCGCTGCACAAAATGTTGCACGCCATATTGGCAAACAGCGCGTGCAGAGAAGCGACACTGGCGTATTTAGCGGCTCTGCTGCGTCACAATGAAAAACGCGCTCAGATACAAACGGAGGAGTTCGCCCTCGCCGGCGATGGTTTTATGCTGAATCTCCTGTCGGTATTGCAAATGCTTTCCGTTAAAATAAAGTTGGACACGGTTGACCCGTTATATCCGTTTTATCCGTCGAGTTTCGTCGAGATAAAAAATGACACGCGATTAAAATTGATGTCCCAAGAGGTCGTCGAGTGGCTCACGGATCTCGAAAAAACACACAAATGGACAGAGGCGAAGTTCCCGACGCAGTGCTGGTTCTTGACTCTGCACTGTCATCACGTTGCCTTGTTACCGGCGCTACAAAAGTATCAGAGGAAATTGCGCGCTCTCAGGGATTTACAAAAAATGCTCGACGAGCTTCAGGCTACGGAGCCACAGTGGAAGGATGCGCCGTTTGCCGGGCACAATAAAGAATTGATAAAACGTTGGAAGCAACAATTGAAACGTCTCGGGAAATCGAAATCCTGCGCCGACGCCGGACTCATCGATCCCGTATTGCTCAGGCGTTCTTTACACTTTTATACCTCGGTGGCTGAAGTATTGCTAAGTTTATTGACGCAAACTCTACCCGGTGTACCTTTGCCGGCGCTTCCCCTGCCGCAGGAAGTACCAAACAAATTTACCGCTTTGCCAGAATGGTACGTCGAGGATATCGCCGAGTTTCTTTTGTTCACTCTTCAGTAAGTTTAATAATTCGTACACATTTCGACTTTGTTTCTTTCCTTTTAGTCGTGCGGTTCTCATCAACTTTTTACCGTTCTAGATTCAGTCCCGGCGTTGTCGCGAACAACATGGACAATTCGCTCATCACTTGGCTGCTCGTTGTCATATGCACTCCTCATTGCATAAGAAATCCTTATCTCATTGCCAAGATAATCGAGGTTCTCTTCGTTATCAATCCAAGCGTTCAGGTACAATCGTACATTTGTTGTTGATTATTATCTTTGAAACGACCATTATTCCATCTTTTTACAGTCGAGCCTTTGTCGAATTTGTAAAAAGATATCACCCATCGCTAAGACAAATGTCTTACGTCCGATTCCAATTTTGACTAAAATCGATCAAATTGATTCGCTCAATTTCCGCGTATACTGAGATTTTCCGATAAATCGTCACTTTCTTCATTTCCATAAATTTTACCCGTGATTTTGATATTTTTATCGCGAGTACGACGAAATTTTCGAGTTTCTCGTTCGGATGGCAGAAAATCGATCGTCGTCTTTTTTTTTTATAGAGAAATGAAATTCGTTTCAACGAATGAAAAATTGCTCGCATTTTTTGTACAGGGGAGAACGGAAACGCTGCACGACCAAGTGATGTCACATCCGATATCGAAAACTTATTTGGCTTCGTACCTAATGAAGTTTTACACGGACGTGGAAACGACGGGATCGAGCTCCGAGTTTTACGACAAATTTTCCATTCGTTATCACATCAGTCTGATATTAAAATCAATGTGGGACAGTCCGATACATCGGGCGTCGATAGTGAACGAGAGCAATAACGGAAAGCAATTTGTTAAGTTTATAAATATGCTGATGAACGATACGACTTTTTTGCTCGACGAGAGCCTCGAGTCGTTGAAACGAATTCACGAGGTGCAGGAATTAATGTCGGACGCGAGTCAGTGGTCCGGACTCTCGCAGGAGCAACAACAGTCGCGATCGAGACAGTTGACCGCCGATGAAAGACAAGCTAGGTCGTATCTGACACTCGCTAAAGAAACGGTATCGATGTTCCATTATTTGACCGTCGATATTACCGAACCATTTTTAAGGCCCGAACTAGTCGGTCGTTTGAGCACAATGCTTAACTTTAATTTACAACAATTGTGCGGTCCGAAGTGCAAAAATTTGAAAGTTCGCAAACCACAAAAGTACGGTTGGGAACCGAGAACGTTGCTTAGTCAATTGGTCGATATATATTTACATCTTGACTGTGATAGTTTTGCCGCCGCATTAGCCAGCGACGAAGTGAGTATAACGTTTTCAAAGAGGAAAAAGTTCGTTTCGCGAATATCCTCGTCAATTTTCAGCTGAAATTTGCTTTTGTTTTTGAAAATGTACTTGTTTGCGAAGTTCTTGTAATGTTCTAAATACGTTGGCTTCTTTTCGTAGCGCTCTTTTTGCAAGGAATTATTCACCGACGCGGCAAACAGACTGGGAAGGTCAGCGATAAAAACGACCACGGAAATCGAGAGATTCATGGCACTCGCCGAAAGAGCAGCCGTAATTGCCAGAGATAATCGAGCGAGGGACGAGGATTACGGCGACGCGCCCGAAGAATTCCGGGATCCTCTGATGGATACACTCATGGAAGATCCCGTCAAGCTACCGTCTGGCATAATCATGGACAAAGCCGTTATCATAAGACATCTACTCAACAGTTCGACCGATCCGTTCAGTCGACAACCTCTCAGCGAAGATATGCTGACACCAGGTGAATTCAAATTTTCAAAGCAAAATTAATCACCTCTTGAACTTGCTGGAATATTCGTTGACATCCTGACGATTTCTTGAGTATTCACGAAACTTCCCCAAACGAATAAAAAACGATCTTTTTAATCTTACGATTAATGCTACAATGATGAAATTTTCGAAAGTATATTTAACGTAATTATGGAACGCGAAATAACGATTTGTTACGAAATATCCAAAATTCACCGTCGAAACATGTTGTATCAATCTAATATATAAAATTCTCGTGTCGCAATGTTTGTTACCAAACTCCTCCGAAACGGCTGGACCGATTTGTATGAAATTTTGTGTGCATATCGGGTAGGTCTGAGAACCGGCCAACATCTATTTTTCATACCCCTAAATGATAAGCGTGACCCACCCCTAAATATATATATTTTTTTTTTGACAAAATTTTTTATTTTTATTTTATCATGATTTAGCATTGAAAAATACATACAACTTCAAATATTAATTTTAATTTTAACAACTTCAACTTCAATTTTAATATACTTTAATTGTCTGCACACTTCATTCCTCCTTCAATTATAATTATATCCCCACACACTTTGGTGGCTAGCTATTGAACTAAAAAAATATTTCC
Source organism: Heteropelma amictum (assembly GCA_959613375.1). NCBI lineage: Eukaryota > Metazoa > Arthropoda > Insecta > Hymenoptera > Ichneumonidae > Heteropelma > Heteropelma amictum. The sequence continues at coordinate 4,575,455 of OY390721.1, read as the reverse complement.
TAGAAATAATGTATATGACAAAACAACGTTTGCCGGGTCAGCTAGTTTACCTGTAAATTTCGTGAAATTTTCAATCGTCGTATCAGTTTGATAGAGACACATGGATTTTTGTAATTCTTCGATTCACAGGCGTTTTCGTTCAATCAATTTTTCGTTCTTTCTTCTCCATAGAACCGGACTTGAAGGAGAGAATATCCGTGTGGAAGCAGCAAAAGAAAAAAACTGGTAGCATATAGACGGTGCTAGGAGATTGAATCGTATGGAATCCGCGAATCCGTCGAAAAGAAATAATATATGGAGGAGAAAAGGAAAAAACCAAACGAAGCGGTGTAAAATATTGAAACTCGTATTGTTCGTCGGGAAAGTACTCACCGGACGATTAACTTCGCTCGCTACGATATTTTATTTCTCCAGATCTCCCATCTGAGAATTCGGAACGAGTTACACACATTGAGACAAAATCAACACCTGCAAATTCACGAATACACAATTGTACAATGATCTCGCGAACGTGCGACCGTCGCGCTCGTTAAATTAACCGTTTTTTTTTTAAACAAACAAGAAACGGAAGAAGGGGGAAACGATGCACGAACAAAACGGAAAAAAGCAGACTGCAGCTATGGAACTGCCAATTATTAATTAAAACGAGAATGAACGATCGTTCGAAATATTTATGTAAATAATTGCTCGCATCGACATACGAAATTTTCAATAACCTACTCGTACATTTTACACTCTTTGTTCGTTGATAACTGTCCGCTCGAATATTTTTCATTCATAATCCGTTGAGATTAACAGGAAACACGCGAAATCGCCAAATGATAATGACGTTTCGGTAGTACGATTATTGATTCGAGTGAATGAAAAAAGAAACGAAAAATCAAAGTATTTAGTATGACACGGAAGCTCATGAATGGAGGAAATGAATGTAATAAGTCTAGGCGTTTTGTAATTGAAAATGAAGAAAACGAAAACATTTTTCAGCTTGAAACTCATACACCGTAAAGTAACAGCCATCGCGAGATGGTCGATCGTTCGCTTCCCACGTGTGAAAAAACAAAGTCCCTTTGACTCTTACGCTCGTCGAAGCGTGACTTTCGTACGGAAAAATAAGAAATTAGGCTTCGTTGATCTCGAGAGGCGAGTACAACTGGATCTTTCGAGATGCTACAGCCATACGTATTATTGATGGAATTTTCGATTCTTTGATGGTGAATCATTATTAATCATTTGCAAACGTATATAAGATAAGAAGTAAATAACCTCATTATCGAGTTGGATGGACTTCCGATTCTCTTTTTTTTTATAATTTATATGCTACGTCGGCTCAGTCGGCAACGAGAATAAACGAACACACTGCGCCGAGGTTATGATAGGCATACAAAAAGATGAATAACAAAAGAAAACAAATGTATATGTATATATTTAAATGAAACGATTGGTAATAGTGAAAAAAGAAGTGACAAAAGTTGAGCATCACGGAATTTCTCACGAAGGAAGCTTTCGCGAAATTAACCGCCGCTGGCGCCCTTGTCGCGCGCGGATGTTTTCGGCAACTGCGGGCGATTCATTGCTGTTCTATTTATTATCATTTTTGTTTTTTTCCGAAAGTAACGTAAACCATTATTGTTTGTCCGTTGTACATTATCGAAACTGAACCACGAGCGTGTATTAATGTTTAAGCATCGCAAAAAGATGGAGAACATCGAAACAGAAAAAATCATTTTTGATAACACGATAACGAAACTTGTAAATCCTCGGTAACAAGAAAAGAGAAGGAAACATCGTTTTGATAGCTGAGTAGACAAATGTTGTACATATTATCCGTATTATACGATAATTTCGTTCAACCAGTAACGAAACACGTCGGGATCGTTCGATATATCAAACCTTCAGCGCCGTACCATTCTAGCGCGAATGGTACGGCGAATGAATTCTGAATGAATGAAAAAGGAGAACGAAAAATCTTCCGCATTCACGAGTGTTTGCCGGCAGACGATCAAAGAGAAATCCTGTTGCGAGGTCAAATGCAATTTGACAGCTTGATATTACCTGTAACGACCATCTTAAAAGTTGTCGAGACACTTGAAAACATTCGAAGACAAAGGTGACGAGTACATTTTCTACCGGAATTCCCAGGATTTGCGTGGAGTTCAACATTAACGAGAAGCGATTAATCGTGTTTGCTGGGAAAAATAAATCAATTTCATTGAGTATCGGATATTTGAAATTCTCGTTTTCGTACTCTTTCGAGACTTTTCATCGACGCGTTTCTTCCTCCACGTTCCATCGTTCGCAACTCGCGCAGCGTGAAACATGAAGTTGCGTACGAAGATTCGACTCGTCGTAAAACAGTAGTGTATCGTGCGGTTAGGGATGACACAAGACGATGGTTCAAGACGAGTGTGACGTTTCAGAATTCCGACGTCCGCAGTGAACAACGCTGCCGATAAAAACATGAATAATAATTGGAAAATTTCGGAAAATCAACCTTACGCCGTTTCATTTTTTTGTTTTCTTTGTATTTTGTGATCAGGGCCCATCGAACGTCAGTAAAGCGATATTAGACGATGCATAAAAAAGGGAGGATCGAACATATTACGGCGTCAAATTGTGATTTCTCTTCGACTTGTTTGGTAATGCCTAAGTAAGTAATAATTGTAATAATAATAATGTTAATGACAGTCGTGTTAAAATGATCCACCTAGCTTTCAAGTTGCGATAATCATAATTTGACACTAAAAAACGTAATCAGTTGCTCTTCTGTCGGTTCATAGGCCTCCATGGTTTATCAAATGAAAAAAACAGAAACGCTGAAAGAATGCATTTGGGAGCAAGTCGATTTATTCGCCTTATTAATACGTCTATGTCTCGTGCGTAATTTTTTTTCAAAATTCACGCTCCCATCGAGAAATTCGAATAAATGATTGAAACGAAAATATTTTTCGGTAAAGTAGTATTTTTTAGCAGTAGTAAATATGTAAATACCGTTGGAAAAATCGAAAAATCCAACGTCAGTAAGGGCAGATAATTGAAATAAACCGGGGACGAAAAATTTACGACGAAGCTAAGAATTTTTTTTTTTCGATCGTAATTACGTCGTTAAAACTCGGCAGCACGCAGCGGGTCAAGGAGGATCCCTTATAAATGAGCCTGAAATCGAAATTTTCGTACCAATTGTATATAAAAGATTTTTTTATTTCTCGTTCTTGATAAAAAAGTAGAGATGGCGTCAGTCATTTTCGTCGATGTTTTTTACACAATATTTGTAAACACAACGTGATCTGATTAATCGTGGTAAACGTTCGTTCGCCACGAGGCTGCATCGGATCACATTTGTACATGTTTGTGACACTTGGAGCCTTAAAAGTTTACAAGATGATTCAAAAACTACCTGCGCGAATGAACGAGTGAAACATTGAAAAACAAATATAACAGGGGAGAACAATAATATCAATGGAAAAAAAATGAATAGTTTCATTGGCATGGCAATAAGAGGTAAATAAAACATTAATCGATATAATTATTATGCCATGAAAAAAAAACCTTATATTCGATCTATCTAGTAAGCATGTATTATATTTGACATCTTGTAGTGGGACGTGTCGATTCCATTTTGGAAAATAAACCACAAACATTGTTCATATCCCTTTAAAAACATTCATTTCTAATTACATTTGTTTCGATTGTTTATAATGACGATTGCCACGTTAAAAAATTCAGAGAGGAGATGAGGGTGCGATAGCGTGCGTAACATAACCTTGAAAGCATTATAGCAGGTACAGTACCCTAATTATTTGTACTTTTTACCGAAAAATATTAAGATTGTTCGATTCTTTCTTCATCCTTTCATTATTGCTCGTTTATTATCGCTGATGTATTCTCGTATGTTTCTCGAACAGCTCGAACGCATTCTGTAAAATTTGACAACGCAAATCTGACAAAGCTGTGACATTCATGCTGTCCGGCGTTTGGCTTTTTCTTCTACTAATCGAAGCAATGAATCGGTATCCTTTTTTGCAATTCTACCATCTCTTGCGAGTCACGTTAACGCAACAGTAAGGTAGGATATGTAAAATAAAAACGATGCGGAAATGCCAAATGTAGGCAATTATCACTGTGACGAGATTTGAAAGAAAATTTACGAAGATGACGAATATTATCCTACAGAATTTTGTTTGGGCATTGTTTCTTCAACAATTATTCATCACACTCCAAAATCGTCATTTGAAAAAATATCATGTGTTTGCATCATGGTATGAGATAAGTCAATTTTTATCGTTATTAAAATGTTTTACCAGCAGCTACTAAGATTTCTTCCAAACAATTGAATTTCCGAAAAGAATAATGGAATGCGTCAAAAACTTTTTGACGCAATAAAAAGTACGAATGAAACGAGAAGTTCCGAGTTGTCCTTTAGCTGAAATCGGTTTTTTCAATTATGTCTGATCGCCCAGCTATGATGCTCTAAGAACGCATTAACACAGAAAAACAGAATTATTAAAAGTAATATATTCATGGTTCGGGATTATATGCCAACAGAATAATATATTTTTTTGTTCTTTACAGAATAATTATAACAGACACAAATAATTGCTTGATCTTTCTCATGAAAGGTAGACTCATATGCGATATTTGGATTGCACGTAGGTTAATGAAGACAGTAAGATCGCGGAAATCGTAATATTGTTGCGCGCGGGTATTTAATAAAATAACACTTTATTATAAAAGAAGGAAGTCTTTATTCTTTATGTTAAAATGAGAGCTCTCCTCGTACGTCCGGTCGCGATCGAGTCTCTCGTAAATCTGTTCTTATGTTTATTTATCCCTATAGCAACCGTCATGGATGGCCCGATTGATATCAAATAATAGTAAAATGAAGATCTCAGTGAAGTAAGTCAGTCGGTCAGTGATGTTCATCTTAATAATCATAATAATATATAATAAAATATCCATGGAATCTGGCGGAATCGTACTTACGTTCTCGCACATACGTTGATATAACTTTTGATTCAGAGCTATCGCTGAGCGTCGTTAGAACTATTGCGGGGACGTCATTTGTCTATTTATCGACTTGTGCCAAATAGTGTGATAAATTATGTTCCCCAAGGAATTAAGTCGCCAATAAAACCCAACTGACAGCTGCCGGGACAAGGATGCTCGCACATTTGGTCACATGTCGATACAAGCTTCTTCCCATTCACAGTCGTTAGGTTTCGAACATTCAAGTACACACTCCTTTTTCGGATCGCCAGTCTTTTCTGAAGGACAACTGCAAACGGCTTTATGATCAGTGCCCGTGCAGAAAGCCTCTAGAGCACAATCACCGGGACAAGGATTACGGCACAAGTTATCTATTGTTATTTTCAGAATGAGCAGGAATGGTTTTATTATATTAAGGCAATACGTTAGACGTCCATTCAGTCGGATAAAGAAAAATGCGTTTATTTTATACAAAAGGTATATAACGATGCCGTTCTCTCTCGGATACGAAACATCCACCGATTCAGTCGCTCGCCTCTGCTATTAGACACACACTGTCCTTCCCTCTCTCGAGTTGCGCAGCAAAGAGAGGGAGTACGAATTCGACAAACTCTCATTTATTCAACATCGTCTATACAAGCTTCGTGATTCTCGCATTCAGTATCGGTCTAACAATAGCCTGGGAGGTAGTGACACTCCTTTTTCGGATCGCCAGTCTTTTCTGAAGGACAATAGCAAGTCACCTTGTGATCAATGCCCATGCAGAAAGCCTCTATAGCACAATCACCGGGACAAGGGCTACTGCACAAGTTGTCTACACAAGCTTCGTGATTCTTGCATTCAGTATCGGTCAAACAATAGCCTGGGAGGTAGTGACACTCCTTTTTCGGATCGCCAGTCATTCCTGGAGGACAACTGCAAACCGCATTGTGATCACTGGCCGTGCAGGAAGCCTCCGAAATGCAATCACCGGGACAAGGATCACGGCACAAGTTGCCTATACAAGCTTGGCGATTCTCGCATTTAGTATCGGTCAAACAATAGCCTGGGAGGTAGTGACACTCCTTTTTCGGATCGCCAGTCTTTTCTGAAGGACAATAGCAAGTCACCTTGTGATCAATGCCCATGCAGAAAGCCTCTATAGCACAATCGCCGGGACAAGGGCTACGGCACAAGTTGTCTGCACAAGCTTCGTGATTCTTGCATTCAGTATCGGTCAAACAATAGCCTGGGAGGTAGTGACACTCCTTTTTCGGATCGCCAGTCATTCCTGGAGGACAACTGCAAACCGCATTGTGATCACTGGCCGTGCAGGAAGCCTCCGAAATGCAATCACCGGGACAAGGATCACGGCACAAGTTGCCTATACAAGCTTGGCGATTCTCGCATTCAGTATCGGTGAAACAATAGCCTGGGAGGTAGTGACACTCCTTTTTCGGATCGCCAGTCTTTTCTGAAGGACAATAGCAAGTCACCTTGTGATCAATGCCCATGCAGAAAGCCTCTATAGCACAATCACCGGGACAAGGGCTACTGCACAAGTTGTCTACACAAGCTTCGTGATTCTTGCATTCAATATCGGTCAAACAGCCTGCAACATAATAAATTCAGTATCGGCGGAACTTGGGAGTCTCTTGGACGTAATGATATTTATTGCCGGAATTGGCGGCCATTCCCTACGGACAGCTACGAGAACCTCTTGATAGAGAGGGTGGCGATTCCACATGGCGATGGATTGTACATACCTTTTGGTGGTCCAGGGCGACTATCGACTATTGGATAAGATCGTATTCGCCGATTGCCTGTTTTCTCATTTAAATTAGCATAGTAGGGCAGACAACTCCAGCCAACTCCAATGCCGCTTCTGCATGCTGCCGCCCTCGTTTTGTCCGCGTCCAACCATAAAAGCAGTATCCCGAATAGCGTGACCTCTGTTAAGTTGCCGCTAACGCCTCGTCGATGCTTATAAAGTAACATTTTCCTAAATAAAAGTTATGCATGTATATAATTACACGCAAAAAATCCGCTCAGACAGGAAGACGGGGAGATAGATTCCATTTGATTCGATTCAGTAATAATTGGAACCAATATTACTCTCAAGTGTTCTCCATGAATCATGCAAACAAGAGATGCAACTTTTCGAAATTCCATCTACCCTAATTCTATTAGTTCGTCTCATTGGCGATAAACCATTTAAAATAGGAATTTTAAAATAAGATACATAAAAACTATAATCGTGGCGAATAAAAAGTAGGTTATCGGCTGGGTATTAAATAACATTATTGAAAAAATCAAAAACTGTTTGTGCTATGGTTCTTCCACTTTTTTATACCCCAATAGTGCAGCAATGGAAGCATATGACGGAATTTGTTTCCATTCGAATATGAACCCTGGCGGATTTTCCAACCACGATTTCATACCACAATCAATAATATACCACAAAATCGTAGTTTTCGTGGTTTCGAAACCGAGAAAACTACGACTTTGTGGTATGTTATTTGTCCATAACATACCTTCCACGAAATCGTGGTTGGCAAATCCGCCAGGGAATTATAAAATAAAAGTTGCCTACCCAATGGGCGCAACCTCAGTGCGATGAACAACGAATCGAACAAAATAATGAACGAAGATATTTAACTAACTTTTAGGGAAAACAAAAGAAATCCACATTCTTAAAATTGGAAAAATGTCGACTGATTTTTATACCCGTATACACACTAATTTCGCGTATGAATATAATTTTCAATTATTTGGCCCTCGAGGTCAGATAATCACATATTCTATACATTATAGCCCTTATAAAATCGTTTAAAGTTGGTTTAATTCCGCTAAAGCGATTTAACAATGATAATCATTTTAAAAACTCACCCAATAATTGTATTCTTGGTCTTTCAACACGTCGTGCAGTGGCTTTTGTTTCTTCTTTTGCACCGAATATTCCGTCGACAAGGTTCCGTTGTGGCAAAATTCCGTTCGCTTTCTCGGGACTACAAATTTACAGCTTTAAATTCGATGCTGTTCGGTACCGCTCAAAAGAAACGTCGTCGTCGTCGATGGTACGAAACTCAATCGAATGTGCTTATAAACCAAGGTGAGTAGCGATAAATATGCGAGCAGTATTAAGAGTAGGGAGTATATTTTTATACAATTCTCATATTTTTAAGGTCCAGTAAATTTGGGAACGGTGATTATTTCATCAAGTTTTTCGCACGTTCGACACGGCAATGAGAATACAAAAACTCACAATTCCTTCCTTTGGTCGCTGAAGGAGATAAATACGCAGTTTATTGTTTTTAACTTTAACTTTGTTTTTAACTGTATATATATATATACTGAAAAATATATATCAGTATATATATATACTGAAAAATATATATCAGTATATATATATATATATATATACTGAGATATATTTTTCATTTTATTATATATATATCGGTTTATATATATATATATATATATATATACTGATATATATTTTTCATTTTCACAGAAAACTGATATCAAGGATATTTCTCCGAGATCCAGCCCGCATGGTAACAAATTTTCTAGTTCAACTTATGCTCAAGATAATAAAGTCTGTGTAAATTGTGCAATTTTCAATTAAAAATATTTTGCCCAGATGGTCGGTAAAACATGTTGAGCATGGACTGCTGCAAACATCAAATTTCGAGTTTGATTTAAAATCAAGTCATACGCTTAATTTTTCCAAGTGATTTATTTTATAGACTATATTCCATCTCAGCGTTTTCTAATTGATCCGAAAGGTAAAAGTCATGTTTCACTCTTGTGTTTTTCAAAATAGCTTCAAATAACAGAATGTCTTTATCTCTCAACTTTAATTAATAGGGCATGTGAAAGCAATATTCTTAAACGCTCTTGTACTGTTTAATTTTATCGTTTATTTCGTTTCGGTGGATCACGTTTCTCGATTCCATATACGAATTGTTGAAACAAAAAATCATGATAAGCCTAAAATTGTGCGAAACATAAATGTAGTTTATTATGAAACGTGGTTTAGATTATCGACCTTATCCGCTATTTCGTGGATTATCATTAATTCCGCTATCTCATGTTTTATTCGATGCAGGTCGTACGCTGCATGTTTTTCAACCGCTTTGATATTTCAGAGCGCATATTTCTTGAAACGGCACGGCTGACCGTGGTCAGCGTTTCTTTTGTATATATGTACACAGAATTGTAACAATTGTGAAAAGCAATTTATCCCTTTATTTTTTTAAAGTCCCGACTTTAGGAGAAATAAAAAAATCGAGAATAGTTCAATGTACTCTACTATTATTTGAGTCTTTCTTCAACTTCGAACGTTCGAAGCTCCTGTGGCGTATATATTTATATGATTATCTTCAAATGTTTCTACCGCGGAAACCTAGCGAGATGCAATATTTTTTGTACGGTTGTAAGCTTTTAAAAAAAAAACGGTCATATATCATGTTTGGAGTACGATCCAGTTATCGCTGCGAATGCTTCGGTGGGATCGAATTTATACGGGAAAGCCTAGGAAAATTAAGCATTAAGAGCATTCGCAGTGTTAAGCGGATGACACCTTTAGTGCTCCACAAAAAGTTTGAAAAAAAAATCGTCGAAAAAATCAATTGTATGCATATGCGGTGTGTGTGTCGCGCGCGATGGATTTTAGCATGTCGGTAATAAAGGTCGCGCGCTTTATCGACTAAACGGCACACTCTTATCTGCTGATGGTTTTATCTCTCTCGACCCCACCGCAACCAACCGCAACCCGCCTTGCTTGTACGCGAATATATGTGTGTATAGACACATGAGAAACAATAAAACACAACCTGCAGTCCGTCAATTATAACAATAACAAGTTTAGTTATATTTATACATAATTTCTATTACATTATATCTGAATACAGAAACTCTAAAGGATTTGTATAATTTACTGCGAACGTTGAAATGCTGAGACAATCGTTAAAAAAAAAATTTGGGTACGACGATTTCAAGAGCGATATACAATCGAAAGCGACAGCTGCAATTTACAAAGGCAAGTGAATGTATAACCTATACATCTATTTTCTACTCTCTAAACAATTAAATATATATTAAAATATATAAATATAATTATTGTTGAAGCCTGCTTTCCTTGAAGCAAGTAATGTCAATTTTTCCGCAATATTCATTACGCTAATGCTTTAAATACAGCCTCTCATTAAATTTTTATGTATATATTGCCATACATAAACATTTACACACATCGCATTTTTCCATTTTCGTCATAACCTCTCGTGACACTACCAATTAAAAAATTCCTCAGGCGATCGAGATGTGTACGTTTGTATGCCGACGGGAGGAGGAAAATCGCTTTGTTTTCAGTTACCCGCCGTGATGAAAGAAAATTCTGTTGCTATTGTGATTTCGCCGCTTTTGGCCCTTGTCAAGGTATGAATTTCACGCAAAAGAACTATTTTCTTTCTCGTTCAAAAAATTTCGATATTCGTGCGATCGTTGTGTATGTTTTTGATAAATACAAATGTGGCTGGGAATTTTTCAGAATCAAGTCGATTTTTTAGTCGGCAAACGAATCAAAGCTTGCGCATTGAATTCAAAAACATGTGCGGCTGAAAGAAATTCTATCATAGCGGATATATCATCGACGAAACCTTCCACCAAGTTACTTTACGTCACCCCCGAAATGTGCACGCAGGCATATTTTCTGGTAAAACACGTCATATAATTAATAACAATTGAACCATAATACTTAAACACTCGCCACGAGAGTGAAACTTGTAGAAAAGTTTCATTTTCATTTAGACTCTGCACGCAGTCGTGTTATAAAAAATACAATATTTTCTCTTTGAAGGAAATCATGAAGAGATTAAATAAAGTCAAAGGAATATCGTATTTGATAGTAGATGAGGCGCATTGTCTCAGTCAATGGGGCCACGATTTTCGACCGAGTTACCGAAAGCTCGGATCTTTTCGGCAAATGTTGCCAGGAGTACCCGTTGTGGCGCTGACGGCAACCGCTGCAAAAGAGGTACAATCGAATTACGATCGAAGAAATTTCATTCGATTCGCTACAGCTCAAGGTCAAAGGAAAATTTCGATAATTCCAACGTAAAAATTTTCACAGGTGGTCGACGATATTTTTCAGAGTTTGGAGATGAATAAACCGCTTGTATTTTCCGTACCGGTCTTTCGGCAAAATCTGTATTACGACGTGTGGTTCTTGGAACCTCTGCCAAAACCGTTCGATCATTTAAAAAGCTTCATTGTCAAAGCACTCGGCCCAAAAAATGACAAGACATCCGCGGTAAGTTTTCCATGAGCGCGATAACCAACGACGATAAATATTTATGTTATTATCTTACGATGAGAGAGTTTCAAATACAAAATTTGGCAGAATTTTCTAAATTACGACGTAAATAACCGGCTGTCCGAAAGGCAATTATCTCGAAAGTTGTTGCTCGGACATCCCGCGGTCAAGCTACTCGAATGATTGAATGCCCGATCTAGCGAATGTACAGGAAATTCTTTTACCTTTTAGACAGAATTAGTGCAATGATTTACAACCGTCGTGAATCATATGGTCGATTCTCGTTCCTGCTGGCGATTAAAAATTTAAAAAATAGGTTTGATACAACGCGGCAATTGTGCTCGCGTTTTCATTTTCATGACATTGCAAGATTCCTGTAAATCAATAATCGTTTAAATTACATGAAATACCAATGGTATTAAGACGATGTGTTACATCCGTAAATCGAAGCTTAAAAAAATTCTCCGGCAAAATCTATAGATCGGATCGGTTTGAAATTTGTCGTGAGTATTTAGTGATATAGCCCGGAGGGACTGACGATTTTAGAATTTCGAAATTGTGGAAAATGTTTCACTCTACAAAAAACTTTTTTTTGCAAAATTTCGAAATTACGAAATCGTCAGTCCCTCCGTGTTGTGTCACTAAATACTCACAAAACATTTCAAATCGATTCGATTTATAGATTTTGCCTGAGAATTTTTCGAAATTTCGATGGGGGAGGGGGTATCCCCATGGCCTTAACGCGGATCTTTTTTCAACGCGGACAAACGATATTTCGACTGATTGATGTTATTTTCTTTTTTCTTCGAACGACACGGAAAAACCTGCGGATATAAATAAAAACACGCCGAATTCTATAGCATAAACGAAGTTGCGGTATAATATACTGTCGCAAGAAGGAGGCTACGGAAGTAATTGCGAAGCGTTTGACCGACCTCGGAATCTCGACGCTGGCATACCACGGCGGTACGAGTACAAAGTGTTTCTTTCGGCGCACATAACTGTATTGAACTTTTTCTATTAATCGTTTGTATCGTCGAACGTTTTGCGATTCGCAGGTCTTAACAGTCGGGATCGTACCATCGCTCAAGATAGGTGGACGTCTGGCGATGTGCCAGTGATTGCTGCAACATGCAGCTTTGGAATGGGGGTGGACAAAGGATCGGTTAGGTTGGCGACTAATGTAGAACAAGCAAACACTCTCAATATACAACATACACACAGTATATACAGTAGGAAAGCTCAAAAAGGTCGATTTTTAGATTCTCCAAGCTCCCAAAGAGTTATTGACTTTGAAAAAACCCTCGGATAAGGATTTCGCTTGGCACTGATTTTTTTCAGATCTTCGTACCATCTCCAAGTACTCGAATTTCGCGTTCTATTTCGGGTCAGCTGCGATTGTACCTCCGGAAAATTCTGAAGACATTGAAAAACATTTTATTCGGCTGATGTAGTTTCAGAATAGTGAGACCTCCGGACTTGGCTCCGAGATGTTTTTTTTTTCGGATAATTGAATGCCTTATACGACGAATTCCATTTTATTCCTTTTAATCTGGCCATGATGCAGTACTCGACAAAATTAAGTGCGCACTTTGAACGTTTTTTGTGCGAAACAAAGTTTGTCGTTGAGAGATCACAAATGCTCCGAATTTTGGTTTCGATAAAAAATTCGATGGTCGATTCGAAGCCTTCCTTTCGTATGGAAAAAAAAAGTTATTTAATTCACAGTTGTATTCACAGAAATGTGGAAAAAGTTTGAGATGCGTACTTTATTTTGTCCACACGATATACGGTGCATCAATAATCAACCAGACTAACGCAAAAAGTACAGTCAGTTCGCCTTCGAGTTTGAGCTTCTTTTCCGTTGTATCATTTGATTTTTCAATTTTCCTTCTCAGATTCGTTGTGCATTGGACCGTGCCGCAGAGCATCGCGGCTTACTATCAAGAATCCGGTAGAGCCGGTCGTGACGGCGATCCAGCATTCTGTCGCATTTATTTCAGCAATGAGGAACTGCGGGCTATTTCATTTTTGACGAAAGAAATTGGACCCGGCCAACAACCCGAGGTCGTCAAAGCGAAATTCGCGAGTTTCCAAAAAATGGTTTCATTCTGCCTCGAAGCAAAGTATGGAATCGAACAAGATCCATTATTTGGACGAACAAAAAGAACGAAGTAACGAAAGCTCAAGCTATCGTCGTTGGTTGTTGATGCTTTAGATGCAGACACGCGGAATTCTCGAAATACTTTGGGGATCGTCCACCTTCGTGCGATAATCGTTGCGATTCTTGCGAGGACAAAGAAGCAGTAAGATCGAGAATATCGGCGTTCGAGTTGGCCCAATCGAATCAACAAAGAGCACCAAAGTCGAATCTCGATGGTATAGCCTTACCGAGATACGACAAATTGTAAGTTTAGCATCGTCAATCGTCAGCGTTAATCAATTTCCCAACAACAGTCAATTCACGCACACTCTGCACTTTCTATTATCCTCCACCTGGACATTCGAGCCTTATCTTTTTTTTCGAACAATAAGGTGCAAAAATCCCCAAAAATGTGAATAATTTACGAATTTATGAAATTTCTCAAAGCACGCAATGTACACAACTCGGACGAATATATTTTAAAGTTAATTCGCGAAATACGTCAAATAACTTTTGAACAACTTTTTCGAGTTTGGTCTCGAGGAGCTTGCCGATTTTGTGCACATTTTTTCGAACAATTTTTGCCCTGAAAAAAGTGGCGGCGAGGAGGAGGACGACGACGGGAGCGAAAGTCGGGATAGATTGAAGGCTCAAGAAAAACGCGAAGCCTTAGAATTGATACAGCAGCAGTTCGCGCTTCGACGAGGTGGCTCGAATTTAATGGACAATATTAAAAAGCAGAATAGCAAGGATGCCAAGAAAGCGCACGTTTTCGCTGCCGAAAGTACAGACACGAAAGTTCGAGGGTTGACGGTTCAGGTAAATTTTTTGTTACTCCGCATAACATTTGTTCTTTTACTGAGAAATTACGTATTCGCATTGAAAATAAATCGCAGGTAAGAGAGCACTGTTTCTCTCAATTGACCGAGGCTCTCGCGCAAAACTACGAGAGGTTTCGGGACAACGACGACGCCAAACATCTCGAAATTCACGAAGTATCGCGCGAATTGGAATACGATATTTTGTGCCGCACGAAACTAGCAAATAAATACAAGCTCGATGTTTTCAACCTCGTAAGTGAAAAGTCGTATCGCGCGAGTATTCTCAAGTGGTCTGAACTTGCGGCAGAAGGAAAACGAAATAATCGTAAATATGTGGCTCTTCGATAGGTATCCGCCGTTCGAAAATCAACGAAAAGCGAAAAGCTCTACAGTTATTTCGAGGAATACGAGTCCAAGACCCACGTAACGTCGGTTTCGAGCGACGCTGGCAGCAAAAAACACGATTTCGCCGATGGTTTTATCAAAAGTTCGCAGCTTTTGCTAAATCGTGACGAAAATATCGGTAAATCAAATTCCGCGACTGATCGAAAACAACAGATTTCGAGTCACAGCCTCAACACCGGATTCCGAACGGCTACGGAAATAAACAACGATCGATCCGCAGACGTGAAAAAAAATCGTTCGATTTTGAGCTATTTCACGAAGATGAAAATCGCGAAAGAAGAAGCGACAAAATCGCACGAGAAATCTATCGATTGTGGTGATAACGAAGCTCATCGTTCGACCGATAATTCTCGTACGACGGTGGACCGAAGCCAGAACAAACTCGACGTCAACGACCGACTGAGATTCGACGATGAGTCTGTTTCGCAATCGCGTATTTCGATATCAGAGTCAACGAGCTTTGCCGATCCTGCGGAGTCTTCGGAGTTCCCGCTGAACACCGAAAAATCGCCGGTCAAACCCGAGACGAATCGTGAGAGCGAAGCCTCGAGTAACAGCGCGACGGAAATTCCATCGGGCGAAACATTGCGCGGAAGAAACGATGGGAAATTTCGAGAAAAACGCAAATTCAGTCAAACTTTGGAAATTCATACGGGACCTCCGGAAGTGAGAGACAATAAAAGACGTCGCAATTCGATCAATAACGAGGAATCGTCGATCAACCCGAACGTCCTTGACTGCAGTTCGACGTCATCGAGGAGGTCGAATCTTTCTCGTGGGAAAACGGGCGAAACTCGCGTATCTTCGAATCTTGGATCGAAAGAAGTTTCGAAGATTGTCAGAAGCAATACAGACTCTGTGGTCCCTCGACGTTCGGGGAGAAAATCGAACGAGGCTGCTAAAAGTTCCACATCGAATAAAGAGCAGGAAATCAACAAGGAAGGGACTTCCGGGGGAAGGAAAAAGAATTACGTACCTCGCGTGCCAACTGAGAAAACCGTACGGTTCGAAACAGCGAGAATCCTCAAAGCGTATTTGATGAAATATTATCCCTCAACGGTGATGCCTGATCGAGATACTTTCACGGAAACCTGCAAAGAGATGCACGGTACATTGATGACCAAAAGTATCTTAGGTACGAACGAATTATTATCTCTTCTCGATCGAAAATTATTCGCGAAACGGAGTATACGCATACTATTAATTAAGGCCATGGGGACCCCCTCCCCCATCGAAATTTAGAAAATTTCTCAGGCAAAATCTATAAATCGGATTGATTTGCAATTTTTTGTAAGTATCTAGTGACACAACACGGAGGGACTGACGATTTCGCAATTTCGAAATTTTGCAAAAAAAGTTTTTTGTAGAGTGAAAAAATTTTCAAAATTTCGAAATTCTAAAATCGTCAGTCCCTCCGGGCTATATCACTAAATACTCACGATAAATTTCAAACCGATCCGATTTATAGATTTTGCCGGAGAATTTTTTTAAGCTTCGATTTACGGATGTAACACATCGCCATGGGATACCCCCTCCGCCATCGAAATTTAGAAAAATTCTCAGGCAAAATCTATAAATCGGATCGATTTGAAATTTTTTGTGAGTATCTAGTGACACAACACGGAGGGACTGACGATTTCGCAATTTCGAAATTTTGCAAAAAAAATTTTTTGTAGAGTGAAAAAATTTTCAAAATTTCGAAATTCTAAAATCGTCAGTCCCTCCGGGCTATATCACTAAATACTCACGACAAATTTCAAACCGATCCGATTTATAGATTTTGCCGGAGAATTTTTTTAAGCTTCGATTTACGGATGTAACACGTCGCCTTAAGCATCGCTGGCGGTTATATCGCGTCGGGGAGTGCTAACGTTTTTCATTAAAACATTTTTGTCATTTTGTCGCTTTGTCGTCTCGTTATTAACGATATAACGTCGGAGGTTGTTGGAATTTGTTGAAAAAAAAAAAAATTCCGAACGAGAAACTTCTCAAAACAGCCAGAGTTCAATTCTTCATTATTTTTTTTTCCATGACAGACAAAGCTGGAATCTCGAAGTACGTCGAAGAATATATTCATCAGCATAGAAGAAAGGAACAGATGAAAAGCTAAAAACGGCGCCTCACGGTTGAGCGATTTTCGAAAGTGAAAACTCGAAGAAAGGTCATGATAAAACGTTCCTCCGAGTAATTTACCAGTGATAAATTTATTTTCATGTTCAAACAAGGTAAAGCTTACTACTTTCCATTGCTTTTTTGTAATTATTCGTTCCTTTTTTATCCATATCCGTATTAATTTATTTGTCATGTACAGAGAAAAAAGTGAGAGAATTTTTCTACGTAAAACAAACGAAAAACTGTACTTTTTGCCGGAATAAAGCAAGTTGTATGCAACAGTATGATGGATTGGTCGAGAGAGGGCGATGTAAACGTGAAACGCTTTTGATGATAAATTTTATTGGAAAATTGAAAAGATTATTCGTTCATTCGTACGAAAATTGAGGCAAAAAAATTTAACAGGGAATTGCATGCAATGTTAAAATCGTTCGAGTCATTTTGCGTGCCAGGGAATAGTTTAATGTTGAGGAAACCGGTGGATATATAGGAAACGTGTGTTTTGCTCGATGAGCACAAAAGCTATGAATTTTCCACGTAAATACACGCATAGCGTGCGCGCATTAAATACGAAAATACACCTTTGTGCCGACAAACGAATTTTGCTCCGTTAAAAAGCGATCTATAAGTCAATCGCTTGTACAAGTCATCGTGTGACACAGATACAGTGCGACGCACTGTTACATTTTCGAGTTGCTTCCTTCGCGATTTCAGCCTGACTTTGATACGTCCTGAGACGTTCTTTTTTCATTTAAATACGTCGGGGATTTGAGCTCAATTTTTTGAATTCCCGCAACACTGCTTGAAGCGCGCATAGAATTTGTTTAATAAAGAATAACCGAACTTTCGTAATTTGTTTCGTTTCGTTTCGTGCCGACAGACGAATTTTGCTCAGTTAAAAAGCGATCTATAAGTCAATCGCTTGTACACGTCATCGTGTGACACGAATACAGTGCGACGCACTGTTACATTTTCGAGTTGCTTCCTTCGCGATTTCAGCCTGACTTTGATACGTCCTGAGACGTTCTTTTTCCATTTAAATACGTCGGGGATTTGAGCTCAATTTTTTGAATTCCCGCAACACTACTTGAAGCGCGCATAGAATTTGTTTAATAAAGAATAACCGAACTTTCGTAATTTGTTTCGTTTCGTTTCGTGCCGACAGACGAATTTTGCTCAGTTAAAAAGCGATCTATAAGTCAATCGCTTGTACACGTCATCGTGTGACACGAATACAGTGCGACGCACTGTTACATTTTCGAGTTGCTTCCTTCGCGATTTCAGCCTGACTTTGATACGTCCTGAGACGTTCTTTTTCCATTTAAATACGTCGGGGATTTGAGCTCAATTTTTTGAATTCCCGCAACACTGCTTGAAGCGCGCATAGAATTTGTTTAATAAAGAATAACCGAACTTTCGTAATTTGTTTCGTTTCGTTTCGTGCCGACAGACGAATTTTGCTCAGTTAAAAAGCGATCTATAAGTCAATCGCTTGTACAAGTCATCGTGTGACACAGATACAGTGCGACGCACTGTTACATTTTCGAGTTGCTTCCTTCGCGATTTCAACCTGACTTTGATACGTCCTGAGACGGTCTTTTTCCATTTAAATACGTCGGGGATTTGAGCTCAATTTTTTGAATTCCCGCAACACTGCTTGAAGCGCGCATAGAATTTGTTTGATAAAGAATCACCGAATTTTCGTAATTTTCAAAGATTGCCGTTTCAAATACAATTGAATATGATATGAATTTTGAAAAAACAAAAGTTCTTTGATACTAGACTGTTTTTTTCAGACATAAGAATATTAGAGAAAATGCAAGTGGAAAAAACTGACATCAAGTCACTTAGTTTCTCCCAACTCTGAAAGTCTGGTAATTCTGGGATTTGTAGAGGAGTGGATTTGGCATGGAACATCTCTTATAAACAAGTATCAATTTCACGCAGGTGACACTGCGCTATTAGTCGAAATCGACCTCTATTGAAATTAGAATTGAGCGAAACAACGGTGGTGAGATTCGAGGCCGCGAAGCTTCGTACAATTGGCAGTTTGTTGTCTACTCTTGGACATTATATTCTTAATGTAATGGAGAGAGAGGGAGAGAGAGAGAGACAAAAAATAAGACAGCAAAATCCGCATTTTCAGTACAAAAACACGACCGTCACGACCGACACCTCGGTTTCTCTCTGTCCATCTCTTTTCTCACCGATATTCTAAACTTAGATCACCCCTGAAACGCGTCTTCATCTTCAGTATACATCCGAGATTCATCCGCGTACCACTTTCACTCGTATTTCATTTCCTACCGAGAGACTTCCTTCTTCGAGATTTCTTTCTCACCTCGTACGAGTGTTTACCATTATTTTTTAATATATTTATCAATTTATCTTATAAAGTACGTACGCATCGAGATATAGCATAAACGAGTTTCCCACCTGTGCCGAAACCTCAATTTTGCTGTAAAACATGGCATACAGCTGGGATAACCGTGTCAGTTTTATAGTGAAGTTTCTTTACGGTTAGTATCGATATAATCATCAATATTTTGACATCGGATATAGAAACTGAAGTCTATTTTTTTCGTGACGAATACGAGGAGTCCGATATTGGAAATTTTGTCGGATTCCGTGCTGAAAGCTTTGTCGGGACATTTGACGATTCAACTTATTTTTCTTCAATTATAATTCCTGTTTAAGGATGTTTAAAGACGTACAATACCGACAAAACCGGAAACGAATGCTTATTTTGTGCTGTAAGCGATGGTACAAAAATCTTGAACTAAAGTGCCGCATTGAAGGTACCAATCGCATTGATCTGGAACAGTGACAAAACGATAAACGCCTCATTTTCGTTTCATATCAAATAAATTTATTCATTTTTCAGAATACTCGTGAATTTGTTGAGATTTTTATCATCACTCAGACGCTTTTTTGTGTTTTGAAAAATTTGTCAAAAACGACAAATTATTCCTCATTAGTCGAAGGTAATCTCTAATCTATGGAACAAACGGAAGAAGTTGACGTGTATTCGGAAAAATAAATGAATTTATGTCACGTAAATTCGAATTTTTTTTTGCCAACAAGGTACCGTGTTTGGTACCTGATATTTGTCGGAGATGCATCTTCCGACGATCCTTGAATATAAAAATCGCACGAGTAATTGAACCCGAGGATTAAAAATCATTTTAAGCGTATTAATCGTCGAGTACGACGTTTGTTCAGATATAGACAATAATGGCGTTTTGGATCAACACGACTTTGAGTGTATGGCTCTGAAAATGACGTTGATCGAAGGCAAAGGAGACTTCAATTACAATCGTTATCAAGAAAATCTTCACATAATGCTCTCCCTGTGGGAAGAAATTGCCGAGCTTGCTGATTTCAACAAGGTAAGCTCGTTAACGAAGATAACAAGATCAAGTACCAAGCTTGGGGAGAAAATCATCGCCTCGGAGAATTCGATGACGGGATTAATTTTTGAAATCGTTCTAAACTCCAGGACGGCATAGTAACGATCGAGGAGTTCAAAAGAGCTGTACAAAAAAGTTGCGTGGGACGTTCTTATCGTGATTTTCCTCAAGCTATGAAAATGTTTATCG
Organism: Heteropelma amictum; assembly: GCA_959613375.1. Lineage (NCBI taxonomy): Eukaryota > Metazoa > Arthropoda > Insecta > Hymenoptera > Ichneumonidae > Heteropelma > Heteropelma amictum. The sequence continues at coordinate 4,555,097 of OY390721.1, read as the reverse complement.
ACAGTCATTTCAAACTGGTGGATATTAACGGTAAGTCTCATTTTCGAATCACGATGATCCTTTCTGGAACGTTCTTCTTTCCGTGCAGACGACGGCGTTATCGCGGCGGATGAGTTCCGGTACAACTGCGTCTCGAGGATCCCCGTAGACAGCATCGACGTCCTGGACGAAGCGTATCAAAATCTATTAACGGTAAGACGATGATAACTTTGTTTATCGGTGAACATAAATTTTGAAAAACCTCGCCGAAATTCCACCACAAGGCCATTCGTGATTCCATGTAAAAAAAACAAGCTGACGATCAATTAACGTTTGTCACGAGAAACATTGTTATTTATAGGACGACGATAGAAGACGCGGTGGCCTGACGTTATCGCGGTACCAGGAACTTTATGCGCAATTTTTGGGCGATCCCGACGAGAATTCTCCAGCGGTACATCTCTTCGGGCCGCTGCACGAACTGTGCTAACGAAACGTGTCATTCTGTCGTTTTATTTCACGTTACAAACGAGCAGTAACGAGAAGAAAAAAAGCAGAGTAAAACGAAATTTGTCGAATTCGCATAATACCGTATCAGAGGAAAAGAAAACTACGAGTCTATCGTGGACGTGACAACGAAAATTGCAACGAGAGTGAACGGATGAGATGAAAATAAATAAAATATTTTAACTACACGTATATAGATGCGGTATATACATTATATTATATACTCCCATCCCCCGTCAACATCCAAGGTTGTATCCGATAGTTGCGTATCTTAATATAATTTACTTGGCATCTGTGTGACGCTCGAGAAACAGCAAATTCACCGAGCAATTCGATTTCGCGCGAAATATTGCTATTTTCGCACCTTGAACCGTGTGATTATTCGCGAGCGTAACGAATGCGCAAAAATTCATAAAAAACTCACGTGGAACGCGTTTTCAATTTTCACCGCGCTTATTTTTATTTTCTCTCTCTTTTTTTTTCACCGTCACAATCAATCAGCGTTACATCGACTCGTTAATTGATATGCAATACGTTTCAACTTTTTTTACGATCAGACCGAAGCATTTTTATTGAATACACACTCATGTTTCACACACAAATTCATACATATACCGATTCGGCCTAAATTTGCTATTATCTTACACGTGTTTTATTATTTTTTTCATCTTCTTTCGTTTTCCCATCAGAGTGCACGTAAAAAAGTGACAAGATGACGATTTCAAACGAAATAAAGAAAAAACACACAGATTTTTTTGTTTATACCGAACATTCCCTACTGCTTTCTGGACCATTCTTCCATCCCGTATCACAAAAGCCCGACATGTGTCGTCGCCATCCGTATTTTTGCTTCTACTTTTTTACATAAACTGTTCTTCCGTCAAAAGTTTCATTTTTTGTTGACAATTCACATACACAACTTTGAACAACTTTAATTTAATTTTTCTCATTTTCTTCACTCGCTCCTACTATTACCTGTTCGTTATTGGTACAAAAAGTGTCATCTTCATATAAAATTCGCAAGAGATAAAAATTCGTCTCCGTTAGCCGGGCGAAGTTATGACACGATGGCATTAGTTTTTTTTTATCTCTATACTTTTGACAGTGCGATATGTTGTACGATGAATCGGCCTGAAGGACTGTTTTTCGTATCAGATATCATCTTCGCTGAATAAACGATAATTTTCGATAGGCAGATTGCTCCAATGTCTATTTGTATCGATGTAGAACGCGAACGGACATGAATCATTTATGGTTTTTCGAAAAAGTCGAACGAATTCTTTTTTGTCGAATTTTGAGACACCTCACGGTGACGGAAATGAAAGTTTTTTTCGAGCGACGTTCGTATTACGATTTTTCAAGCGTGAACGACGCGATACACGTTTTGATTTACTTTTAGGATGTAAAAATCACGGTACACCCGAGATTAAATGAGCGTCGAAGAATTACGATGCTGGACAAATTATTTATTTTTTTTTTAAATGTATTGCCGTTAGTCCACGGACGATCGTTAAGAAAAGAACCAAAAGGATGATACTACGTTTAACATTTGTACGAATGTTGATGAATGAACGAGAATAATAATGTCAACGACTTTGGCCGAAAGAAAAAGATCAGTTTTCCAACATTCATTGCGTCTTCGATAAAAATACGAATTTAAATGACTGAAACGAACGACACGAAAGAAAGAATGAAAATTGTGAGCACCGGAAATTTATCTCCAATCAGCGCCGTACGTATATCCAAAAACGAACGAAATAAAAACGACAGCTGGTATGAAGGCGGTACGAGTGTTATCTTTACATCTTGGACGTTTCTCGATCGAGAGCCTCTTTGTTTTTTATACAGAATTTTTAAAGCGATTCATCAATCGTACAATTTCACTAATGCTTTTTCTTCTTTGTACTATTCTCCAGTCACAGAGGCAGCCAGATTGATTGCCCATAGACTTTTGGAATATTTACAATATTTTATATAAACTTCTTTTAGGTCACAGACCGAGCTTTTTCTTATATTCTGACCTATCGCAAATTACTTCAAGAGAGAAAAAAAAAGTATAACTGCACGAAATGCAACATCGGTACTGCGTGAGAAAAGGGAAAATGCAAATGCGATACCGATTTTTAATCCAACCGATGAATCCCGAACCAATTCTCGAAAATACGGCTATGAAGATTGGTGATCGAAAAATGATACAGATTTTTATTAAGATATTCAGGAGAAAACCAGACGGACCGCGAAAATATTTATCAATTCGAGAAAAAAAAAAAAGAGAGCAAAAATATTGTATATAACGTTGCATCAGGCGATACGTCGGACGTTGCTCACAATACTGTGACGGTAAAAATGAACGTTGACACCAGCAAAATCCGATAAATGCCCCGCTCCGATTTTCCCAACCGAGTTATTTTCACCGAAGTTTTCCCTCTGCCTCGCTATTAATTATTTTTTCGTTACCACTAAGATCGATCTTCGTATTCAGCACCTCTAAACCCTGTACTCCATAGGAAAACTCGATACCTTTATTATTACATTAACATAATATTATTTTCGTTGAGAAAAAAATAGATCCGCGTTTATAAATAGTCTGACGAAATATGGTCTTTCACGGTGACACAACAGACGCGCCGTGAGGGAAGAAGAAAACAAAAATTCGAAGGTCGGTACAAAGTTTGACGTTTGAAGAATTCCCTTAATCAACTTGATATCAAATCTTATGCTGCTATGCTGTTTACGAATAAAAGAAAAATGTTATGTATTCGATATTGTCGTTCGAGATTCTATTATAAAGAAGTAAATGTATGATAAAGTTCTGATGTAAATTTAGTTAAATTTATATCATTTCGAATCATTGATACAACTTGCAAATGGGCTGTGGTGTTGTTGGCTCCGAACTTCGACATTCACACTGGCGTAGGAAGTGGTTGGGCACTGCCGTGAGGAATCTTGGACAAGAGGGGTTGTGGAATCGACGAGCTGGCCAGATGGTGACTCGCTTCTGACATCATTTGGGCGCTCTCTCTCCCTTCTGTGCCCTCGGCTTGACATCACGCCTGAAACAATGATTATTTCAGTATCGAAAGAGTCGTCATGTACTCGAAAACGATCGAACGAATCGACATATTTTGTAGTGTGATAATCTCGAAGCTGAAATTCAATAGAACATTTTACTCTACGTCGCATTGCGGAAGCCTTAAAAAAAAACGGTTCAGTTTCCGATCTTCCGGCTTTCCTGCCATCTTTCGCATGACAAATGTATCAATGATTCAATTTTAAATCTGTGTTTCATTAAGGATGTTCCTGTGATGGATCCCATGGAAGCCATGATTTTTGATTTCCAAATGACACAAGCTCAATCACGTTTGAATGAAAAAAAAAACAAAAAACTAGTAATTTCAATTCTGTTTCCGTACGTCCGTGTTTTCAAGCGAAACACACTTAAAAACTAATGTTTGCAACGCACTTGTTTAATCTAAAAGTATCACGATAACCAGCCATCCACCGATTGCCTGTAACGCCTTCGCGTGCCCGATATACCAACATCGGTGAATCATTTATTTCGAGATACATGATAAATTAATCAAACAACCACGAATCCATGTTATCACTCCGAATTTAAAAAAAAACAACAATTTCCGTCATCCAACCTAACGATAAATACCAATTAACGGTAAATTATAAACATGTAAAAAAAAAACTTGAAAATACGTCAAGACGAATAGCGATTTTCGTATTCACACGAAATTCCGTCACTCGGCTGTCTTTGATCTCCTTAAAACTATCGTGAGAGGCACCTCGCCCGTGACGAACCGTACAAAAATTACTTCCGTAGTTTACACAAAGACGAGATGTTAAAACGAGGAATACAAGAGAACGGAAGAAAAAAAGAGAAAAAAATAGTAGCATAAGAGCGAGAATGAGTGCTATTTGATATCCGTACCTATCTATCATACTCGAGCACTCGGAATGTAGGTGTACTTGTGTTAGATGTGGGAGGTGAATTGGTTTTGCTTACTCCATGATTCAACGAGGTCTCTTGAACGTTGTCCAGATTTCCTCTCATTGCTCTCTTGTGATTGGCCAGCTTCTCACGATTCATTGGCGATCCTGGAACCACCACCGATTTGCCATCACACGTTTTTTCTTCGATTATCTCGAAAAACATAACCTTATCGTTTTAAAGCTACATTATCGTTGATGTTTTTATTTTTCCTTGAAGATGCCACATCATCGAGAGCATTCAGGCGCGCTGTGTTATACTAATTTTACGCTATCGCTCGCTTCGCTCGCGCTTCTTGATAATACGGACGTGTAAAGTTTCATACATCGAAAGTAATCAACGGAAAAAGTCTTCACTGCCTTTTGCGGAAATTGCGGAAAAAACCTCACTTGGCGAATCCTCCGATTCGCAAGTTTGTTTCCTCGCGAAATTTATCTCGGCTTCCCAGTCTTTGGGATTTAAAATGGTCATTTCGATGTCTAAGGATAATTTCTCTTGTTTTGAGATGTGTTTATATCTGCAAGTATTCTTATGCTCACTGAGTGATTGTCCGATTCGGACGAAAAAGTCTGCATCACTTGTATTTTTTACGGATAATACAAAGGATTCGTTTCCTACGTGTGCCAAAAAAAAACGACCGGCGATGCAACTTTTGAGAACGAATTTTGAGAAACTATACGCTATTTATACGCCGCGTTGTTTCTTCCGATTAAATTTCGAAAAAATACCGCATCGGACATAAATGTGTCTCCGGCGATCTCATGAATTCACTAGATGACTATTCAACAAAGGTATACATTAAAATTCACGACGAAGCGTTTTGACAATCAGTGGAATGTTTGATCCGAAAGAGTGTAAATGTCGCCGCTGAACGATCACTTGAATGTGTGTTTTTCGTGTAATTCAGAAACGTGGTAATTTTAATTATTAAAGCTCGATCTTTTACCGAACCCGATTTCCCAAAAGAATCCAAAAAACGGGAACGAAAGCACGTACCTTCCTCCGAGAAATGAACTTGTGCGGACCAAAAATTACGGAGGGAACGAGCAAAACAAGAGGAGCCTTTGAACCTTGTTCAAGCTCCTCGTTTCCTTTTGGAAAGCATTCGATTTTTTTTTATATCAAAAGTACTCGATATATTTCCGATTACCGTAATCGACATCGTGTTCCATCGTTCGACTCGGGAATTAAAATTCCAAAGACGATTTTTCTCCGATCGATGAGATTCAACGAGATATTCAATAAGAAATGAAATTTTGTGAGGTTTCAAACGACGTAAGCATTCGAGAAAAACATTTCAACGGGAGTAATGAAAAGTTTGCGGTATCTTTCTTGTTATCGCATCTCTTACCGATATAGCTGAGTAAGACCGGCAAAAAGATGAGACCGTGGGCTGCTCCGAACAGTACGATTCCCAGATACATCCTAAAGTAGAACACCTGAAAAACAGTCGATATGTTGGAGTAAATCCTCTCTCGAAAGATCGTCGAGGAAACAGCGTTATTTCGTTACCTTGAATATTTGGCTCTTTGCGAAACCAAGGACGATTATACCACCGAATTTCGTCAGCGTTATTCCACTAAACACGGAACTTCCCATATTCGTTACAGCATCCGCGACTCTCTCGAGTCTAGTTTCGCTGACGGAAACCGAAAACGAGTGTACCAGGTGACTACAAAATTCGACGGATATGCCGACGGCCTGTAATCAAAATTTCACGAATCAGAAACGAAATGAAACCGCCAGATTCAACGCCGAATCGGCCACAACGAGACAATTTCGCAACATTTTCCGCTTCAAGACAGAAAAATCCAGCCGGACAATTTCCGTCCATGAAAAACCGGTTTTTCGCTCGAGGGCGAAAAATTTCAAAATTTCGTCTCGTTGACGTCGACTCTAAGCATCGAGACTCTCAGTTTTAGCACCGTTGTTATAAAATATACCATCATTTTCACACGTACCATTACGAGATTAACCAATGACACGGCATTGAGCGTTATATGCCACCAATACATCAGGCCACCGATATTCACGACGATCATCGTGATGGTTATGATGACGACTATCGACGAGAATATATCGAGACCCATGAGCAAAAAAGTAACGACGAAAATGGCGAATAAGGAGATGCCGAGGCTGTCGAGAGTATCGGGCCACATTGTTAAGTACTGTTCGTAAAACACGTAGAACACACTGTACGGGAATACCTCGACGGTTCCATTGATTTGTCGTTTTTGCAAATTCGAATTAATCATGTTCGTTATATTGGCCGATATGACTCTCGCTGCTCTCATGGATTCGTAATAATCGGCGGATGTCTTTAAAATCGTGTGATAAGCCATGAAATACGACGCGCCAACGCGAGATCGATGATTCTTCTGATCAGTGAAGTAATTAACACCGTGTCCGTAAGCCGCGTGGCCTGCCTTGGCGCACGCTTCGTCAGGATTGTCTTGGAGGAAGGACGACACGTATCTCTCGAAATCTGTCACGTTCGGCCGACCGTATTTGTTTATTCCAATATTACAGCTGTTGCAGGATGTATCTGAGTGAAAAAAACGGATTTTCATTGTTTTCCGAATTTGTCGGAGCGACGTGGCATCGGAGTAAACGAAATTATGAGGCGAAACGAAATTAAAGTTGCGATAGTTGGGTCAATCGTGTTATCGAACTTACCCGTATGAGGACAGAAAGAATCGTTGCTCGGGAAGTACTTGCAACAGTCCGAGGATTGCGACCAGTCGAAATAGTCATCGAGCCACGATGACGCGGGTTTGGCTATGTAAGTTCTGAGAAACAACACGGACAAACGTCGTGAATATTCCGGATGAAACAAACATTGTCGGACGGGATCGCAAACGGGAATTCAAAGTAATTCAGGAATAACGGTCATGAAAAACGAACCGGAAATATAATTGATGGGAAATGACACTTCGAGCGATACGGAAACGAAAATGGAACGATAAAGGTGGAAAAATGTTGGAAAGACAGGAAAATAAGCAAACGAAGATGGGAACTTTGGACAAAAATGCATTGCATTGGAAATTATCACAAGACTGTAGTCGACCAAGTATTACCTGTTGGCCTGCTGCGAGGCGATGAATATCTGCGTTGATATCGAATCCATATTGCAATACTGCCCTCCGCATATCAAATTTTGATTATCGTAATCAGAGTAATTTAATCCTTCCTTCACGACGAAATACACCGGTGGCCCGATTGATAAATAGTTATTGAGGAACTGAAAGATGAAACGATTTTTTTAAAACGCATCAAAACACCAAACTGACGGTACTGCCGAGTCTCAGGCTTGAAGTACCATTTTTACCATTTAACCCTCCGACAACACGCGTACTTTTAGACAAGCGACAAAGAGAGAAGGGCCAATTGGAGCCCGTGAGTTTTCGGAGGGTTAAACTAATTTTCTCAAAGTTATGGTCAATGTTAGTCATTTCCTCAACGAATTCCCGTTTATTCGAGCTGTTTACCTGGAAATATTTGAGCACAAAGCTGTCCTCGGGCATCGAGAGTTCTTGATCCAAGCCGATTTCGATATGTGGAATAACCGCGATACTCGTACACGCCAATCCGAAGAACGCGATCATGACACCCACTCTCACCCATTTTTTCAGCAGCAAAGGTACGTACGCGACTTTGAATATTTTGTATAAAATACCATCGACGACTTCTTCGCCGCTGTCTTTTTTGGAGCCTCGTACGAAGCAACAAATGTCCAGCCTATTGTTCTGCGATATACACGGAAACGTTCGATTCATTCATCGATGTAAATTGCGGTGATGAAGAAAGAGGCAATTGCGAAGAAAATCGGCGTGTTTCACTTACCGTTTGGCGCACCGTGTCCAACGCCAGCAAACTAACGAAACACGTAATTTGCAACAGAAAATCGACCAACAAAGCCATACCAGCATAGAGGGCGAAAGCTCTCACCGCTGGCATGTCGGACAAACCGCCTGTAAAAAATTACTTCACTTTTACGACGCCCGACGACCTCCGAATTTTGCTTTTCGACGATCAATTTTAATCGCTCGAAATAAAACAAATACCAAGAGAAAAACAAGATACGCTTGATGAAGTGGAAAGAAAAAACCTCATTTTCGCACTGGAATACACGCTGAATCGCGACTTTTTGTCGTTTCCTTTGCCCACAATTTGAATGACCTTGAAATGACTTTTCACGTACCGAGAAAGAAGCAACAGCTTTCCGACACGCTGGTGAGCAACATGCTCGGTCCAACCGTACCGAGAGTACGACCAATGTGTTCTGGTATCGATTCGTTGGGTCTTCTTCCTTCGCGCTGATGCGTCTGGACCAAGATGAAGACGTTGTCCACCCCGACCGCCAGAACGAGGAACGGAATGACCTCGATGATTATCAAGGTCGCGGGAATGCCGATAAAACCGAATATTCCAACGGAGCATATGACGGACGTCAGGACGATCAAGACACCTCCGAGGCCCAAAGTGATTTTAGAGTCGATCTGCAAAAAAAAAAGGAAAACACGTGACGTGTCGCGATATTTTCACGGATTCCATCGTCATTTCGTCGTCTTTTTTTATGCCTGTTTCGGAGAATAAAATCAAACTCACCAGGATCCTGCTACACGTTCTCAGCTGTCCAAGCGAAATCGCGATATACGCGAACATTATGATGTAAGACACCAGAATGGTCAGAATGTCCGATTGCGATTCTCGATACAATTCGTCCTCGATGGATCTTTCGGAAGTGAATGCGACGTTCATATAATCCGGCTTTTTCGTCGTCGTCCAATTCTTCATAAAAGCGATGAATCTGCAATGAGAGGATGCGTTTTTCAAACTGTTTTTATGCAACAATAACGAGCATTATCACATTCGTTACTCCATTTTTTCAGGGAGTGCGAATTATCAAAAGTTTCACACGCGGAATTATTCGCGGACCTTTCAAAAACGTCGCACGTAAATTTGAAAATACACCGTGGACATCTCCCGCACACTCTCTACGCAAATATACGAGTGAATATTAGGGTGTGCGGAAAAACCGATCTTTTTTTTTCACCTGGCTATGCCAGTCAATTCGTCGTGAGCTTTGAAACAAAAATTGCGTCGAAATATTCTTAATAATCGTGTACAATCTTCATTAACCAAAACGTCTTTGGATATCGTTAACGATAAAAAAAAATCGGTCAACAGATTTTACGAGAGCGTAAAAAATGAAAAGTCCGATACGGACACGGATTTATGCAATGAGTATTGCCGACACTCACTTTTCTTCCCACTCCATCGCTGGCTGCAGCTTCGTTTTGTTGTGATAATTGTTTACCAATACAGTGAGAACAATGGCTGTCGCTTTCTCGTAGGGTGGATTGCGCAAAGATTGCCCGGGTGACAAAAATCCACCGACGGCAATTGCAGGATCAACCGGGCCGCCGTATGGCGCGAGACACTCTGGATTGTACGCATTTCTGAAACAAGAAATGTATCAATTTTTCGTTCTTGCCCGCAGGACCGGATAAAATATCGTCAAAAAGTATCGCGCGTAATTGGAATATCCGCGTTAAGACTGTACATTTTTTGTTTTCTTTCAGTATCATTATTATTCATCTTACTGGGAGCAGGCTTTGAAGTGATCGAGATAATTGACCGTGTAGCCTTCCTCGTCGTCACTTCTGTTGAAATTATCAACGTTATCCTGCCAATAACCCCAGATACTTTCTATGGCGCAGTGTTGAACGGTCGGTGGTCCCGTGAAGTCATTGGTCAACGGCGCGAAACATACGTCAGCCAGTGTATAATTATTCCGAGTGACAAGACCTTTGATGTCCTCTTGAAGCTTGAATATCGTGAGAAGAAAGTCTTTGTTGAAAACAGGACCAAAAGTGATTGGACCATTGGAAGTGTTGTGCACGATCTGAAAGAGTAACCGGAACCTCTGTTATTCCGAATTTATTACGAGGATGTAAATCTCAAAAAAAACTATCTCTTTGTTTCAGCTCAATTATCATCGTCTCCGAATCTTTCACCTCCTGAAAATCGTTTTTCGGTGAATGACGTCTGTATGTACGATCGATGAATTTTGTAAAATATTCCTTACGTCTTTGAGAACGTTTGTAAATCCCGTCAGCCGTGTGGTTTCACTTTTGTTTCGTATACACATTTGAATTTCGATCAATAATTCATCGATACAAACGTCTATTCTCGGAGATGTGTGTTTAGATCGCCGCAAGGCATAATTCTGTATTGTTCAAGATTTTTCACGATCTCGCGCGTATGCTAAAATCATCGGAAACTCACGTTTGGTAGACCGATCGTAGATATGATAATCTGTTCGTTTCTGTAGAATGGCTCAAAATGACTGTCGAAATAGTCGCGCTCGACGCGAGAACGCGAACTCGGCGAGGCCCACAATTCGACGGGATCGGTTGTAATGTGTACGTATTTAATGCCATGTCCGAGACTAACGATGAAGAGGAAACCGAAGAAAAGAACGATCCAGGGCCGTTGAGCACAGGCTGAAAAGCGGGGAAAGAAAGCAGCGATGTTTGCGCGAAAAGTAAGAGACAAAAGTCACGATGAAAATCGACAAATTTCCGAATAACTCACAAGTGCCCCACCAGCAGAAGAATTCCTGCAAATATTTGTCGGTATTTGCTCCCAGACGCTCGATAAAGGTAGATTCCTCGTCGTTGAGACCGCTCGGCAAATCTTCGGCCGATATGACGCCTGAAAACAGCGAGTTCCACGGGTGAACATGCGTTTTTCAAAAATTCTCCGTCCTATTTCACTTGTACATCTGAAAAGCGTTGTTCCGCTGCGTACGAGTGTACGGACATTCAACTTTCAAGCGCAACGTGCAAAGCATCCGCATTTGACGTAACAAAGGAAAAAGAAAAAAATTAGCAAGAGGTACTGATAAAGTGGATAAAATGTTTTCAAAAGTCCGCCGTTTGCGAAAAACGCGTTGAGACTTCTCATCCTCCCAGCGTTTTCCACTTATGCGCTCTGAACTCTCTTTTCACGACTCAACGGCTGTTAATGAGGTATTCCCGAGTAAATTCGAGCGAGAATGATTTTGAGTCGAATGCATTATTGATAAATGATAAAAGCATCGATCAAAGTTAAAAATAAAACTCGACGATTCGGTGGCGGCATATATGAATCTCGTATTTCGTACGAAAATAAACATGCCGTCGAGTACGTCCCGTGGATGAAGAAAAAAAAGTGCAATTTTACTTCAGTCTTAATTCTGTCGATCGTCCGAGAGCTCCTCTCGGATAGGCGGAAATCCGAAATTGGCGGAAACAAAGGAACAATGCATAAATGCCCAGAAACGAAGCTCATTTTTTGTTTCTTCTAAACGCGTCTCGCATACGCGTTTATCTGAAATTTAAAGTCGATTTGAACATCACAATTGAAGTTTCGCGCAAGGCAATGACGTTTGATCATGCACGACAAACAACGATGATCTCGCATCATCGACATCTTATCTCGACCGGTTGTGTAAACTAGTCAGTTTATGATAAAAAAAAACACAACAACAACGACAACAACAACAAGCGCACTGCAACGTGAAAAACACAAATTACGTATTACAGTAGAAGCGAAAAAATGAAGACACGCACGAAGGAAAATCACAGAGCATAGGAGAAGCGACGGGACGTGAATTGCGAAAACACAGTGATAGAATCAAGAGAAGACCTACTCGAACGTTTCGATTGTAGCGGGCTGTCTTCTTGGTCCGCGGCAAGGGCAATTCGAGCACCGTCTCCGGGATGATGAAGCCCAGCGGCCAGACGTCTACCAACCTGTCGCCCTACTTCTTCACCTCGTGCAACTATAGTCCACACGCACGCACAATACATACACGGCCAATCAATTATCGGTCTAATTTACCATGTATTACAGTAAACAGAATTTGTTTATACATGTATGTGTTCGTCTGTACAATGTAAATCTGAATATTAGGGTGATTAAAAAAAAAATTATCGTCTCGATCGATCCAAACGCTGGATTTTCTCGTGAAAAATATCCTCCAAAAAGGATTTCGCGTTACCCCGGCCTGGAGTTGGTACGTTTGGGATTCATTTTTCCGTTTAATCGACATGGGACAAAACGTGCAATATTTTCGTGTTTTTTTCATAGCAAAATTTGTATTCTTCTATTGACGAATTCGTAAAGTACGGCATTAAATGGCTGCCAACGAGTCTGCAAGTTCAATTATTCGGCGGTGATAAAAAACGAAACGTACCCGAATATTTCATCTTAAACACGTATTCCGATACTTTCTCCACAATGAAACCGTTAAAAAACATAATTACCAAAATTTCCATTTGAATTATCATCAGACTCGAAAAGTTCAGTCGTATGGAGCAGTTAAGGACTATCTTTGTGAAAAGCGTGAAAGGCTTTTCTGAATATTCTATTTTTCAGATCGCGGGGCTATTTCGAATACGGCGCAAAACACGAAATTATCCTACGAGACATGTTTCCCGTGTTATTCAAACGAAAGAAATTGACCTCTTGGAGGAGGATTTTTTCCACATGAAAAACTACGACTTTTAAGGGGGGGGGAGCATAAAAAATAAAAAATGTGACTTTTTTTAACCACCCCAATGTGAGCACCGACGTCCATACATGCATAGTACCTATGGGGTGTTTCAGGCAAAATCCACGTGTCTATAGACTTTGACCGTGTGGCATTAGATTCACAATTGTTAGATACAGCGCAAAAGTTATGAGAAAAAGAAAAAAAAAAGCACGAATATGTCCAATAGAAAAAAAAAGAATCCCGAAATTCTGCAAATGAACTTTTGATTAAAAAATGCGATAAAAAGATTCGATAAATGGACAGAGCGTCGGCGTTGTGTGGGCCAGAATTTTCGTGATTTTCACTGAGTTTTTTTTTCTTTTCTTTTTGCAAATCCCCCGTTGTCACTGTCGGTACACCGGCTCAAAAGGAATTATCAGCATTTTTCACAACGGTCACGCGTCCGTTATATCGACCAATGATTTTATCAAAAAAAAAGTCTTGGATAATTCATCGCATTTGATGTTTTTTTCGCGAGTCAATCGCACGAACGAAGCGAAAAGGAAGATACCGGCTCGCAGAGATTCGAATGTCACGAGAGCCGCAACGTGAGAAATTATCGCTTTTATCAAAGGCGAGCTGGTGACTCGATGATTCAGCCTGGAATACTTCGTCGTGTGTATGCGCTCGTACATGTATAGATATACAGGATATAAATCTAGAGCTCTTCGTGAGATTCAATTACGCGTTGTTAAAGGAGATTTTAATCGACCATGAGGCCGTCACAACAGGCCGACGTCTTTGACACTTGAATTCTCGCCGAATCCCGACCGACCGATCGTCCGGAGAATTTTTATTTGGCAAGATTAACGTTATTCACCAGCGTGTAATTGAGTAATCGACGTACTCGTTGCTTCGGAATTTGCAGTGGGGGAAATAAGAAAAGAAAGTCATCGTACTTCGTGTAATAAAAGACATTAGCGCTCTGCGAGTGAGCCAAGAATCATGAATATTAAACAGTCAGACCGTAACCAGACGAGCAAGATTCACACAAGGAGAAGGTCTTGGATCAATTGACAATTATTAATGCATATCATTACCACTCGAAAGGAAATGGAATATGTGATCGATATCGTTAATGCAATCATGGACACAAATTACAATAGTCCTTGATGACGATTTTTCTTCAGTTTCTCCCGTATTAGAAACGACATTGAAACATTATTTCGCGAAAAAGAAGCTCTCACACACTGCGCAACTCGGTGCGAATCGTGTATCGTCGATCGGATATTTCCGCGGAACTTTTGTCTCGCGTTCAAGGCTTTCGGACATTAATGCTGGGTTTCGCGTTTTTTTTAATGATATTAGTTCGAGCACACTCCGTTAGAGTATTCCGGGATGAGAAAAATTTGCGAAGAGCAATCAGTCGTGCTGCAAAAAATCGTGCGCGTTTCATCGAATTTCGGCAATTAATTTCGTAACTTTTCGGAATATTCCGGAGAGACGATCTCCGGAATATCCTGAATTCTCCAAAATCGAAATGGCGTGCGAATTTCAAGTTTTCAGCGATGGTTCGGAAGCTTGAAAAAATTGTCCACACGGTACCGAGCGTTGACAATCTTAATTCGGTGAAAATTTGAAGAACTCGTTTTCCCTTCGTACGAAGTTAATTCACGAATTGCTCCGGATGCAGAAATTGTTTTTTTTTGTTTTTCCATAAATGACTCGGAATTTGCATTCTATTTCGGTTTCGTCGAGAACGCGCCTCCGGAACGTCCTCAACTTTTGTTGGAGTAACGTATTTTTTTGTATAACTTTAATGTGTAAAGAAAATCGGAATAACTGGCTGCGTTAATTGAAAAAAGTGCCGCAACGTCGTGAAGAAAAATATTTTTTATCCAGATTGCAGAGGTGATTTTTTTCGAGCGGTGTTTTTTTTTTACTTCCTACTTCGTACGAAGTTAATTCACGAATTGCTCCGGATGCAGAAATTGTTTTTTTTTGTTTTTCCATAAATGACTCGGAATTTGCATTCTATTTCGGTTTCGTCGAGAACGCGCCTCCGGAACGTCTTCAACTTTTGTTGGAGTAACGTATTTTTTTGTATAACTTTAATGTGTAAAGAAAATCGGAATAACTGGCTGCGTTAATTGAAAAAAGTGCCGCAACGTCGTGAAGAAAAATATTTTTTATCCAGATTGCAGAGGTGATTTTTTTCGAGCGGTGTTTTTTTTTTACTTCCTACTTCGTACGAAGTTAATTCACGAATTGCTCCGGATGCAGAAATTGTTTTTTTTTGTTTTTCCATAAATGACTCGGAATTTGCATTCTATTTCGGTTTTGTCGAGAACGCGCCTCCGGAACGTCTTCAACTTTTGTTGGAGTAACGTATTTTTTTGTATAACTTTAATGTGTAAAGAAAATCGGAATAACTAGCTGCGTTAATTGAAAAAAGTGCCGCAACGTCGTGAAGAAAAATATTTTCTATCCAGATTGCAGAGGTCGCTGTAAATCGTATATCGGAAATATTCCAGTCACTTACCGATTTGTTTCCTGTTGCCGAAACAGCATATCATTAGTACAAAAATCAAGGATCCACATATGAAGATGATCGTCATGGTGACGGCGTAACCGTCGTAGCCGATGAGCGTGAAAGGTCGTGGCAAGGGTGGCAAGGGCTCCGGAACGGGGCAAGTTTCTTCGCAATCGACGCAACTGCAAGCTGGGGTCTTTGACTATAAATAAAATTAAAAAATCATGATAAAACCAACATTACTGAAACGTGAAAATCTTCCCAAGTTTCCGCAAGTTTCCCAGATTTATTGTCTCGCATTTTTACATGATTTATGAAAAAAAAAAAATGAATATGAAACTCGCAATTCCCAATCACTTAAAATTCGAGGGAATATCGTTCAAATTGTATAACAGTTTTATATGTTTTATTATTTCGGATTTAAACATTCACCTTCGATTCGTGTTGAGTTAACTCAATAACAGATGTTAAACCCAGTGGATAAGTGTAATTGTCGCTATTGATTATTGCTTCCAAAATTCTGAATTTTCATTCATTTTTCACTATTTAAAATCACATCGCAAGATGTGATTTCGACTTTTTTTGTAACTGATCGTTTTTTTTTTAATTTTTGCTGAATAAAAACTATAAACAGTTTCAAGAGATTCTTCCGGACCAAATCAAAGATGTTAACGTATTTCCGTATTTTCAGCGGATAATTATCGTTTTATTTCGAGTAACGTGCGCTCGCGTTTCGAAATTTCCGAATTATCAATGTTATTATCGCCGGCTAACAACTTACGTTCAAGGCCTTGTTGCACGGTGTAATCACTGGATTCATCGGCTCGTATTGATCAATCTTCGCGTCAGTCGCGATATACGTTATTTGAAAAGGCACGTATAAATTATTAGCCGCGTCGCCCATGTAATGAAACCATTTCTGAGGGCTGCACCTGCTGGCGCCCCATTCTCCGCACATAATATCCAACGCTAGTTGTCCTGTACTCGGTACAGAGACTTTCTCGCAAGATTTAAAAGTTCCATCGAGATATTTGTTCGTTACATATACATCTATCATGTTTATATAAGCTGAAATAAAGAGAAAAAAAAAAACGATGAAAAGCTCGTACGGCGCATGGATGATAACGCGTCAACGGAAATAAAAGGATCTATTTTCATGCATCGCAATTCGAAAATATCCGTTTCTCAATAACATTCGCATGAACCATGAATCATCGATTCGGATTTAAACTTGTTTCGTCGAAATGTTTTCATGCCGAGCTCGGAGTAGCCCCAATGTCTCCTTGAGCGTTTTGCATCAACAATTTATTTCTGAATACAACCGACAGTGAGTTTCATTGTTTTCTCGAGCGTCGTCGATACTAACGACTTTTTTATTGCTAAAAAAGATCGTTTTCAGCAATCTTGATGATTCCGGCTCTGCCTGCACTTCACTCTCGTTATTCATGATTTATTTTCAAATTTTACGACCGATAAAAACGTTTTTGAATTCGCGGCTGTACTTGGACCGCTGTTTATTCCAAATTTCAATTGTCCAAGTCGAATAGTTTGTGAAAAAACGCCTGCGACGGAATACTAATAAAAAAAACGACTAGTCCGCTGTACATAATTTGTCGCATTGCAAGCTGCTGTGATTTGTCGATTCGATCGTCACGAGATAAGAAAGAAACGAGATCGCGATAGCGAGAAAAATTCAATTTCACAAAAGTCGTTTTAGCGAAAGGGGAGAAAAATTGGTGTATCCGATGTCGACGGAAAATGCCTTTACTGTACAAATCTTCGCGGGAAAATCATTAGATAAAATCCTTACGTTTATTAGTGCCTGTAGGATCGGAGATCAACTCCGTAACATTGATGAAATTACTCTGATGCGGACTGCAAGTAAATTCGCAAAAATGTTTAACCAGATTGTCGAGACAACTGGGACATCGTTTGAGGAAATTTTCCGCCAGTTTGATGTTGCTGTCCAGAGTTTTCAATTGTTCCGTATCGCAGCATGTCTTTATTCCATCTCCGGAATCCTGCATCAAATGAGGACAATGCTTCGATAGCAATTTCTGTCCATCGAAATCGAGAGCCTGAGCCGGGCCATCGTAGGGACAATTTTTTTTATGAAGCATCATCGGATCCGTGTAACACTGTCCGTACCATATGCAGTGTCCATCTTCTGCGCCGGAGACCTGAAACGAACGAAAAATGTATCAAGCGTGTTAATCATCGTACGACAATTTTTCCAGGCTATGAAAAGTTTAAGCGAATTAGTTCGCGTGTGAAAATTGTGTAACAGCATCCAGCATTCTGTATATTCATTCGCGTTATCCAAAGTTTATGAAAGCCATTAACTCGGCACATCTACTTGTGCGAAGACAAATATGTCCCAGACACGCTTTAATTGTGCACAGTAGAACCGGACAAAATGGGTAAACTTGGTTCATGAGTTTTGCGAATCTCTCAAGCATATTTGATTCGCTCGATCGATAAAGAATATATAGAACTTGTTGTTTTTTAGTCGATTTCAACTTCTGTGTTGCTTAATTCGATTATTCTTTGCCATATACATCTTTTTGTAAACAAATAGTACCGAGGGTATTATCGTGGTAGGTATATATTTTTATGAATTTATCGACATGTTTTTTGAAATTTTTTGTAGTACGAATATCGTAAAATCCGCAGATTATTAGTCTCAATGAAATTGCATGCGCATAATGTATTCACGCTCATTTTTTTCGCCGAGAACCCCTACACTGGAACGATCTTTTGACAAATATCGTCGGATCGGAGAATAAATAATCTTTCATACTTTGCTTCGGCGTGCGAAAGGCGGGAACAGAGTTGACCCTCGATGCATTGGAAATAAAAATCGCAAATACAAGAAAAAATAAATCAAAAGAATGTCCTGCGCGAAGGCAACACTGATAATCAACGACGGATGGGGATTACATGTTTTAACGAGACATTTAAAAATCATTGTAGCCATAACTACTGGTAGGAAAATTGACGTCGAGTCCAAATGATGTGTTATTGACTTTGATCCCGCGATTAACTCCGTCTTTTCATTCCATGCTCTGTCTTTTTTTACTCTCTCGCTCTGTCCATCGCGCTTTATCCGATGAAATAGCATATACGCCGATTCGGAATCCATGAAAAAAGTCGACGTTTGGAAATGAAAGAAAAATCGAAAAAATCACTACGATTCCAGTACGAAACAATATCGATTATCAAATCATATGAGGAAATGAGATTTGACTCTGAAACTTTGTTTACAATGAATAGCCAATCTGAAAGGAGATAACAAGTTATTTGGAACACGGCCAAGATAAATATCTACAAAACTATCAGCAGGAAAAATGTGCAGATGCGAAACAACTTTGGACATATTTTTGTAGAATAATAGAAATAATATTTTGACAATTTGTTTTCAACCATTCCTCATCGTTGGTAAAATAGAGACTGCTGATCCAAGAAACGTTTCCTAAATGCATTTCATGATTTTTTCAACACAAATTGGGTACAAGTTTTTGAAACATTTTTTTCCTCGATAATCGTGAAAATGCATGAAAAATAATTTTTTTTTCATATACATGAAAAGCAATGTTGTCATAAATGTATAAATGACTTTTTCGAAATTACGAGAGAATTTCGTCGTATTTCTTATATCTGTCGGTCGTTTAGTATGATAACCGCTAGTGCGTATGCGGGCTATGTCGCGACGTTTCAAATTTGCAGAACTCGAGATAGTTCAATCGTTCGTCAGTGGCCGTCATACGCGATCGAATGAAATTAGTCACACGGCAAGGCCGCCGTAAGTCACTATATGCATACATATATGTATTCAATACGCGATGTGAGTAACAACGTACGATACTGTGCATAAAAAGTGAACAAAATGTACATTTCTCGGCGGTTCGACGTTCCTGGAATGCACAAAAAAACGAACTACGGATACAATAAGAGAGATAGAGGGAGAAAGAAAAGCGAAGGGACTGATGAGAGGTTTTTAGTTGATGGTCGTATTATGATTAAATTCAATAAGACGCGAAGGAGCATCTCTTTCGATAGGCCCGCTGGAGGATCGTCCGAGATGACGTCATCTACCCAGGCAATAAACACATTCAGCCCCCTGATTGGGGTGTGGTGTACTGTGTTTTTTTTTTGTCACCCGAGTCAACCAACATTTTTTTACGAATTTTGCGCAGAGAAATAATTGCCATCGAAAAAACTTACCGCCGACGTCAAACACACGAGAGCCAACAATCCGAGCAAGGAATAATAAGACATTATTTTCCTTTCCGTCATAACACCGGAGAAAGAATGGCCAAGGCCACCAGTCCGTTGCATCCCGTAAAATATAGCGGGAGAGAGACGAGTCTCTCCAACTCAGTTTCGTTTATTTCACCGATATTTTTCGCCGCGACTCACATGAACGCGGACCGCGAACACCACAATTTTTACGTCTAGGATGGAGCTTTCACCAACGAAACAAACTTTTTTCTGGTCTCCGAACGTTTTATTACTTTAGAAGAAGCAGTTCAATGCATACCGCGAAAAGGAAAGGGGCGACACAAAATTGCAATACTCGTCGAACTTTATGACTCGAACACAGAGTTTATTCTGTTTTCTTATTTGTTTCGCTTCTCAGGCCTCTGATCACGACTCGTAGTACTCGCACAGCGTTACTGAAGCATCTATGCCCGACGTTCCACTACCTGGCGATACACTTTACTCCTTTACTACGCTGCGTCACTCTTCTCTCTCGGATGTTTGATGCCCCAACTGATAGAAGCTCAAGAGAGAGTATACATATACATCTACAGTCAGTGTTGGTCTCGTATCTCTCCTCTCCGCTCCCAGTGCGCGCGCCATGCAACAGAAAAGGAAAGAGACAGAACTATCATGACGCGCATGTGTGTGTTCTGATCCACGGTCGATAAGTTAGATATCTAGACTAGCTCGCGGTAATACACTCGTCTGCGCGTGGGGGCGCGCTCGACAGTGATGCTCAACGAGCTTTCATCATGTTTTTTACATAGATCTATTTTACTTTTAATTTTTGGGCAAAATCCACTTGGCGGTACGAATGCTTTGATGGGGTCGAATTTGTATGGTAAAGCATGGGAACCTGAAGCATTTGAAGCGTTTGTAGCGCCAGCAAATGGATTTTGCCGTTTGCAAGCCACCGGATACTTTCCCTTGCCTGTGGTGTCTGTATACAAATATTTTTTTCCAGTTTTATCATCCGTGCGTGCTTTTTATGCGAGATTAATGCGACATTCAACGTCATTTCTCGCTGCTTTGACGTACGTGGACCATCCGGTACCGTTACAAAATTGGGTACAACAGTAATGTTGTCTCGCACAATTTCATCAAAAAATTAAAAACACAATGAAAAACTACCAAAGAACAACTCTGGCGAATAATAATTGTCATTTATATTGTTCTGTTTTCTGTACATTGAGCGTATCGTATTTGCATAACAATCATTCTATAATTTTAATTGTCTTAATTTGTTCGTTATTTTAAAAAACCTAGCTATGCCATTGAACGTCAATTCCTTGCAGTTTCAGAGCTTGTAACGTCATCCATGGTTCCTTTGTTCTGCCAACTCATTTCCAGATCGTTTTTGTATGCTTCCGGTACCAGAGCTTTCATTGTGAGATGCGTTATTGCCGCCGTCAAACCCCAAACGCGATGTTTTCCGCCGACAAACACGGGCAATCGAAAACCGTTACGAAATTGAGTGTAACGAAAATATTGCGGCTCGCAAAGATTTTCCAAGGTAATGACAAACGCTTCGTCAACTTCGTCGCGGTTAATCGTCAAATTTTCCGGTTCTATCTCACCGACGAATCCAAAAACTGGCATTACGTTCAGATCTGTTCTTCCGATGAAATTCGTTTTTGACCAAATTTCTACTCTGCTCTCCGGTATCCTTAATTCTTCCCATGTCTCACGAAGCGCCGTTTTCTCGAGACTCTCGTCCGTGTCGTCTTTCATACCGCCAGGAAACGACACTTGCCCTTTGTTCGAATTTAATTTTGTCGATCTCAGAGTATAGAGCAGACCAAGGTCACCTCTATAACTACAGAGCGGTACCAGTACAGCTGCAGTTCTAGCGTCTTCCACCGTCTTCATTGACGGATAAA
The DNA here is from genome assembly GCA_959613375.1 of Heteropelma amictum. Lineage (NCBI taxonomy): Eukaryota > Metazoa > Arthropoda > Insecta > Hymenoptera > Ichneumonidae > Heteropelma > Heteropelma amictum. Next base: position 4,533,411 of record OY390721.1, on the reverse strand, counting down.
GTTTCAGTTTTCTTATGCAAGACTCACGATTTTTCTTCGTCAGAACAGTTTCCGCGCTCAGTTGATTATTGCTCGCCGATGAAGAGTGATATCTTTTCGAATCCCTCGACTTTGTCACATAGAAAAGAAAGGGGGAGACAAATAAAAACGCAAATCTTTGCACAAATAGTGTGAAAAATGTGCAACATTGAAATAGCAAAATTCTAGTGTATAAAAATCATTGCTATTTTTACTTTCATCTGAATTATCATAAATCCGACTCCAGGATAAGGAATCCGGATGTAAGGAAGTTTTTGTAACTCGAAAAGATTTATACCCCGTCTTTTATCGAAATTTTATCGAAAAAATTTTTGTTTTTATTTTTATAAGAATGATAAACTACATTATTTGCACAGATTTTTATAGCAAAGTTTCTCTGAGCTTGCAGAATCGTGTCTCTGTTTTGTAGCTAGTTATTATTCGTAGGTGACAGCATCGAATATCCGTAATTTTTAACAAGAAAAAAATGTTAGACGAATGAATAAAATGATCGCACACGAGATGAAATATCTAAACTGTTGAAGGAGAATGTAAATTCTGGTTTATTGCGCTTTTTGAACGTTGCCCTCGTGACGAGCATAATTTTTTCCTCTTTCTTTATTAACAAACGTTGATGATATCTTGAATGATTTGTTGAAATTGTTTTTTTCATCGATGATTAATTATAATCTTGCAGACTTACGAAGTAACGTAAAATACGTTTGAAAGCTAACTTTGTCGATGCCATTGAGGAAGAGCGAAGTCTTTTTTCAACCGTATATTTTCTTGTCTACTGACAATTGGTAACTAATATCGTAATTAAACGTCGTGTGCATAAATATATATTTTTTCACGATGTGCGTTTATTGCAATTCCTGATCAAGAAGTATAAGTACTCTGCTCTTCTTTCTCCTCCACCGTCAGCCTCGAACTTTGACAACTTGAGAGTCATGTGAATGACAGAGTAACGCGATGGAGTGTACGAGAGATTTTTTTTTTTCTCGTTCGGTTTGAAATACGTGCGACGAAGAAGAGATTACAACAATATAAAAACTATACAAACGAGCATGAAAAACCGTTTGTCGATAAATTTACTTCTCACCACTACTACTACGTATAACAATAACAATAGTAATGATAACACTAGTAGCACTAGTAATAAAAAAAATTTTTTTAAATAAACCCTGTCGGATGATACCTTGGCGGGAGCTTTCAAAGTTGCTCACTTCACATCGTACATTTCCGAACCCGCCACAAGAAAAAAAAACGTGTGTAAATCAAATATCTCGTTTGTCGTATCGTACAGGACATACATAATCGAAAAATTATTCAAGAAAAATACGATAATTTCGTGATTATTGACGTTTTTACTTGAAATAAATGATGTCAGAGCGCAAGACACGTATATTGGGTAAAATGTTATCTCGATATATCGGGAAAGATGTCATCATTGATGGGCGTCTAACCAAAGTGCGGGAATATATTAATCGCACGCTGTGCAAATTAATTTACAATTGGTAAATTGTGTTTTTATGAAACTTTCTTGTTTTTTTCATTCTTTTTCTCCAAAAGGTCAGCGCTCACGGGGATTCTGTCGAGATCACAACTTTTGATGATATCAAGGTTAACGTTACCCTGCCGAATCCTTTCGACGGTAATGCTGAAGGGATTCTCGAAATTTGGGGCACCGTCAAGTCGAAAGGAACCGTGGAAGCCAGTTGGTACACGCATTTTGATGCGGAAGCTTGCACAGATTTTGGTACGTTATTGTCATTATGATTTTTATTGCCATATTGTTCTAAACATTAATCAGAAAGATTGTCAAATTAATATCGACCCTGAAATAGTACACCTTGCTTCGCTCGACCTTTCAACAATGAGATATTCAATGAAGAATCAATTTGCCCAGCGCAGTTGCACGAAATTAATGCTGCGATATTATCGATTGAACTTGGAGCTAAAACTTCAAAAAAAATTTTGGATCTCCAAGAAAAAATGTTTCAACATTTAAGATTGTTTCGTGCGTCATGAATGCTTATAAGCGATGCACCGTTACTTTTCAAAAGTGCACCAAAAATGTCGTCTAATTTTGAAAAAAAAAAATTCTCAACAAACGTCACTCATTCTATGGATAATTAAGAATCCTGTTTCTTATGTCTTGGAAATGGTGATACTTGTATACTTGACTGTAAGAATAGTTTTGTAGAGGTTTTAATGTCCCACATGCCAGACGCATTAAGAAAAAACTTTCAAAAGTGGAAAAACTCAAAAATATCCCGCAAAGCTTTTTCCCTATGTTAATCAAACAGGAAGATTTGCCAACAATGCTTCAGGGTGAAAAAAGAGACGAGAATTCTTTTGCAAAGATTTTTCCATGTAAAGAACTACCGCTTTTTCATTGAAAAATGAGCTCGAAAAATAAATTTATTCACCACCCTAAGGAAGATGGAACGATATATTTGTAGTTTTGAAAAAGTTGTGTATCCTCGTAATACATTTCACCTATCATGTTCATGAAAAGAATAAGCCGAGCTTTCAAGTACCATCCGTAAAACCATAAAATCAAGCTACAGTGGAACTGTTTTTGAAAAATAGGATTAAAAACCGCAAAAAATGCATCTCCCCCTTAATATATCGTCCACAAAAATTCTTGCAGATGAAAAAGCTTACAACGACTTGGTCGTGATACAACACGCAACGCTGGATAAAAAATGGCAGTTTGGCAAAAAAAGATAATTGTCGCAGGGCCACGAAAACATTCCGTCGAATCGTAAATTCAGTTCTCCGAGGCGCTGTTGCATCATGCTCCAAAAAGTGAGATTCTCAGCGAGTTTAACAGGAAAATAAAATTCGGCGACTATCGGATAGCGCTGTATACATGTAAAACGTGCGAGTCATGCTTGAAAATGACGCCTTCGTGTTAGTGCGATCGATTCGTACAATAATAATAATTTAATATTTATATATTTTTTTACAACGCACATTCATTCGCACATTCACGTGTTCAAGTTTAACAAAAACAACAATGAAAAAACGAAAATCATTGAATTATCGTAAAATATTTATTAACACATTTATCCCGTGTACATATCTTCATGTTCCATTGAGGCCTATGGTACAAGACGCATCCAAGGAAAAACATCGACAGGTGCATGACGTCACCGGACACTCGGAATGTTGCCTGGATAAACAAATGAGAAATTCGACACTATGAATTTCCATTTATTCGCGATATTGAGATTGGGTTTTTTTTTACTTTGGATCAACGACTAAAATAGAATTATTTTTTCTTTTTTTTTTATAACGTTTCGTAACACTTGGACGAGTTAATTTAATCGCTGAAAGAACGCGGAGTGTCGAGATTCGTCTGATGAAAAATATGATGTAAATGCTCGTTTCTCTTGGAATTACCGAAACCAATGAGTTATGTGATTCGTGTGACCTCCGTGTCTGCACGTTTGACACCAGGTGAACCAATTGTTGAACTCTGTGAGTTTACCCTCATCCTCTGCTCTGTTCGATCCACCGGTTGTCATCTGCAAACCACTTACTGTTCCCATGTGCATCAGACAAATTGCACAACGTGGCAATGGCTTTCGACAACTCGGGCAGGACGACATCTACGACGAAAATTTAAAAAAAAGTGGGGGAATTATACCGCCAGAATTTGATTGTTTTTTTTTTCAATTAAGATGAAATAGGATGCGAACTAAACGATGACGGTTTAACACAATATTATTGAAAAAAGTAGAAGGCAAAATTGCGCTGAGACTCGCACTTGGAATCATTCGGTAAAATATGTTCGAGATACATTTTTTTTAACCCTTAACGGCCACACGGGGTGACTAGTTACCCCAGGCTCAAAAAAAGTGGAATTAGAGGTCTTAAACCTTTCAAATAAATACAACAAACGGCATCTGCCGGTGACAGACATGTGTGAGATGTGATCATTTTTCCTTCCGGTAATTTTGCAAAATAAATATACTTTTTGAATAATTGGTGGATACTGTTATTTTTTTGTGGTAGTGGTATATATTGTGCGGACCACCCTGAAGTTTTAGTCGTTAATATTGCAAAATGGCGGAGTAGTGAATTTTTTTGCAAGAAAAGCCATTTTTCCGGAATTTTGACTTATATGACCAGTTTTTAGAACGCCATCTATAAATTAACCAAGTTACCATTAGAAATACCGAAGAACTCGTCAACGAACATGACACAATTAGTTAAAAGTCTCAAAACATTTACACATCTTGTCCGACTGGGTTTTTCAGCGTGAGGTAATGAGTTACCCCATGTGGCCGTTATGTGGCCTGGGTGAGGTGGCCGTTGAGGGTTAAAACGCCTTTCGCATCTCGCGCACGAAGAGCAAGTGTTTTGTATACTGCGATGCAAGTCAACGTATTTTCAAAAACAATGCGATGATCAATTTTGAAACGAGAATGTAGTTGGATACAGCGAGGATGGATTTGATCTCCTCGAATCGTACGATTTTTCTCAATCATAAACACCTTCAACTTGTTCGACGTGCTGCCCAATCTACCGAAAGGTCCTCGAGCTCGGCTGAGCCCTTGCATAACAGCCGATATGCTTTTGCCACAAAAGTTGCAAGATATGTAAACTTGCTGCGGTGGCTTTTCATTGGTCGACGATCTCATCACGATGTCGAAATGAGCGCGTTGATTCCACATCTTCCAAGCGTCCAACAATCCCCTGTAACTGAGATACGAGTTGTTCGATCAATGAAATTTCGGTTGAAAGTTATGCGGAAAGACAAAATTGATAGAAAAAAAGGTGCATGTACGTATGAGAAACCTGGGACGTTTTAACGCCGTTGGAAAATCATTTCGGCCTGTCGAGTTTCTTAGTATCGAAAATCGAAAAACGTTAAACGTCGAAAATAAAGGATGTTATTGCATTTCATAAAAATCCAATACCTCGAAATCCACACTTCTACTTGATTCTCCTGCATCAATCTTGGCGGGAGTGCTCGAATGGCGATTAAACTGCAACTCTGTACATCACCGGTTATCTCCAAATAGCGATTTAAAAGTTGAATACCTTCTAAACTCGCGCCTGCATAATTTGGAGCGAAGCGATAGTTGTAAGATAACATCTTGGATCTCGTTAACGAGTTGCGTTCCCGTTTTTAATTGTAAAAAAAGGAGAAAGTCACGTGATTATTCACCCGTTAGTAGAAAACCCGCCAAATTGCCTTCCTCGCTCAATTTTTGCGTTAATTTCTTCAAATAATCACAAAGTTTGCTATCCGACAAAAACATGAGAGCGAAAGCGACTCTGTCTTCAACCGCCATACCGTTTTCGTTCTGAAAAAGTCGACAGTTATAAACATTAGATGATGGACGCGCGACGGGTCCTTATTATTGAAAGAATACATGAAATTTCGAAAAGAATCAAGATTCGATTCTCGATTACTCACAAGTACGTTCTCGTAAGAGTCATTATCAGCTGTTAAAAAGGCGAAAGTTGATCTAAGATACGGATCGGAGAGTTGGGATCTCGATTTGAGGCACAACTCGCGCCACATGCTGCTGCGATCTTCGGAAAATCCAGAAAGTGCCATGGCAACGATATTCAAATTCGTCGACGATGACATTTTGCTGGCCCCCCTGTTCAGTATCTCTATGGCTTGTCGGAGACAGAGATTGAAAACAGAAATAGCTGTGGCACGTGCGTAAGCTCCTTCCCTCTCCAAACGCTCGAGAAATAAATTATTGAACAACGCGTTGGATTCTTTGTCGAATCTCCATCCACATAACTGTAAAGCTTTATCGCGATCGGCAGATCTGGAATCGAAAAAAGCTGTTATTTTCGGGCGACCTCTACAACAAAAAAAACGCATATTTCAACGTTTCAGATGTACAGACCCAACAATATCTAAAAAAAAATGGATGTTCAAAGTACTCAGCGATGATAAAAACACTGAAAAACTCACAATTGGATTTCGGATAACAATAGCGAACAGTTGGTAACAAATTGTTTAAAGAAATCGTCCAACATTTCGAAAACTTATTTTCTTTTCAAACGAAATAAACGCATTTCGAAATTCCGTTTGATTTCTTTTCATGGAATTTTTCAAAATTACGAATAAAAAATTTAGAACGCTGAGAAAATGACGAAAAAAAAGTTCTCAACGTTTTGAGATATGAATCAATGAATGTTATTGAGATTCTTCATGCAGTTATTATCCGAAATTAATATTTTCGGTGCCTTTTACGTATCGGATTAGTGCTTGAAATTTGCACTCGATTTCGGTTTTGTTGGGCTTGTGCCTCCGCAACATCCTTAATGCTACCTGTATATCTTTGCTGTATAATTTGAGCCGATGTCGGTCCAGGGGCGCTGAATAAGATCCGATTTGATAAAACTATTTCCGCCGTTCTGTTGGCCGTCGAGTTTTAAAACGGTTCTAAAAATAGAAAACAACAATCACGAATATCAAAAACGTTTGCGTCAGACACGTACGGCAGGAAATCGCGTTCAACTATCGATACCTTACACCTGGATGCTTATTATCTGCATTCGGTATCGAACCATCTTCCACCAACGAACGACTGAGATACAGCCACTGCCACAAGTTTTTCAGCGTTTCGTTTTCCGCCAAATCACCATTTTGGGCCATTTCCGGCTGATACGGAAAAAATAAATGACAACACTTTCGAGAAAATACATGATCACTGAGAATTTTGCTGAAAAAATTGTCCACTCATCCCATTACGATTGACAGTGAAAAAAAAAATCGACAAATTGATGAAAAAACTTACGAGTAGACCGTATTCGGACATTGCTCGAGTTTTAGTGAGCACCGAAATATCATCGAATGCTTTGTAAATATTGTCGCTGCTGCAAACATATTTGAACGATTTTGATGCATGATTCCACGCTAAATGCGAGCGCGTCGACCAATTCACCGTGATTCGCTCATACACCGTGTAATCGGTAAGACCTGTCGACAAATCGTGTTTAATGACAACGAATGTTTCTTCATTCTCTTCCATTACTCTGAATCAAAACACTTTGTTCGTCGGGTAAAAAATTGAGCAGATTTCACGAAAAGTCGACAATAACCAACGTATTATTCAGCTCGAATTTCATTTTCGAACTTTTTTTTCTCATTCCATCCCACCTGCACACATAACCTATCTTTACGTATCGCAAAAATTCTCTTTTACAAAAATGAAGAAAGCGGCAACTTGCGAATCAAACTTTAATCGACCTTGCTGAGATATGGCCAATAGTCTGTTGACGTGAGAAGGATGCCATGAAAAACTCGTCGGACTCGACCAAGGTGGTGCAACGGTCCTCTCCAATGCGCCAGGCTCGGTTTCTTCGCTACCGCCAACCCCGCAATGCTGAATATCGTGGAGATGTAATGCTCCTGACGGATGAATAATAATTTTTGAAAAAGTAACGCTAGTTTGGAAAAAAAGACAAATGGAGAAGTAAATCTTTCATAAACTTTGCCCGCTGGAACCCGCGCAAAAGTTTGTCCCTGCGAGAAGGTTCTGACCCGCCTAATTAAGGTAGCAAAATTATGAAGATATTCCGAAAAGCTCGGCGATATATTTGTTTTTAATTCAGAGCTGGCGTGAAGAAATCTTCAGATATCTGCTGAATTATCGCAAGAAGGGTAAATTTTGCGTCGCTCCGCACAAAAAGCTCATCTAAAATTACACTATGTTTGATGAAAAATATAATACCTGAATCTTTTTGCAAAGTGCCCAAGAGATTGTGACGAGTAGGGCACCATAAGACTTTACTGATCTGCCTCGCTTGCGGTAATGTCAGCACAGGCTTCTCGAAGTAACGCGTGTCCCAAATTGTTATTTGATTCTCAACGTGGGATACGATGTGGAAATCATTATGAGGATTTACGGATACGCTGTAAACGGCTTTCGTCGGTGTTGAATTGACGACCTTCACGGAATCTACAAATAATTCAAAGATAATCTCCAATAATACACCATGAATTATTTCCGTCGCCTCGAATTGTTTACTCATGAGTATTTACGAAAATCTTGATTATTGGAAACATTATCAAGGAATTTCAAATATTTTCCTTCATTAATATAAGAAAAAAGTGAATTGTCGAACGGGATGGAATTTTTGTTTAATATATGAGTTTTGGTTTTATAAGAAAGTCACATCTAAAATTCAAAAAAATCAACCCATATCCTTCATTTGGGAAATTAAAGCTTTTGCTGGAAAATGTTCTTAATAATTGAATTTGTTTTTGAGGGTACCGATTAAATCGATAAACTTGGTGGAGCGATTATAAATTAATCGCTCAGTCGTAGGTCTTTTGAACGTACGAATTAATTCTATCGAAGTTGTTGCTTCGAATTCCCTGTAAAACATTACGATGTACTGTCATCTCTTTTGCTTTACAATTTTTCAAGAACTTCATGCTGTTAATTTTTTATTAATCCATTTCCGACAATCAGAACTTAATTACTGAAAATACCTCTGAAATCAATAATTTTCAATTGCTTGTTGTTTATGCCAGCAACGAGACATCGTGATTCATTGTTGAACCAAGCGAGTGAGTGGGTAGTTTCCGAAACTCCAGCTTCTGCGATTGGCTTTATCGTATCGGTTTGTGGGTTAACATGATGGTGCACTCTGTCGGATGCGGCAGGAGTTTTTTGAATATCCCAGAGAAGGATTGAATGATCGGTGCGATATTTATCGAGACCGGAAACGATTAAATTAGGGTCGACCGGATTCCAGGCAACCGCATTACACTGACGCGCGTGTTTTGGTGCTAAAAGTCGATGAAATTGAATGATTTCATGATTATTCGATGAAAATTGCAATCATCATGTTTTACGCTCTATTTATTTATCATTGTCTTGTCAAATATCTTGGCTTTTAGATAACACGAATCAGCGCGTATCATTTTCGATATTTCAGAAAATTACGACGAAATCGATGATAAAATGAACGAATAAGATGATTCCATTTTCAAAATATACCAAAATATACCAATTTATCGAAGGATAATATGTGAGAAATATATTATTAGACAAGCAAACAAAAGTGAACGTTCGTTGGAGGGAAAATATCACATGGTATCGTTAAATGCTCTGTACCAAACTCCTTGCCAATAAGCCCCTGAGAGTCGAAACAGGTCGGACCAAATGTCGTCAAAACGACTTTCCCATTAGCCTGACCGACAGCGAGTAAAATATCAGGTTCGGGTCTTGGATATATGTCGATGCATTTGACGTAGTGGTGACTGCTATTCGTGGCTAGAAGATGGGCAACTGTGGATTCCGAAATTTTTTGGCCTAAAAAGAAAAAAATTCCATCATTCGCGAGAATATATAAATAATCACTTTGAAGAGCCTTGCCAAATATCGACGAAATTAATCGACGATATTTCTCGACATTAAAAAGGATATCTAGAGATCTCATACAACTTAAAGAGAAACCATGGGCTGGTGGCAGAGAATTAAGCTCATGGATTGAATGAGGAAAATGAGAAGAGGAGCAAATACTTGAAACGACAGAGATGAAATTGAAATAAATGGGGGGACAGGAAATAGGGAAGGGAAAAAGAGAGACGATGAGGTGGAATGGGAAAAGACAAAAAGATCATCTGAAAGGTTGCGACAAATGTATATCATGCAAATAAATCTCACTACCGCTATTGAATTTTGTAACTCACAAGACGGTCGAACGCTGTCTTTCATCTGGCCAACTTCGTACAGACATATTTCTGTTCCCCATGTTATGAATTTATTCAGATGGATCGGAGACCACTGTACTTCTAGTTTGGCGCTATTCATGTCGACCTGACGCACTGAATGAATTCATGGAATATAAAAGAACAAACATGAATATCTTACGATTTGAGTAAAATTTATTGTTTACATTACATGTTTTTCTCGAAATTATTACATACCTCTTTATAAGACCCGGATATTGAATTTTTCTAAAGTGAGTACAATGATCTCTCACATTTTTTAATCTTCTTACGATATTTATTCATTGTAACAAACTTGGTCGGTTTGACTTTTAACCTAAAAAAAAATTTGTCCCCCGATCTGTAATGGAATAACATCGCGATGATCATCACATCTATGAGAAGTTTAAATTTGAGTAACAAATTCGACGATCGAGCGCGAGGAACACAAGTGAAAATTGTACTCAAAAAGGCGAAAAATTATTTTACAAAGAAACTCGTACACATTTATTATACATTGTTGTTTATTGACATAAATACAAGAAAATTTAAACAGGAGTACAAACGTTCATGGGTTAGATTACAATTCGTTGGCCTTTGGCACAATTTTTCAATTATTCGAACAAATTGCGATATCAACATGAGCAGTGATCAGATGAGAAAGAACGTCAAGGTTTACGAGAAAAGATTTAAAAAATACGAAAAATGTGCTTATCGTAATTTGAGAATATTTATGTAGATTATATCGATCATTCAATGATATAATTACCGACTAATAAACTGCTTGTCAAATGTAATTGAAACTTCACTGTTTGTTTTTCGTTATTGATATATCAACGACTGTCGGTATCAGCCCGTTGTCGGCTAGCGACCGTCGCGCCGCCATGCAGCAAAATTTGCCACCACTGAAGACAGCTGGTACGCGCGTCACACGTGTGCCTCCGTAGCGGCGAAAGCGCGAACTAGCAGCGTTGCATTGTTTTGTATTTTCATGAGAGATATTTCGATGTCACCGGTGAAAACACAACAAAAAATATAATTATGACAAAAAACAATCGAACAGTTTATTGATCAAACTGATAATTGCTCGCTCATGTTTCAACGACAAACTCCTCCCTTCGACGCGTATGAGTGACGTGTGTGAGATTGACTGGAGAGAAATTGAGTAACATTGTAAAAGCAGCATGGTGCGTACCCAACTTTTTGATGTTATCATTGTAAATAGAATATTTCACTTGCGGGATAACAATAAATTAATTGCCGTCAGTGGATTATAAGCTGATAGAACGCGCAGTAAGATACACGTAATCTAAATGGTAAATATATAGAAATGAAGTTTTAAATCAAGATGGTACAAAAAAGATCGATTGTTTTATTTTGAAAGCACGTTGGCCCCAAGAAGTTAGTAGTTTTGTATTAGAACAAATACAATCGAAATGGGATATTATTATAGGATATCTGTGTCCTTTCCTGTACCTAAATAATCGCTTACCACAGCTTAACTTACAAAAGTAATTTAAATGACGATTACATTCCAAAGTGAATTATCCACAGAACTTCTACGCGGAAATTGTCAACATTTTTTTTTTCAATTTAAGATATTTAACATTTTATTTACATAAAAGTACAAAAATACCAATTTAAAATAGAATACTTATGATCATAATTGCGGCCTTTGTAAACTCAGACTGTTGAATCGGCAGACTTTGCTCCGAGGAAATTTTTTATTTAGAAATTTAAAGTCTCACTTTATTAAAAACAAAAATTTATTTTTTGAGGATGAAAAAGACTAACCTAATCCAGTATTGTACTTAATATTTAGCATTTTTGAAAATTCAAATTAGATGAAAAACCACAATTGCCTGATCCCGTTAGTAGAAAGGTTTCGTCTCTCACAGGCAAAATGTGTCTCTGACGATAAAAATTTTTCAAATTTTGATTGCAATAAAACTCTCATAGTCTTTTAATATTTTCCAGACTTCAGTCACAAGAAAACAAATCGGCGGGGGTGCGCGAAAAAAGGCGTCACCAAAGTTCGAATTATCAGAGGAACAAAAGGCAGATATAAAAGAAGCATTCGATTTGTTTGATCCTGACGGTACAGGAAAAATAGCGACGAAAGAGCTCAAAGTGGTCATTCGAGCTTTAGGCTTTGAGCCGAAGAAAGAAGAGATAAAAAAATTAATCTCCGACGTGGATCCAGACGGTTTGGGGAAATTATCCTTTGAGGAATTTTTGAACCTCATGTCCGTTAAAATGGCTGAAAAAGATTCCAAAGAGGAGATACTGAAAGCTTTTCGTTTATTCGATGACGATGATACTGGAAAAATATCGTTTAAAAATTTGAAAAGAGTAGCGCGCGAATTGGGCGAGAACTTGACCGACGAGGAACTCCAGGAGATGATAGACGAAGCTGACAGAGACGGCGACGGTGAAATATCGCAGGATGAATTTTTGCGGATCATGAAAAAGACTTGTTTATATTGATTCACGTTCATCTTCGAAAGACTGATTTTTTCCGTAACAAATACTCTCGCCGCTCTTCACAGTCTCCTTTGATCTCCTTTCCCTCTAGCGGCAAAAAGACGAAACAAGAACAATTTCTTCGATCAAACCTTCCGAGTTTTCTACTACTAGCGTGCTATTTCGACATTAAATAAATCCATATTTTCAAAACGATATTCGAGTTTCTTTTTCTTTAATTTTTTGTACAAAAATCCGTACACAATGGCAATGCAAAGCAGTATTATTTTCCTGCAATCGCCGTGTCGATCAATTGTCGCACTTTTTCAGCTCGTTTTCTCGCTTTTGCCAAACTCTTGATAAAAAGATCCGTTGAAATCGGTACACCACCTGTAATGTAATGAAAAAAAATCTCAAACACCGAAAAAACTTTGAAAAATGCAAGGACAAAAATAAACGCGTAAATTTAATTTGAAATGATAAACAGTTTGCCGAATATTTTTACAAGCTTTTTTTTCAAAAACTTGCTGCTAACTTTTTTATATTGTTATTATTGAAGGGGCTCGGTATCTCAAATACCATTGATTTTTTTCCGATTTTCAGAGTATTTCCAAGCACCCGAATTTCATACAATTTTTTTATAACCGCAACTTGAGAGTACAATGAATCTAAATTCCAGTTTATACGACTGGAACATACCGGGTTTATGTACACAGCATAAATCATCTTTGTCCATAACTATCGTGAAATGCGCAGATGCTTGAGTTTCTTCTTCCTCTGTAGGATCAGCGATGAGAAGGTCACTGAAAAAAAAAATTATTCAAGTTTGTACAATATACACTGTACATCGAACGCATTAGAATTGACTTCAAACTCGTGACAGTAAATCCATTGTATATGAAGCTTACATTCTTGGAAAAATCTTCAGAAAGGATACTTTTGGAATTCGAGCAAAGACGGAACCGTTCAGTTCACGAGGTACTTTTGATTAAATGCAAAATTTATCGATTGTAATTGGAGTCTTTGTCAAAAACCCTAAGAAACTATACCATTTTTGCAAAACAGTTTAAAATCAGTTTTTGTAAAAAAAATGTTAATACCACAAGAGATTTTTAGACAAATTTTAGTCAATCTACAACGATGAACTGACGATATTTTTCTCACTTGTCGAATATGGCAAATGTTGTACTCGTGATGGAATTTCCAATTGGAATGGGATGTCTCTTGGTGGGATGAACGACGGTCGAGCCGGTTTCCCGATTGTACGTCACTTCGGGCAGTGTAACTACAACGATGAAGAAAAAAACAAAAGTCAAACTAGAATCTTACAAGAAAGTTCGAATTTGAATCGCGGGGAAATATTATTTTTCGTACGGGTCGCCAAAGAAGCTGTTACAGCACCGATGCAGGCATCTATGACAGAACCGTCGCAATCTATACATTCAACATCGCAGTACAAGACCCACGATAGCTTGTCTCTGCAGATGCAGAGACTCTTCAGGTCCAACAATTCCGAATCCCTCAATACGGAGTGCACGAGTTTCGTGGCAACTTGCGCCTGATCGCTAGGTGGCCCGGGTCTGAATTTTGGTGAACATATAGGCGTAAGGCCAACATTGGCTATTAAATATCCTTCGTCCGGGGTTTCGGCTTTTGGCGCGGCTAATTCCTGCGAGCAAATTTCTTCAAAGTTCTAAAATTGTGGTGAATATAGTGAAAAAAAACGTGAATGCCCAAATTTCTCACTGCTTTTATACCGCAAACTACGGTGGTATTGCCGATTTTGAAAATAGCAGAGCTATCCGCGTGCGTAATGGAAGAAACATTGATGCTGATTGGACGAAATGCGAGGAACTCTCTGCCGTCGGGCCGTATATCTTGTGCCTTTAATAATTATGAATAATACCGTTAAATTACGATCTAAATAAACAAAATGTTACGGGAATATTTTGTCGGTAATTGAGAACAAACTTACGAGATAATCTCTCAAATACTTGACGGGGTAAATTGATCTGCAAAAATATTTATTGAACATTAGGCATTTTCATACGTTCATCTTCATTAGTACAGAAATTTCGAATTTTTTGCATACTTGTAGAGCGATGACATGACTCGATCTATACTACGAACAATTATATTCTTATATTTATTGCAGCAACATAGCACAACGAACTCTCTGGTAGTTATAAACAATCAAAATAAAACACAAACGATGTTTTTAGAGGTTAGAAAAATTTGAGCACGCATTCGCGTTATTCAAACATGACCGCCGCAAACTTCACATCGTACTAGATTCCGGGGTAAAAATGGTGGTTGTTGCTGTAACCGTTGAGAAGTTGAACTATCGATTTCGTGACTTGCGATTATTATTTTTTTTTTAACAGCGGCTGTTGGCAACAACAGAGAAAAAAAGGGGTACGATCCGGTGAGAAAACTTCACGGAGGTGGAACTTATACACGTTGAACTTGATGACGTTGGGATTGCAAAAAAGATGGATATATCCAGATTGTGTTGACGCGCGTGGTGCCGATTAATATAAAATCGAATTACGGATTGTTATTTTTTATTTGTTTATTTACGATATAAATATCGATTTGTAATTTATTCTGTTGTAATAGACACATATCATAATAATAATAGTAATAATTGAAATAAACAACGAAAACAAAGATGCATACAGTTTTTACAAGGGGCAACGCTATATTGGCGTACACACTCAGTGTTTCGGCATGTTTGACATTTTGCTGCTTTTTATCAACCGTATTTATCGATTACAGAGCAAACGCATCGTTAAATACCGTTAAAGTCGTCGTGTGAGTATATATTACCCGGTCAGAAAAGATGATTTTCATTTATTATCTTTCGATGTTCCTTACGCACCAACGGAAAATAATTTGTAAAACTCGCTCGAATAATTTGTACTACTACTCAAAATAATTTTCTTCCTCTTTTTTTATTGAGTGTCTTCCAGATTTGCTTAACTTTCCAATATTTCAGGAAAAATGTACCAGATTACAGCGCGTCGAGAGAGAAAAACGATCTGGGCTTCTTGACCTTCGATCTACAAACTGATATCCTTTCTTATTTTGAAAATGAAAATTTTGAAAAATGTTTCTCGTAAAAAAACCCAAAAAAGCAGTTTCAGCCAATCCCATGTGTACTACTGACTTATCTTCATGATTATTCCTTAACACTGTTTATACATCTTACTCCGTTATTCAATTGGAACGTAAAACAATTATTTTTGTATCTCACGGCCGAATATGAAACTAGCGCCAATCATCTGAATCAGGTGATCAAAAAGAGAATAATTCAATGCCAATTTTACAAAGTATCGTCGAACAAAGTAACTAGTGTTTTTTTTCCATCAGATCGTGCTATGGGACAAAATTGTTTTGCGTGGTGATAATGCTGTTCTTGATTTCAAAAACATGAACACAAAATACTACTTCTGGGATGATGGAAATGGCCTCAGGTAAACTTCGTACCATTGACTGATAGTGTTAAACTTGCAAAGTTATAATTTTCCTTTAATATTTAACAGAGGCAATAAAAATGTAACATTGACGCTGTCATGGAACATCATCCCCAACGCCGGATTATTGCCCAGCGTCGGTGCATTTGGGTCTCACACTTTTGCATTTCCATCAGAATACACTACATCGCGGGTTTGAAAAAATACGACGATACGAATTCAACATCGTTCATGCAGTGACTATATTTCGTTCTGAGAGAAAGAAGGAAAAAAACTGAGATAAAAGATGTCATGTGAAATAATTAAAATGAATTTCAAACAAGTTTGCATTTCCGTGCGTTCATTTTCCGAAAACTTTTCGATCTTTTTCCTGGCCCACGTCATACATCTCGCGTGTGTTGTTTCTTTGCCGCTGTAGATGGCGCGAGTGAGCAGAAACTGTCAGCTGGCTGACCGAATTCTTCGACATAACCTATACAAGCAACAAATTTTCGATAAAGTACGCGCACCTTCCGTTTTACAAGACGCAATTATCATTCCGTTAAGAAACAAATCATTCAACGTCAAATAAGCCTAATTTATTCCTTAATCATTGAAGCAGTAGGAGAAAGGTAAGCGTCATAACATAACGAAAATTCTACAGCTCGAACAAATTATCCACTATTATCATTATTTGTTCACTCGATCAGGATGTCACTCGCGTTTCAACAAATAATATGCGACGCGAAAAAGCTCGTGAGTCGAATATCCGACCACGAAGATACGGCTGATACTTTAATCTGCGAAATACAGTTAGTGTGCAATCAGATAGAGGATATGAAGCAGTATCAGGAAGAGGTTGATTTATTGAATACAGTGGCGAAACAGAGACCGCACAATGCTCTCATCGCTGGCATACAACAAGAGACGAGACATCTCAGAGAGGTGCAAGCGGAGAACAAAGAGCTCAGAGAAGCTCTCGTCGATTATCAAATTGCACTGGAAGTAACGATATCCAAATACAGGAGTCAGGTTTCATCGCTTGTTCGGGAAAACAGACCCGATTTATCTTCGTTGTACAATTCAAAATATGCCAATGTAAGATTATAATACTTTTTCCAATTGTTCATCCTAACATTTTTTGAAACCATCGACAAATCAAAAAGCCATTTTTCCAGACCATGCTTGCCGTTATAAAGACAAATAATTCGATAGTATTGTTGAGATTGAAAACTAGTTTATCATTGAACGTTCGCTCTTACATCCTCCCCCTTAAGAATATACGTATTTCCCCCTTGTTTGGACAATGGCAAAAACAATTTGCTTATACATTCAGTCAGAATCGCAAAGTGGATGAAATTCTAATAAACATTTATCATCAAGACTCTTCTGCGATGATTATCATTAATTCCATGGAAAAAAAAAGCTTTCGATACATTCATAATAATCTTTGGAATCAGCGCATGTACGAATTTGTCTTTGCAAGAAATAATACTACTCATTGCTGAGATTATTATTGAGGAAGAAATGTTTCCCGGGATATACGAAAGACTACGGAACATTTGAGTAATTTATTCTTGAAAGAAATTGACGCTGGCCGTGTTATCTTTTGTGTGATATTGCAGTAATAAACGAGAATTTATGTATATTTTCCGCTTTCAACAGATAATAACCAGCCAGGCAGAGAAAATAAACGAAATGGCGACAGTTATGCGTGTTGCCGCTGCGTTGGACGAAGAGAGCGAGCTCCAGTACAAGGAAAACTATGCGAGACTCAAAGAAGAGAATAGCGTTCTTCGTGAAATCGTAAATATCGCGAATAAGTACGGCTCCTTGAATCACGGTCCACCCGTGGAGCACAAGGACGTACAGACGGAATCATTATGAGAATAGATTGCGAGAAAGACTTTTGTACGAACGTCTCGTCAGTCTTCTACTTTGGAATAATCTCAATCTTTTTTTATACACAAAAAACGAAAGTTCGGCGTCAAACGCCACGTGACGGGCATCCAATTTGTATTAATTTATGACAATTTAACATTGAAATTGTGAAAATATTTATTATTCACCACACACATACGTACATATATATATATATATGTTTATAAAAACCATATGCCACCATATTTCAGGCCAATGAGTATCGACGATTATTTATATATATATATAATGCGAAAAGTGTTAAAAACGCCGTACCATTCGTGTAAATGTAAAAAATATCTATATATATATATATCTCTCGAGACGTCAATTACACTGTCTTAAATTCGGTGTGTCATCTTCGATCAATTTGCAGTGGATGCTCCACAGGTTCTGTAACAAACGATAATATGAAAAATCGAGGGTTAATGAAAATAAATTAATTGTAGAATCTGGGAATGTATTCTCGATTTTAGCATCTGAGAGGATAAAGCGTGTATCTTTGCCGTACGCCCACCCCCCTCACCGTTAAAAGCTTATGCACATCGAACCAAAATTGATTCGAAGGAAATGCACGAAACAAACCATACGATACACGGAATAACTACCATTTTTACGCGTCATTCAAAAGACGACGCGGTATTGCGTGTCCATCCTCCTCAATCAATTTCCGATGAACTTCACTGAGTGCCTGAGGGAATACACACGTTTCATTTCATAATTTTCGTTGATCAAACTTTACCGCTGTACTTTTGGAAAAAAGCGTGTCTACAATGTTTCGGAAATTGTTTGTGTTTAAAAATACAAACACGAAACTTGAATTCCCTCCGCGATCGATTCTCTCACGGCAAAAGGAAATAATCGTTTTATTTTACGCAGAAAACGAGTTTATGAAAAATTAAGAATATTCCATTCTGCTCGATAAAGTACGCGTCGCTCATGTTGCCCATTCACGTACAATTAGTCGCGTACAAACGTTTTGCTTCGTGTACAAGCTGATGGTATTATTTTCTTACGATACAAAATTTCGCGCTTTAGTATGAAATGAAATGAAAAGCGCGTTGAAAAGAATAGCCGTCCATGACTGTTTTGTCCAAAGAGTGCGAAATAATTATGTAAATCAGTAAAATTCAAGATCAGCAATATGCAATCAAAAACATTATTCCGGAATTTTTATCAAGACGGAAAAATGTTTGGTGAAAACAAGGGCTCGAGCTGCTACCGCGAGTTTCATACAAGCATAAGAGTTTCGTTAAATTGTGCAATAAATAGTCTTTTTTTTCGTGGTAAAGGTATGAGGAATGTTACCTTGAAGTATTTGACCGTTTTGACGCGCAATTCGAGAGTCGCGTCCTCGTCGCATATTATCAAAGTGCGAGGATGTTGTTGAAAGGCCGATACGGTCCACATGTGATTAACGCCCTCTTCGACCGCTTTGTAAAGAGCAAAAGCTTTGTGGGATCCCGTTATGAGGATCATAACTTCTTTGGCATCCATGACGGTACCAACGCCGACGGTCAAAGCTTGTTTCGGCACCTTGTCAATGTCATTGCCGAAGAAACGTGCATTCGCCTCGAGTGTATCCTGCGCCAGCGTTTTAACTCGCGTACGAGAAGCGAGCGACGAGCCTGGCTCGTTGAAAGCTATATGACCGTCGGGGCCAATTCCACCGATGAACAACTCGATGCCACCGGCTTTTTTGATGTTTTCCTCGAATTTGTCACACTCGAGAACAAGATCCGCCGCATTGCCGTCCAATATATGAACATTCTCCGGGGAAATGTCTATGTGCTTGAAAAAACTGTTGTACATGTAATAGTGATAAGACTCGTGATGATCACGTGCCAAATCGACGTATTCGTCCATGTTGAATGTCTTCACGTATTTGAACGATATCTTCCCAGCTTTGTGATATTCTATGAGCTTTTTGTACATTCCCAGTGGGGTACTTCCTACAAGCAGAAATAATTTATCATAAATTGAATAACTCAAGCCTTTAATTGCAATTTTCAACATTTTCGAAAAAACGGATTCTAAAATAGAGATATGAAAATAACACATTCAAAGTGAATATTGATTATAACAGAAATAAATTTATTTGCAGTCGTTATGAATAATGCATCTTCTCACCCGTTGGCAATCCGAGAACAAAATATTTGTTCTCGTTCGGTTGAAAATCGTTGATCCTTTTAGCGACGTATTTTGCCGACCATTCGGCGACGTCCTGAGAATTATCGCAAATTACGAGACGCATTGTTGATATTTGGATTTTTCAATCTGCCGTAAACAAAGAATCTAAAAATATTAAATGATTTATACAGGGAAGTGCGGTAATAACATTGTGGCTGAATGTCTGCCCGAAAGTGAGTGAAAAATGGCAAATGTCACGGATTAAAATGCATGTCGAGATGCACGTACTATTTATAAACACGAAAATGAGTTTGTAAATTTATATTTAATTTTATCATCCGCTCCCCCATCCCTTATCACTGGGACATTGAACCTCGAGTACGAGACGGAGAGAAGGCTGAGATATTCGTTTTAATTTTAATCGACGGTTACGTGGAGTGGAAAGAAAACTGTATGATATGACGAAGTGAAATAAAATTTGAATGAAAAACAGAATAAAATTTGGCGGAGCAGACACGAGACTCTTATCTGTGAGTTTCGGACGTTTCACAAACAGACACGATAATGACCTCGACCTAAAAAATCTTCACACGAGTTTACTCTTAACAACGTATTTTCGTTTATACAGCGAATATTGAATTGTTATTTATATAAATTGCACAGGAATACTGTTAGATATTGATAATGAGTGAAAATACGTTTGAAAATTCACACCTCTTTTTCAATAACAAAGCGGAGCGAATTAGACGGACGATCACAAGTTGCAACTAGTTGCTACGAGACGTACGAGGACACTACTGTGCGGCGTTTTTTTTATTATCGCAGCAGCGACGAATCGCGAAATTCAGATGCTGGCGGTTGAATTTAAATTTAATCACTCGAATCATACGTAATGCGCGTATAAAATAGTTTTTAAATAAACGACTGAGATTAAACAAAGATTGAAGGAAGATTGGATGTTTAAACGATTTTTACTGCGAGAGTGGGAGATACATTACTCATGAAACAATATTTATATCCGCAAATTTATAAAAACATTGATACTATTGAATTGAATCACATACTGACAATAGAACGTTTATTATTTATATTGAAATCTCTGATATGGACAGATATATCTAACAGAACAGTACAATTAACGTTTTACGTTTTACGAACAATTCGAGAGCAAATGTCAATTTCTCTTCGCGCCAGAAATGCATTTGAAGTTTTGAGGCGCCATCTACGATGATAAGAATGAGGTTATAGGTTACATTAGAAATTTGGCGCGAACAAAGAGTCACTCGTGGCCACGACTACACGTTTTATTTATGTATTTATTGTTCCGTGTATCTTTGAAGTTTACAATACGTTATTATTAAAAATGCCAGATTTAACGATCAATGGAGTCATCATAACATTTCCATTTGAACCTTATCCCGTTCAAGTAGCTTACATGTCCAAAGTCATCGAATGCCTGCAGAACAAAAAACACGGTGTTTTGGAATCGCCGACTGGTAAGGAAACGCAACAATCGATTCGATCATTTTTATCAAACAAGCGGAATATCATGAAACGATATCTCTGTTTTCCAAGGCACGGGAAAAACTCTATGTCTTTTATGCTCGTCTCTGAGTTGGCTTTTGGTGAAAAAAGCTCAACTGCAAGCTCAAGCCGCCGTAGGTGCTTTGGAGCAGGCGGACTTTGGAGGAGAATTTTTTAGCAAGCTGAAAGAGGGTTTGGAAAACGAAGCCGGCGCCGCTCAGCCTTCGACGCAAACAACTACTTTTGGCTGGGGTATGCCGAGAATTATTTATGCCTCTCGAACGCATTCGCAACTTTCTCAAGCTATGCAGGAGCTCAAGAGAACTTCGTACAAGCACGTGAAAGTCGCGGTTCTCGGCTCCAGGGATCAATTGTGCATTCATCCTGAAGTTTCGAAAGAAAAAAACTCTGCGAATAAAATTCACATGTGTCAGGCAAAAGTGCGAGCGAGAACATGCCATTTTTATAACAACGTGGAATTGAGGTAGACGTTCATCTTCCGTTAACATTTTATGGATTCAGGAGTAATATTCGTTTTAAAGTTCGCACGATGTTTGTTTATGCCGGATTTGTTGGTGCATTTCAAAAAGTTACCCCTGGTTTTTTCAGAAAAGATGATCCTGCGTTCAAGGAAGAAATTTGTGACATAGAAGACCTGGTGAAAGTGGGACAAAAGTTGAAGTGCTGTCCTTATTTTCTTTCCAAAGAATTGAAAAATAATGCAGACATAACATTCATGCCGTACAATTATCTTTTAGACCCTAAAACGAGAAAATCTCAGGGTGTAGATTTAATGGGCAATATTATTCTTCTGGATGAGGCGCACAATGTAGAAAAAATGTGCGAAGAGGCAGCTTCCTTGCAAGTAAATTTCGAAACTGTGGACGTTTTTTTATTCAAGGATTTCTATTCAATGTACAATCCCAGCAAGAGTAAAACAGAATGCGAGTTTAAAGTACTCAACGATCGTATAAAAATCGGGAAAAAATCAATCACGTGGAATATAACGCGCATATTGATTTTTGATAATGATAATATTGCCTAAAACAAAGCTCACTAAAAAAGTAATTGCAAAGGAATTTACACAAGTTAGAAGTTACTAATATTCCTCGTATAAGACGGTTTTTCATTGCTCGGAACACAATTCCTGAAGATTTATTCATTTACACATTTATTTCATATGAAAAAGGGAACGATTTCTAATTAATTTGCGATTTATTTTTCAACCGTTTACCGATATCTTTCCGATGTCGGTATTGTCCGAAATCGACGTGCCTTGTATCCACTGATTTCTCTGCCACCTTTTGTACAATCACGAGCTCGAAATTCGCGTTTTACTTCCTACAAAAATTTGAAGACAAAACGAAATTTGTGTTGAATTCTAGATAAGCAGTACAGACGTCGCCCTCTGCATTGATGAAATAACCGGCGTGATGCAAGACGTCGCCAACGACATGAACGATCAAAATGATTTTTTACTCGAAGGACCTGGCACTGTACAAAAGGACTTTACGCCCGAAGATTTATGTATATTGAAAGCGATGTTTCTCGAACTCGAGAAAGCCATAGACGAAATAACTCTGACGAATCACAATGACGGTCAAACATTGCCGGGTGGTTTTATATTTGAACTTTTGGAAAAAGCTTCGGTAAGAAGATCATCGAAGATTTCTAAAAAAGAAACTCCGCTAAAGAATTCCGGATTTTCTTTTGTCTTCCGTTCTCATTAAAGATAGTACAAATCGTTTTCAGCTGACGCACGGCAAGGATCAGTTGGTTGTCGACAAACTGGACAAAATTATTCTGTATTTATCGACCACAAGTACATCGCCATTTGCGAGAAAAGGAAACGCTCTGCAAAAATTCAGCGATCTTTTGAAAACGGTTTTCGCCGGTGGTGCAAATGCATTGCATCATCGGGACAGAGTCAAACAATGTTACAAAGTATACGTGCAAAAAGAAGAACCGAAGAAAACGAGTAAAAACGACGGCTGGGAATCAAAGAAAATCATGTCCAAGAGCGAAGGGAAGCTCATTAGTTACTGGTGTTTCAGTCCCGGCTTTGGGTAACGACCGAATTTCGCCACTCTTCTTTATTTTCCTTCCGTTTTGTTGATTTTTGTCCTTTTTTTCCTGTCGTTATCGCAGAATGCAACAACTTGTTGAACAAGGCGTACACTCTGTGATATTAACCAGCGGTACATTGTCACCTCTGAAGCCGTTTATATCAGAATTGGAAATACCGATCGACGTCACTCTGGAAAATCTTCACATAGTTACCGGAAAACAAGTTATCGCTGGAGTTTTGAGCGACGGGCCGGATGGACACCGTCTCAATTCGTCCTTCAACACGAGGTGGGACTGTCAGATTTCTGGATATTTCTCCAGATACGGAATTTTTCCGTCAAGGCCAGGGGGATACTCCCTCCCCCATCGAAATTTAGAAACATTCTCAGGCAAAATCTATAAATCGGATCGATTTGAAATTTTTTGTGAGTATTTAGTGACGCAACGCGGAGGGAATGACGATTTCGCAATTTCGAAATTTTGCAAACAAATTTTTTTGTAGAGAGAAAATATTTTCACAATTTCGAAATTCTAAAGTTGTCAGTCCCTCCGGGCTATATCACTAAATACCCACAACAAATTTCAAACCGATCCGATCTATAGATTTTGCCGGAGAATTTTTCTAAGCTTCGATTTACGGATGTAACACATCGCCTCAATTTCGAAACGATGAGAAAACTATCTTTGATTGCGACGTCAGTCAAAGTACTCGGAATATTGCGCATAATCGTGTGATGTTGCTCTCGGCAGAAACGATCCAAAATACATCGCCTCTCTCGGAAGGACGATATACAATTTTAGTTGTCTCGTACCGCACGGTCTTCTCGTGTTTTTCCCGTCTTATCCGGTAATGAAAAAATGCCGCGACGACTGGCAGACCATCGGCCTGTGGACGAAAATTTCCGACAGAAAGCCGATATACGTCGAGCCGCAGACGAAAGATGGTTTCGTCAATATAATGAATGAATTTTACGAAAAAATTCGGGATCCATCGTGCAGAGGCGCGATCTTTATGGCTGTTTGTCGCGGAAAAGTCAGCGAAGGCTTGGACTTTGCCGATGCGAATGGCCGTGCCGTCCTCATCACGGGACTTCCGTATCCGCCTCTGAAAGACCCTCGAGTTATGTTGAAGCAGCGTTACTTGGATGAGAATCGCGCGAAGAAGAAGGAGGTAATTCATCATCATACGAATTAAACAATTATTCATTGCCTCGCGTTATTAAAATACATTTTTTTGTTGAACACTAGAATGAGTAAAAAATACTAGTTTTGATGATCTTTTTTTCCAACAATTGACATTATTTTTGTTTCGTTGCTTCTCTACTCCAAAAAGTTCATTCGAAAGAAACCGACTTGGATGTTCAGGCAGCATGTTTTGCCAGCAACATTGAAAATACGCCAAAATGCGGTTGTTCAGTCGGTTATTTGATCCTCTTTTTTGTTTTTTGTTTGTGAAATTATCAAAAAAATGCGCTGTAGAAAGTTTCTTTTTACAAATTATTCTGAATCGCGTTGACGAGTGTACTTTTTATCCAGGGTTTGACCGGACAGCAATGGTATCAGTTGGAAGCTTCGAGGGCCGTAAACCAAGCGATCGGTCGTATAATACGTCATCGTAATGATTACGGTGCAATAATACTGTGCGATTGTCGATTCGGAAGTCCTCAGTTCAAAAATCAATTGTCCGCCTGGTTGCGTCCGAGCTTGAAGACTTTCACGGATTTCGGTGTAGTTACAAAGGAACTTCGATCGTTTTTCAGATACGCGGAGGAGGCTGTGAGTTTCATAATTAATTCGAGAGAATTTACGATAGACGCGACGAGGTTGATTTCCATTATTTTATTTGCGATAAAATTCAGCTGCCAAAGCCGATAATGCGTGCGCGCCGTGAAGCCAGTGATTTTTCATTGCCCGCTGTACCAGCGGAATTCGAAACGGTTTCGAGAAAAAAATTGGAAACAAGTTCGCTGAATATCGGTCCAGCTGTGTTCGTCTCGAATGACAATTTCGATATAAGTGAATACAAAGGAGAACCTGAAAAACCGAAAGACGATACAACCTCCAAGAGGAAAGAATTTGCTGAAATGTTCACTAAGAAAACGAAGGCTGTTATTAACTTTAGCGAATGCAAGGTCAACAAAGACGATTGGGCCCCTTGCGAGCTTACGAGAGAGACCAACGGACCCAGTCCGAAACGTCGGAAACGCAAAATCTTGCCGGTCGAATTCAATGTTTCTGCCCCTTCGACTTCCGTTTCTGCGATGGAAAAAGCAGCCGTGTCGCTCGAGAAAACGAGTGAAAATAATGATGAAAAATCATTCGCGACCAGCGACAAAAAGGAATTGGGAAAGAGGTACTTGAAGGAGGTGAAACGAACTTTGTCGCAAGAAAAATACAAAGATTTTGCCGTTATGATACAGAATTATACGAAAAACGGTGATTTCGATGAATTATTGAGGACTCTCGAAATTCTGTTTCCTGCGAATGAGAAACTCCAACATTTGTTCGTAGGTGAGACGTTATATTCAATCCCGACGAATCGTTTACTCCTCGTAGCTTTTTGAAAATGGCAAAACCATTTTTTCCCAGTTCTACTTTACCATCAGAACAATTATATCTCGTCGAATAATTAATAAAAGCAATATCTATATCGATCTCCAAAAAATGCCACTGGCAATGTAGTAATCTATTTTATCGAACTTTGATAAAACAGATGGCAATTTTTTTTAAACTCGTCAGTCTTATTTTCCAAAATCAATGCGCTTGGAACCTTCCGTAAGATTGATTTTTTGAAAATTTTCAGTATAAAGATGCCAAATCATGCGTGTAATTTTCACTTTCCCCAGGATTCCGAAGTTTTCTCAAAAAGGATCACGTATCATCGTTCGACGTCCACGTCAGTCTTCTCTCCGACGTTATTTTCGATTGATAAGATTTTCGACGGGAGAACGAGATTTACATACCGTCGCAAAACAAACGTTCGCAAGCCCAGAGGTTATTTATTGAATGATTTTTGTATTATATTTATATATCGCGAGATTAAACGTAAAAGGAAGAAAAAACATGAAAAACCGAACTAAAGTCATTCGGCAAACTTTCCAATCTATCAAATCTCGAGTGTATACAAAAAGGAAAAAAGGAGAATCTTCAAAAATATCACATCCTCCTATCTTTCCTTGTATAGAGGGCGAGAGTGCAACGTGCTCCCTCGCGATTCGTATTAGGTATTATTCGTTACAAAAATTCATTCACGTAAACATCATCAAATTCGAATCGAGAGTTTAACGCAAAGTCAGCAAAAAAAAAGCGTCGCCCGATACAATAATATCGCACGTAAATGTCAGAATCCACCGGCAAAGGAGCTCGGGATTCTTTCGATGTTAATGTCGTGTTGAATGTTTGCATGAAAAAAAAACACTTCCATTGAGAATCAACGTCGCTTTCATGCCTCCTCCATCGGATTTTCATCGCTCAACGAGCCTTCATTCCGCCTCGTAACTTCGTCCTCGACGATCTTCTGATAATATTCACCAAAGACGCTTCTGTTGTGGGCAACGATAATTAAAAATCTTGCCGCGATCGACGCCAATTCTTCCTGAAGCGCCGACAAGCCGGGCGGTATTTGTTGGTGCACCGCCGACTGGGTGAGAATGATTTTTTGCAAAAATTCTCTAATCCTCAATGCTAAAACAGACGAGAAAATGCGTTTTGAGAGTCGATGCAACGACGAGTTACTCGCCAGTTGCGTTTCGCGCGATTTTCCTTCGCTTTTCGTACTCACTAACGAGACGACGGATTTGATGATCTTCGTTGGCAAGATCCTGTATCTGACCCTCCAAAAGTCCCTCCAAAGACGGCGACATTTCAGCAACGTCGATACCCTTGAGAGTCGAATTCACGTCTTTTTTCACTTGCAACACGATGTTCGGCATCACTTTTTCCAAATCTCTGAAAAGAAAACCGCGTTCCGTTGAAGTATGAAAATTACGTCGAATCCGCGTAATTGAAATGAAAATATGCCAAACAATATGAAAAACTCGCGAAACCGCACTTGTTCGAATGGACTGGCTCCAAGAGGATGGCGAGATGTTCCTTCGTGCTTTTCTTGAAACTCGTGATACCTTGGATCGGGGCGCCAACGGTATTGTTAGCCAACAATAATATCGAACCGATGATAGTCAAGCTGCTCGTTTTATCCCTCAGATCGAGAAGTCTGCCTTGATCAAGCATCAAAGTCTAATGAGCGAAGAAAAAAGAAACGAAACACAAACTTTTTCATCAGCAAGCATTTTTTTTTTTCGTTGGATGAACAGAATTGTCGAAAAAGTTAATGTTCGGTAATAATCGACGATGCTCTGGAAATATCGGACATTTTTTTTTGTTACGAAATTCGCGTTGCGTGAAAAAGATCATCAGACCGATATTTCATTTCCGCATTTCATCAGACGATCGATTGACTCGACGCGAGTGTGCGAAAAATTTTGCGAAATATGCGATGCGATTGTACGTTAAACTCACTTCGGCATCAGGACTAGAATCCCATTCTAATAAATCCAAATATGCTTCCGCCAACAAATTGTGCGTGACTTGTTTGAGGCCGTTGGGATCAGTTGACGCAGCGATTCTCTTTTCTTCGTCGAAATGCTTCAACAGCCATTTTCTGGTGTACCGCAGGCCGTCAGCTTGCACCTTCAAGAATTCGGCAAATTTTTTTTTCTCGTACTCTATACTGGAAGCCACGATGTTCGGTCTCATCATCGTTATTGTAAAATTCGCCAAATCCAATTTCATCAATTGTAGAACCTCCATTATTCCTTTGAACGTTTCTATAACGTCTGCGCACTCGCCGAGTTCGTTTATTCTTTCATCTCTAACGGGCGCACAGAGTTTGCTCATTATCGTAAGTACGTATCGCGAATAATGTTGAAAATCCAAAATTCCTTGCTTGGCCTGTTGCTCGATCAAATCAACGTCCAGTACTTCCTTTATATTGTCCCGAATTTTCGTATGATGGGGCATTACCACTTCGCTCAGGCACTGAAATTTCATCATTTTCTTTAACGAATTACCCGCTAATTTCATTAGTATTGTTCCTTGAAAGCTTCATTGAAGCACGTAATGTAATGAAAAAACGATATGTATACCATGCAAAATGAAATATTCTCGAAACCGTAGTCGACAAATTGGGAAAATTTGTCACGACATTTATCAGAGCCAAACGATTGGCGTTTATCGAATTTCGTCTTTCAATTGGACGGCTCGAGCCGGGAGGATTCTAAGACTCTACTTTAGGCTACTTTAAGCTCGAATGAAATAAAGTTTACTTTCTCAGTGGTAATATTAATTATTACGCGAGAAAGCGGAGAGTTAAGAAAAGATTTTTTTGTAAAAAACTAAAAAAGTTATGCCAATAAAACTCTATTATATATATCTAGAATAACGGAGGCTTCGATTCCTCCCGAGGTATCTATTAATAGGTAGTGGTACAGAATTTTCATGATAGATTTTTAAAAATCAATTTCTCATTATGGAATATGCAATATCAGACGAAAATTCATCAATTTCTTTAGCGAATTTGAAACGTGATAAAGTTGTATCAGAATATTCATTATACCTCTTTAATTTCTTTAAGAAGAACCAAAGCTTGTGTATAATTGGGTGGATCTTCGGCTAATTGATTGGCAAGAACATCCCAAAAAGCTTTGTGAACGATATCCTTGACGCGCTTTTGAAGACTATCGCCTTCCTCCTCGATGAGCTTTTGCAACTGAAAATTTTTGTCCACCGCTATTTCGTGCGCCAACGCCATGTTTTTCATTCCATTCGCCGCGCGTACGATTTCCTCCAACGACACGAATTTCGGTGGCGATGCACCCGTCATGAAATTCGGTGCCCATTGCCTTAAAAAAAGATTAACATTCGATGTTTCTAGCGATACATTGTTCAACGGCGTGCTTGTTTTTCCTTTTGTTTCAAAATCGGGCATTGCAGGTTGAGGGAAAAGTTATTATCGAGCGAAAAATGTTAGATAAGATATATGCATCTGGACCAGAGAAGCTGCATCTTTACGAAATTTCTGAATTGGAAAAGCTTCCATTACGAGGAAAGCGAAGAATAGTTGACTAACTTGCACGCGCATACGAGGCTTCGTTTAGTAGAATGTTCTTTTGTTCTTTGCTGAAGAGGAGTGATTTACCTTCCGGAAGCGTCTTCGTGAATTTCATTGGAAATGGATGACTCTCGTTCGGCCGATGGTCCCACATTAATGTCGGAGCTCTTCTCGTTACCGCCTTCTTCCATTTTTTGGCTGCTGAAAAATGCACAAAGCGTACAATCAGTAATCAATCAACAAAAAAAATGCATCAAAGTGAACCCAACGAAAAATGAATTAAAAAAAAAATGTTTGGCGATTCACAAGTTAGTTAGTTTTAGCAAAAAAAAATTATCGACAAGAACACCAGAAAAAAAGGACTGTACAAAACTAGTGACTTTGGATCAATCCGCTTGCTTTAGCACAACGTTCGTTTCAACAGCTCGCGATGTGAGAAACAAAAATTTCACTCGACAAACAATGGCGCTACTAACTCATCTGATAAAGACGGCATGAAACTTAATGCCGCAGCAGGTGGTAGAAATTTTCGTTTCCAAAGGAAGCAACAAACAGAAATCGCCCATACCACTCCTGCTCCGATTAATATTTTGTTCCTAACAATAATAAATATATATATTCATTTTGAATACCATACAGCGCGATAAAAATTTCATGAAGAGTTACAGGACATTTTGTTTTGAAATTTTAATAGACGCTCTTTGAGAAACGCTCGATATTGTGTTAAATAATTATCGCTATACTGAATATCTCTACTGCAAACGGAAATACACCTTGCGTACAGTCTGTAGTGACGCGTTATAGCGGCTTTTCCTTTTCAACATCAAAAATATCTTGATTTTAGCATGTTGTCACAAGAGACTCTTGCGACAATATTTCTTTACTGGACGAGACAAGTATACGGTCAATTTTAGCATACCTGTCGGGCATTTTTTGTTTTTATTCTTTATTTTCAATAAATCGTTGTTAATCAGAGAGAAATACTTTTAGAGATCAGAGCCTAATCTGGACCAACGAAACTACCGGTAGTCCAGCTGTACCGATACTGATTGCTAGCGGCAAGAAAGAGGTCAATTCTGTCTATAAAAAGAACACCCGTACTGTTGTGAGTTTGTGCCAGTAGAGAGGGGGGGGGGGGGGGAGGGTCAAAACGTGCTTTTCCTCTATAGGACTGAAATATATCACAGTGTTTTCTTTCTTTTATGTTTTTTTCGTCATCATTAACCTGTTCCTGATTCATTGATTAAGAATCTCTTCCGATAGTGTGAATGACGCAAAAGTAAGTCTGCTTTGTTCATCCTCATTAGATTGATGAACATGCAAAGAGAGAAAGGAATAAAATACAACGGTGATTTAAACAACAGAGGGCCATTTTTTTGTCCTTTAATGCTTCACCAACCAGCGATATAAATTCGGAAAAATTTTTTCAACGGGTAAAAGTATTTCGTGAGTATTTTGTTGAAAACGAGTTTACAGATTTTAATCGGGTTAATCTTCTTTTGATGTATGATATACGTATTTGCAAAAAAATATGCAGACAAATT
This sequence comes from Heteropelma amictum, assembly GCA_959613375.1. Lineage (NCBI taxonomy): Eukaryota > Metazoa > Arthropoda > Insecta > Hymenoptera > Ichneumonidae > Heteropelma > Heteropelma amictum. The sequence goes on along the minus strand of OY390721.1, from coordinate 4,502,475 downwards.
TTAAACATTTCTTGTTTGATTCGTTAATTTCTATTGATAATAATATCGATAGATCGAGAAAGATCGTGTGAGTCAATAATTTGGGTTTTTTCGTTTTTTTTTCTTCAACAAGTGTATGCGAGTGGATATCCGCGTGGGCGGAGTTGGTTTTTTTTCAGGGTATGTTTGTAAATACGAGAAATATCGATCCGCTTGCAAACAAACAACTCCGCATTTTCCTACACCTGCTGCTGTCATGTCGAAATTCGACGCGCAATATCGACGAAAGACTTTTTAAGCTTGAATTTTTACAAACTTATTTACGTACTGATAATAACATAATTAATCGTCGTTTGTATGCGCGAATATAGGGAATGAAATAAATTAATGTTGACATACCTTTATTTTCCTTTCAGCTTTATAAAGGCGGCAATTCGGTTTTTAATGACGAAAAAAATAACTTTCCTTCTAATGGATCTTTACATCAAAACGACTACGAATTTTTATTATAATGAAACCATTTCCTTCACAGTCTTGTAGACTAGTGTTGTGTTTAGGTTCTCTTGCTTCTCTTTTTTCCCATTTTTTTGACGTTTCTTTTACGACGAATGAAGTTGGTCGCAAACGTCGCTTTATTATTATTATTATTATTATTATACATGTAGATTTGCGCGCGAAATTCGAATCGTCCTTTTTTTTATTTGGAGCAATGTCGGAATAATAACAGCTTATTTTGAAACTAACCGTTTTTTCATGCTTTCTTTTATTTTATCACATTCACGTATGGGAAAAAGTAGGGGAATAAAAACTCGATTGAATGACAAACGTAGTATTTCTGGAATAAACGTTTCGTTCCTTTGCCATATATGAGAGGCCGGCAGCGCGCGATACATGATTCATAACTTTTCCTTGAATGGCAAGGTCTTGCCAAGGACGCGACTCGGACGTGTTTTTTCTTTTGTTAAACAAACAAAGGCGGTGGAGGACAGCCGACGTTTCCTGGTCAATGATCTACCTATAACTTTGTCGTATATACGTAAAAAATATTATAATACACTTTTTGAACGGGCTCTTTGGGGGTTATTTCTCTCCAAAATGTTACAAATGTGCGTGTATATTTATGTTGTGACATAGAAAACAGAAGATGCTGCGAAGTTTTTTGAGCAAATGCGAGCTCATGCATCCTCGGCAATTCATATATGGTATATAATACATATTTCAGGGAATATGTTAAATTTAATTGATTGACTTCACTCAATTCATGAAAATGACGAATCGACTGGCAAAAAACGTCCTTTGATACTCGCGATGGATTATATTTGAAACGGTAATAATATATATTGCAGTTCGATATTCTCAAAAAGCGATGGAACCAATAAGAAAATCAGGCGCACAAGAACGTTGTGACTCGATTTGTCCTCCACCAATAGAATGTCCTCCGAAAAAAATTTGCTTAATGGATCTCTATCCCGTTCCGTGTGGACCTTGGAAAGAACAATATGACGCAAAAAACGCAATCTACAATCGGCAATTGATCGTTTCGCTCGGAGTTTTCATCGTCACGCTATATGCAGTGCGTGTATAGAATGAAAACAGATGATATAATTGACAGAATTTGCAGAGTAGCTTTGCTGCTTTCGTGTTTTGCTTTAAAATTAATCAAAATAAATATATTTCCCGTAGGTGGAGAGAGCCGGGATGGTCAAAGGATACCCCGACATTACTTTTCTATCACATCCCTAGATTCCATCGTTATATTCATATATAATTAAGAATCAACAAATAATCTAATACACAAAATATTGCAGAAATACATGCTTGTTAGCTCTATGATAAAATATCCCTATTCGTTTTTCTAATTATTTTTCTTTTTTTTTTAACTGAATTAAGCGGTGTGAAGTTTGCGTATATACCGCAAGAGGTCTTTATAACCTAAAAAAAAGTACACGTCTCTTTCGTAATCTTTTAGAAAAAATTTTCTACACAGTGCTGAAGAAATTCCTCGTTTGGAAAAATAAAAATTGTTACATAGTAAACACGACGATAGACCGGGTAATGGAGTTGTGCGTAGCTCCGTCATTGAAATTTTTCATTATTGCCGATAAATTTGATAATAGCGGCGAACTCGTGTCGTGCTCGTGTTTCATCGTCCCGGCAAAGCGCGGAGAAGGAAAAGCGCCGGACCCACGCGCCCGCGACCACCATATTGCATAAGGTTTTTCGTTTTCTATCGGAGTTATCGTTATAGTTCTTTATTCAGTGAATTATAAATCATCAAATATAAAACACAAATAATAAAACGATGTTGAGCTGCGGCAAAGTGATCGGACAGTTGTCGAAAATAACACGACACGCGCATCACCATTCAATAAATCAGACGTCTAAATGCGTCGGTAAGTATTTATTTCCCGTAAATACAACATTTTTCGTAAAATTTGTTCAGTTCAAAGAAGATTCGTTCCGTTTCCCTTTTCTTTTCTCAATCGCCGTCCCTCCCGTGATGATTAGAAAAAAAGTTTGCATTTACGGTTTTTCGTTCACGATAATTACGCACGACCGGAAACTTCGATGGAAATCACGTTTCATTGATGAATATATTGGTTAAACAATCAGAGTGATTCGTCAAATCATGTTTTTTTGTCCTCAAAACGTTTGAATCACGTGTTTGGAGTATTTGAGCTCGCACGTAACCTCAAAATGTTATTCGTCGAGGACGAATTTCAGTTCCGGACGGTAAAGAAGGAATTACTGTAGTACATTTTCGTTGCTCGAAAGGTATAAGTCGAATCAATCATCTCCGATACGCCAGCGATTCCAAAGCTAAAAAACCTCGTAAAGTTTCTGGGACAACGCTCAAAGCCGAGGAATGTACACCGGCTGCAAATTCCAATATCGTCAAACCAAAAATACCACCTGCCCCTGTGGCGCCTACTCCGCCGGTGTGTCCAGTAACTTTGGATGGATCTCGTCCTCCGCAGTGCGAAGATATATGCGGAGCGATACCGCCAAAACCACCAGGGGACAAGGGGCCAGGAAATTTATATCAGTACTGGAAACAATTGCTTGCCGCTCTAATCTTGGCTGGAGCAGGATATTACATGGTAACAAAAGATTCCTGCAAATTAATGAAAAAATGAAAAAAAGTTTGTACTTGGACAGAAATTTTGTTATTGTATTGTCCTGATGTTGACGAGTAAATGACTCTTTATTGGCGTTAGCTCAAGCATTTCGGCACAGCGTCCCAACTTTTCTTATTAAAAAAAAAAACAATTTTTCCATTCCTGCAACTCGTGCGAAAGATTTTGCCTTTTAGTTTTAGATATTCTCATCCATGAAATATTTCTCATAGCAAAAGTCGAAAAGTTGTGATATTTCTTCCAAAAAGTTCTATGAACAAAAAAACGATCTATCATTGAATGATTTAGCTGGATTTTTGTAGCAAAATAATTTATTTTCGTCGAACGAATTTTGCAGTTGAGCGGTTCGAGCCAGGAGGATTCCACTCCGGTTCCAAATTCCAAGAGTAAGATTCCAAAGAGCATTGTCCAAAACTGTCTCTTGTATGAATTAGAATTTGTTAACTTAATGGCAATGATTTTTAGAGAAGAAAGAGAAGGAGAAGGTGAAGAAGCGAGAAAAGATTAGAGCACCGGCAACATCAAGTTCCATTCCCTCTGAAGTTCCGTATCTGCTCATAGGCGGCGGGACAGCTGCATTTTCCGCATTTCGCTCGATCAAATCGCGAGATCCTAAAGCCAAGGTATTTTGTCTACTGAGGTTACTAAAATCCCCACGCGAATTATCATTGAAACGATTTTTTTTTATTTACTCAGGTGCTGGTTGTAACTGAAGAATCAGATTTGCCTTATATGCGACCGCCTCTTTCCAAAGAACTTTGGTACAACAAAGATAGAGTCGCAGCCTCTTTGCTCAATTTCAAACAATGGAACGGAACGCAAAGGAGGTTTGCATTTTTTCGAAACCCCGTTCGGCATTGAAAGTTTGAAGAAAAAAAGATTGCTTGGTTTTTCAAATTTGCCAATTAAAGTATCCGGAGGAAAAGCTTCTCCGATATTTCATTTCTCAATGGATAAAATTTTCAGTTTGTTTTACGAGCCGCCGGAATTTTATGCCAATGTCGAGCAGCTCGTCCACTCGGAGAAAGGCGGCGTGGCTGTCGCGTCCGGTTGGAAGGTCAAGAGTATCGATCCTTATAAAAAAATTGCTGTACTCGAAGATGGTCATGAAATCACGTATGACAAATGTCTCATAGCCACTGGTGAGTGACATTCTGCGGGATACTTTTATAGATAAATTTATCGGCATTTGAAAATATTTCAGTTTTGTTAAAATTCTCATTTGCATTTCTTCTTCATCAGCCTTGCTCGATGTTTCAAAAACATCGAATTTAATGAAATGGGACGTAAAAAAAACACATTGCGAATAGAAAAATGATCAAAAACTCATATTTCCATTGCACTTGGTCGTAAAATAAACGAATGACAATATTTGTCGATAATTCAGGAGCTTCGCCGAAGAACATCCCAGTTTTCGAGACCGCCGATGAGGCGGCAAAGGAAAAAGTCATTGCATTCCGGACAAAAGAGGATTTCCTCGAATTGGAGGAGAACGTCAACGACCCGAAGGTCCACAACGTTGTTATAATCGGAGGTGGATTTTTAGGCTCAGAACTGGCGTGTTCGCTGGCTCGTAACGGTGAGCTTTTTTATCAAAACGAACACTTTCATGTCCACCGTGTGTCTTATTTTTCATCGTTTATGCTGCAGTTGAAGGAACGTCGAAGCGGATATACCAGATTTATAAGGAAAAGTTCATCATGTCGCAAGTATTGCCGGAATATCTGAGCGAATGGACGACAAATCGAGTTGCCATGGAAGGCGTCGTTTGCACTCCAAATTCCGAAGTCAAGGACTTTGAGCTGAAAAACGGCCGACTTAATCTTCTGCTGACGGATGGAAAGACTGTAAGTGAAAAATTAAGGTAGATTCCGTGCGGTGAAAATTAAGGTGGTAACGTCATAGTCTTCCGGATAAGGAATTTTTATTTCCGTCGAAAGCTTCCGGCTGATCAAGTGATCGTCGCTGTCGGAGCTCAAGCGAATACGGAGCTCGCTGAAGCATCGAATTTGGAAGTTGACCCGGAAATCGGTGGCTTTCTCGTTAACGCCGAGCTCGAAGCTCGCAGTAATTTGTGGGTCGCTGGTGACGCGGCATGTTTCTACGACGTGATGCTAGGCAGAAGAAGAGTCGAGCATCATGATCATGCGGTCATTTCCGGCAGACTCGCTGGGGAAAATATGACTGGCGCTGGTAAATTGACATTTTCTCTCTCTCTCTCTCATTCAATTGTTTATTCACATTCTATACATCTGTATCGTGCATTCAAGATGAGGCACGAGTAACAGAGCACCCGAATATATCCGCAGAGTTTGAAAATACAAAGTAATTTCCACATCGAGATTCAAATGATTCAAAACATAACCTGCAAATGACCTTCATCGCAAAAATACCGAAAACGTCCTACGGAACTATGTAAAACCGTGCGTACATGTACACGTTATTTCTTCTCACAAGGCAAGCCGTATCTGCATCAATCAATGTTTTGGTCCGATTTGGGACCGGAAGTCGGATACGAAGCGATAGGTATAGTTGACTCTGCATTACCGACCGTCGGTGTGTTCGCGAAGGCTACGGAAAATGACACGCCACTCGCTGCAGTTTCCGCATCCAACGAAGGAATAAGATCCACTAGCGAGGAGGTGACTAATAACACATTTCACCGTATTCCCACTGTTCGTTTATAAAAAAAAAAAACATCCGAATCTTTAATCGTTATGGAAACAGAAATCACAAGAGCAACAAAAAGTGAATGCGGAGGCAGCGACGCCCAAACAAGACGACCACCCAGCGGATGCACCAAAGGCCCAACTCGAAGAGAGCCAAATTTCCAAAGAAGCTTCGTCGGGAGTGGCGGGTGAACAATGTCCTCCCGACCGGGAGATTCAAAAGACAGAACGCGACGATTACGGAAAGGGCGTTGTGTTTTACCTCAAAAATGACATCGTTGTTGGAATCGTTCTATGGAATATTTTCAATAGAATGTCGATAGCGCGGCAGGTGAGTTTTCGGAAAAAAAAAATTATCGAAATACCCACACTGAATCCCTTTGAGCTTTTTCTCGCGTTGAATTTCGAATCTACTTAAGGAGGTTCGCGCGTGACTCGTGACTCGATAAAACACATAGTCAGTAACGATAATCGAATGAACATTTTTTGTTATCGTTCAATTTCAGGTCCTAGCGAGGAGGACCAAGTACGATGACCTCAACGAAGTGGCTAAATTATTCGCCATTCACGACGATTGATCGCGTTTAACGCGCTGTCGCACGGGCGGTGTGCGTGAGTTACATTTCGACGCAACATTTGTCATTTAATTCCGTTTCTTTCCTGTATATATGCATATTCGAATGTCCGTTCTGCGGTGAATTTTCTCGATACGTACCCAATACGCGAGAGCACTCAGCCGCCCAAGGACAAAGACACGGCTATAAATCCATGATATTTTGATCAAAATACGCGAAATTCGCGGTGTAAAGTGGGATATGCAACACCGTAGGTTGGACGAAGCAGTGACGAGAGTGTTGAAATTACGCGCGTAGTTTCACTCGAATCGTACAAAAAGACGGGAAAAAAAACTAATATACATTTCTCGCGTCTGTTAACGACCACAATGTGCATTTTTACTAAAAAGAAAAAACAATAAATCGAACAAAAGACTACAATAGGCAACAATTAAAAAAAAAACGCTCACAGTCTCTTTTTGCATAGTTCGTTCTTCGAATCGTCGTTTTTTTTTAATACAAACATTCGTTTCTTTAAATTTATCACTTTTATTCTTGTTCCGTCGGGTTGAATTTTCGCTGCGTCATGGACGGCAGAACTCTGTTTCTGTATCGTTTGCCGATACGGTCGATAAACGACATTTGATCGTGGCAACGATAATCGCCGAGATACTGCAAATAAAGTAGAACGAATGAATGATTTTAAGGGCGATCCAAAGCCCATTTCGGAAAATATGGTTTCTCAAGGAAATATCTCGGTCGACTTTGCGTATCGACCGAAACATTGTTTTTTCTTGTTACATCTATCGACAAATTCGTCTATTCAGTTTTGAGAACGTGAAAACCATCCGTTGCGAATTTCATTAAAAAGAAGCACGAGCTGCCTGAGGCACATTTTTTTTTGGAGATGGTCAATAAATTTTGGAAATGCGTGAAAATACAAATCAGAAACTCACCATGTGGTCGGGCCACATTTTTCGATTCGTTATGTCCTCCATCAGACCTGCCTGACAATGATGCAGCAAGGAAACGCAGTAATATACGACGTAATCGGCCGAATGTAAGATGCATATTGCAATAAAATGGACGATCTCGTTCCATGGTAAGACACCCCAGAAACATTGGGACATGAGTCTATTGCATATCATCCACCAGTGAACGCCGCAATGATTCTGAATTTGCGAAAACCAAAGTAGATCTTGTCCCGTCGTCGAAAGCGCAGAGTTTCCATTTTGAAAAAAGAGGTTATTTTTATTTTTGAAAAAGTACCTTGAGAGCCCAATTGACGGACGGCATTTCCTCCTCAACGACATCCTCGAGTCGTTGGGCCAACAGACACTGCGTTGCCATTTCTTCGTCGTTGTTGGAATCAACAGCGACCCCGAATTTCGGCCACATGAACATCGCTGATGGAAATTTGATGAATTGTTCGATAAATTTTCTGCATCTGTGGGAAACAATTCGTCAAGATTCGGGAATCGTGGTAACGCCAATAATCGCGAGTCAATGATGACGAAAGAAAACTCGATCATGCGGCGCGAATGTGTGCCGCTGAAATGAAGACCAAGTTTTCAACCTGAGACTCTTTCGACGAAGCCTGTGATGAACTTGGGTCAGCTCGAGTCGGCCTGTTTTTCATTTTTATTTACCGTAAAAACGCAGCCACCGATATTCGCCCAACTATTTTTTTGCTGCCCTCGAGCGAGAGAATATTGGGCAAATGTCCGAGGATCGTTTTCACGGTAGCAGGATTGATTCGCGACCCGCTGAGGCTTTTGCAAAAAACAATTCGAGGCGGAACGAAAATATCGAATAACGCTGATTCATACGCACGTGTCCATTTTTCCCTCGCATATGATAAAGATCGTCGCTAAAAACCAGTCAAAACCCTCAAAGTTGTCGGGTTGCGCGTAATTGATGAATTTGTGCGCCTGTTGGAAAAATACTTTAATGTTATCCTTCGCCTCTTCGATATTCGACGCGAATGGACTCTTCAGTCCGGCGCAACGAAGAACCGTTTCGAAACATAAATTCTCCTCCTCCGACCAACGACGGTTTTCATCCTCATTTTCCCATTTGAAATTATCCACCCATTCGGCGGTGGGAATAGCATTTTGCATCTGCTCCAGCAGATTTATGAGAACAGTGTTCTGCGGAAAAATGAAAATAGACGTAAAAAACAAAGCAGCCAATTCGAAGCTTTATTCCGTTTTGTCATCGATTCTCAATGACCGCGGCAACCAAAATTCGTGTACTTTCGAGCGCTTATTAATTTTTACTCTTTACCTTCATAGGATCCGGTGAATTCTTGTGAGCTTTTCTAACCTCCAATATCCATCCGCTATCTCTGAGGCCTGGTTTACTGTTGAGCAACAAATCGCTCAGCTCCGAGGAAGATTCTGTCCTCGAGAGGCTCGGTGATCTTCGTGATTCATCCGGTGGTGGAAATTTCGAAAATAACACGCACTCTTCGATATCACTTATCGGTTTATCGAGTTTGTGCGTGATGTAGTAACAACTCGTGAGTATTCGATGACGCAACAAGCTGCAAGAGTCCGTAACGTGGACGATTTTCGTCTCGTCCTCTTCTTTGCTCTCGTGAACCGACAACTCTTGAAGTTTTAGCAATTTTTCCTAATCGTTGGGACGAAAGAAAAAATCGTGACTTTCGAACGAGTTTCGTAAAATTTTACAATCCGCCGCTATTGAAAAATCTCACTTGGTAGTTGCACGAATTTATCAAATAAATGTTAATGTCGATGTTCCAAATAAAAGCGTTGAGCGTTAAAAGTCCGAGATAATGGTATTGCGAATCGATGTTTGTCGAATGTTTTATCAAATCTCTGAGTGTGCGCGGATAATTGTACTCTTCGTTGTTATCCCCGTAACCAGGGTCCGACATGAACGCGATAAAGCCTGTGAATCGTGAAAAAAAGAGGTTATGTGATTTTTCGAAAATTCGACGGATGATTAGTTTGTCAATTACGCACATCTCGTGCTCAGCGATAACGAGAAAAGGATGTGAACGAATTTCTCAACGTTCCGATTGTCCCATGGATCGTGAAAGTTGTAAACATCTTCGAGAATCATCGCCACTTCCTCGAGCGTGGTGGATAACGATTGCGGAGCAAGATCGTTGATGATTTTACTTCCAAGATCGAAGTAAGTCGCTGACGATACGAAACTGACGATCTCGCTCGAACTCCACGGCGCTCGGAGCGGCGCTATCGAGCCGCGAATCAGTTCCTCGAACACCGAACGTTCTCGAACCAAAGTTCGAAGCCCCAGAGGACTCGTCACAATTTTGAGAAGCATACTTTTCGTTGCACTGCAATGAAAATCAATTACCACACCATCGAGAGACAGGGTTCGGTCAATCCTAGAATGGTAATCTTGTTTTATGGTAATCTGGGGTGAAAACTACCCCGATTTTCAAAATTCCACGAAATGGGCTCAACTTGGGCTCATTTTGTTCGTTTTTCGATGCAGAATCACGTGAGCCTGGGGCAACTTTGCTCAAAGTCGAAAAAGTTTGTCAAAAATGGAGTAAAACGGGAAAAACTCGTAAACGACCAACGAACACGGTTACTTCCGGAAAACCGTTTCTTCTTTCTGACCTGTTTGCTATTTTGTTTATTCGAAAAAAAAATAGAGATCGAAATATGCCGATGCAAATACAGAGTGTTGCACTGGAATAAAAATCAATTACCAAACCATCGAGAGACAGGGATCGATCAACCCTAGAATGGTAACCCTGTTTTATGGTAATCTGGGGTGAAAACTACCCCGATTTTCAAAATTCCACGAAATAAGCTCAACTTGGGCTCATTTTCTTCGTTTTTCGATGCAGAATCACGTGAGCCTGGGGCAACTTTGCTCAAAGTCGAAAAAGTTTGTCAAAAATGGGGTAAAACGGGAAAAACTCGTAAACGACCAACGAACACGGTTACTTCCGGAAAACCGATGCTTCTTTCTAATCTGTTTGTTTATTTTGTTTATTCGAAAAAAAAATAGAGATCGAAATATGCCGATGCAAATACAGAGTGTTGCACTGGAATAAAAATCAATTACCAAACCATCGAGAGACAGGGATCGATCAACCCTAGAATGGTAACCCTGTTTTATGGTAATCTGGGGTGAAAACTACCCCGATTTTCAAAATTCCACGAAATGGGCTCAACTTGGGCTCATTTTTTTCGTTTTTCGATGCAGAATCACGTGAGCCTGAGGCAACTTTGCCCAAAGTCGAAAAAGTTTGTCAAAAATGGAGTAAAACGGGAAAAACTCGTAAACGACCAACGAACACGGTTACTTCCGGAAAACCGATCCTTCTTTCTAATCTGTTTGTTTATTTTGTTTATTCGAAAAAAAAATAGAGAACGAAATATGCCGATGCAAAGACAGAGTGTTGCACTGGAATAAAAATCAATTACCAAACCATCGAGAGACAGGGATCGATCAACCCTAGAATGGTAACCCTGTTTTATGGTAATCTGGGGTGAAAACTACCCCGATTTTCAAAATTCCACGAAATAAGCTCAACTTGGGCTCATTTTTTTCGTTTTTCGATGCAGAATCACGTGAGCCTGGGGCAACTTTGCCCAAAGTCGAAAAAGTTTGTCAAAAATGGGGTAAAACGGGAAAAACTCGTAAACGACCAACGAACACGGTTACTTCCGGAAAACCGATGCTTCTTTCTAATCTGTTTGTTTATTTTGTTTATTCGAAAAAAAAATAGAGAACGAAATATGCCGATGCAAATACAGAGTGTTGCACTGGAATAAAAATCAATTACCAAACCATCGAGAGACAGGGATCGATCAACCCTAGAATGGTAACCCTGTTTTATGGTAATCTGGGGTGAAAACTACCCCGATTTTCAAAATTCCACGAAATAAGCTCAACTTGGGCTCATTTTTTTCGTTTTTCGATGCAGAATCACGTGAGCCTGGGGCAACTTTGCTCAAAGTCGAAAAAGTTTGTCAAAAATGGAGTAAAACGGGAAAAACTCGTAAACGACCAACGAACACGGTTACTTCCGGAAAACCGTTTCTTCTTTCTGACCTGTTTGCTATTTTGTTTATTCGAAAAAAAAATAGAGATCGAAATATGCCGATGCAAATACAGAGTGTTGCACTGGAATAAAAATCAATTACCAAACCATCGAGAGACAGGGATCGATCAACCCTAGAATGGTAACCCTGTTTTATGGTAATCTGGGGTGAAAACTACCCCGATTTTCAAAATTCCACGAAATAAGCTCAACTTGGGCTCATTTTCTTCGTTTTTCGATGCAGAATCACGTGAGCCTGGGGCAACTTTGCTCAAAGTCGAAAAAGTTTGTCAAAAATGGGGTAAAACGGGAAAAACTCGTAAACGACCAACGAACACGGTTACTTCCGGAAAACCGATGCTTCTTTCTAATCTGTTTGTTTATTTTGTTTATTCGAAAAAAAAATAGAGATCGAAATATGCCGATGCAAATACAGAGTGTTGCACTGGAATAAAAATCAATTACCAAACCATCGAGAGACAGGGATCGATCAACCCTAGAATGGTAACCCTGTTTTATGGTAATCTGGGGTGAAAACTACCCCGATTTTCAAAATTCCACGAAATGGGCTCAACTTGGGCTCATTTTTTTCGTTTTTCGATGCAGAATCACGTGAGCCTGAGGCAACTTTGCCCAAAGTCGAAAAAGTTTGTCAAAAATGGAGTAAAACGGGAAAAACTCGTAAACGACCAACGAACACGGTTACTTCCGGAAAACCGATCCTTCTTTCTAATCTGTTTGTTTATTTTGTTTATTCGAAAAAAAAATAGAGAACGAAATATGCCGATGCAAAGACAGAGTGTTGCACTGGAATAAAAATCAATTACCAAACCATCGAGAGACAGGGATCGATCAACCCTAGAATGGTAACCCTGTTTTATGGTAATCTGGGGTGAAAACTACCCCGATTTTCAAAATTCCACGAAATAAGCTCAACTTGGGCTCATTTTTTTCGTTTTTCGATGCAGAATCACGTGAGCCTGGGGCAACTTTGCCCAAAGTCGAAAAAGTTTGTCAAAAATGGGGTAAAACGGGAAAAACTCGTAAACGACCAACGAACACGGTTACTTCCGGAAAACCGATGCTTCTTTCTAATCTGTTTGTTTATTTTGTTTATTCGAAAAAAAAATAGAGAACGAAATATGCCGATGCAAATACAGAGTGTTGCACTGGAATAAAAATCAATTACCAAACCATCGAGAGACAGGGATCGATCAACCCTAGAATGGTAACCCTGTTTTATGGTAATCTGGGGTGAAAACTACCCCGATTTTCAAAATTCCACGAAATAAGCTCAACTTGGGCTCATTTTTTTCGTTTTTCGATGCAGAATCACGTGAGCCTGGGGCAACTTTGCTCAAAGTCGAAAAAGTTTGTCAAAAATGGGGTAAAACGGGAAAAAAACGTGAAAAACTCGTAAACGTGACTTTTTTGTTGAGTCGCTTGGGGTGGTTTTTCATTTGCCGACCAACGAACACGGTTACTTCCGGAAAACCGTTTCTTCTTTCTGACCCGTTTGCTATTTTGTTTATTCGAAAAAAAAATAGAGAACGAAATATGCCGATGCAAATACAGAGTGTTGATCGAGTACTTAAAACACACGAAAAATAAAAGAAGCTCGAGGACGAAACAGAGCTCTAACGATAATTTTACCTGTCGAGATACTGCGTTTTGCTCTCGTGTCCGACCGCGTATTTGTCCATTTTGTTATAGAGATAAGCCAAAGCTGGGAAAAAATGTTGACTCAGCGTGTTTTCCAAAACGCCGTGTATCTCGTGAATGCCGAAGGCGCGTCCGACGAAACGAAAGAGTTCGACGACGTGATCGATATTCATAACGGAAAACGGTTGTCTGAGCAGTTTCGAGATGTGCTCGAGAGCGGCAACGATGGGAAAACGCGGCGCAGGTACTTCCGGGTTTGCGGATCTAGCGCGATAATCGCCCGTGAGAAAAATGACACCGTCGTTGCTCTCGAGCATGTGATTCAGTATATCCAGAGTATGAGGCCAAATTTTGCCCTCCGACGTTGAATTTCTCGTCAGCGGGGTCAGAGCGACGTGAAAAAATTTTCCATCCAACAAAGCGATCGATTTTTCCAGCATGAATCGCAGAGCTTGCCGCGAAGCGTTGTAAACACCGCTGTGCGTCACCGTTGACGAAAGATTGTTCAGCGAGGAAACCAGCGCTATGGAAAATTCGTTGAACGACGGTGAATTCTCAAACGGCGGCGCCGACAGTAAAAGCCGTCCGGTCGAGTAGCTCATGAGCTGAGCGAGAAAATTCAGACCGTGAAGGTAGGTAACCGTCTCTGCGGTTTCACCGGATATAAAAACGTCGGGGGGTTCCTCGGTGATGGTGAAAGTCAGCGAGTTCCACGATTTTTCCAGTCCCCTGCCGACGATCGACGATATATTCTCCAGGAGATCAGGCGACTTTTTCAAAACGTTGGTGAATGTTTTTCTCGACGATAATCCGTGATTCAATTTTCTGCTCCAATTGGCTTGAGGATCGATGACAGAGATGATATTCAGAGTATTCAGCGTTCTGCTGTGGACGGAATGGCCGGGCGGGTTCGAGCCGAGGAAAACAACGAACTGATCGATCATTTCCTCCACTGTTCTGTCGATCGTTCTCACACTTTTCACAACTTCCTCCTGGTGGTTTATAATCAGTCTCATTAGGCGAAATAACTTTTCGTGCATGAATATCTTAAAGTTTATACCGGTATTGAGTGTCGGAAGCGTGTCGTGAAGATTCCTCGCGCGACACAACGCGTCAAACGCCTCGAGGAGATTCGTATAAACATCGTGAGAACGCGGAGATTGAAGAAGCTTGGCGTGGAGGAGAAGACTGGCCTCGAAGACCGGACGACTCTCGTCCGCCGTCCCCTCGCGTAGTTTCGTCAATAAAATACTCCACGACTCGTCGTTGCCGAAATTGCCCAACTCGCTCTCGAGCAATCTCTCGTAACCAGCGAGTCTGACGTGCACGGGCTTTTCGTGACTTATTTTTTCGATCGCCCGAGAGTAAAGATCGTCCGGACTCTCGACCGGACTCCAATCGTTGACGGAAGCCTCGCTGCCGAACGACAGTGGCAGACTTTGACGCGATTCGACGATTTTCGACATTCTCCCTGACGATAGAGAGTCCCTCTCCTCGTGAAACACATTTTTCATCGATTCGATCAAATCCTCCATCTTACTCGAGCTCGTCATTTCCTCCAGAATCGCGTGAGTGGCCTTGTCGTTCTTCAACTCGTTTTTCACTTCTTCCCCGAATTCGTCTTTCAAACACTTTTTTATCCACTTTTTCACCGGCTGTGACAGTGTTTTTTCCATGATGGTAAACGTTGGATGACTCCTCTTCTACGGGAAACGCAACGCGTCACTGAAATGTCGAGTGTTTTCGGATCCGTTACCTTGGCAACTGTGCAGCCCACGTGCCTCGTACATCCTTGGGCGCCGACCGGAACTGCGATGTGAAAAAAAAGTGAGAGCATGTCCCGAAGGTACAATCCCAACCGACGTGGAACTCAAAGTCGATACCAAACAGTTGAGAATGAAAGAATTTTCGAAATTCTTTTCGATACACGTGAATATTTTCGTCGATTTATTCCATTTTTTTTCTACAAATTGCGACAAATTTATGAAAAATCACAAACTATTCGGAAAACATTCACGCGTAGTCAGAAACGTCCACCAGGTTCTCCTAATTTTTTTCGATTTTTTTTAACATAATATCGATCACTTTTTGATATTCGTATTGTTTCGCGATGCTCTTTGAAATCGCATTGATTTTCGTATCGCGAAAGAGAAATCATACCGTGAAATTTCCGCCACCACGCTCTTTCTCTCGTAATCACAGACCAAACTTTCATCGTCCTTTTGTTTATGTGAGAAAAAAGAAACATTATTCATGTTACAAAAATGCATGATTCTGGTCGTAGATCGTGTTCAGCGGTGATTCAGTTGAAATATTTCTGTTAAATACGATATCAACGAGTCGAATTGACCAATATGTTCGGAGATTTCGAACGCAAAGCGTAGATCCCTCCTTGCAGAGCGCAGACGCCCATGGTGTTGCATTTTATGAGGAAATCTGCAAACTATCGAGTTTCCGTTAGTTCCGGTTCGTGATTTACGATGTTACGTACCGCAGACGTATGAATTTGCGCTTACAAGGGCGTTATTTTGATCGTGCGGGCCTATAATCACGACCATACGGTCTTTCTGTTCGGCAAGCGGTTTGGCCTGAGCGCCAAGCGTGTCGATGTGGGTGTGAGAAAGTTGTACGCTGGAAAATGGAATGTTTATACTTCGCAAAACGGCACCCCTCTCGAATCTGCGAGTGGAAAAGAAAATTTACTCAAAAACAATTACCGACTTATTGTGAGTAATTATGCACGTGGCGTCTGCTTCTTTTCCAACTCACTGTATGTTATTTCGTATATCGACTACAATCATTTTTTCTCGAGCATCGTTCGCGAGTTTCAAAAAGTCTTCGATGCTTATGCGCGGCATTCTCTCCGTCTCCGGCTCGGGCTCGCTCCAACTTGTCGCCTGCGAACAACATCAATTATCGATATAACACAGAGAAGTTTTTTGAATTTTTCAATTCTAGAATTAATATCGACAATTTGGAATAACAACTTCAAGTACTTATTAATTTGAAATAATATGGGAAATTTGAAGCACAGTTATAACGATATTTTTCATGGCTTTTTTTGTGGGAAGAATGATTTAATTCGAAAAGAAAAGCGGATAATACGATTTTATCGTCGATCATTTTCATTTCCGAACTTTACTTACGTTTTTTCGATCTTGATAAAAATAGGTCATTTATATTGGATTTTTTGCACTGAAATAACGATACCTTCGACTGATCAAACTGGTGTCTTCTGTACGTGATGCTCGATGGTGTTTTTTCGTACATCGTTGTCGAGTCTTTGACGCACAATTCAATATCGATTTCGGGCAAATCGGAAAACAACAAAATGCACTCGTTGAATCCCGATGTGAGGAGAGAGTCGCGCAATTGTTTGAGGATGGCTAATCCGACCATAAGTGGAAAGGACGAGTCGCCCAGCAGCAGTTTATCCCACAGGTGAAGAATTTTGTGCAGAGGAAAAACATCTGTGAAAAATGTGTTGGCCTTAACAAAAGTGATGAAAAATCAATAATCAATAAAGAGATTGAAAGAGAAGACGCGAAACGTAAATCTGGGAAATGCTCACGAGAGAACATCGTGAGGAACCATGGTATAGCGAATAGTTCAGGAACGAAGTTTATGGATCTCAAATGATTGGCCAATTGCGGATCATGAAAGGCGATTATCTGCGAAAATTTTCCCAAATATTCCTGTATGACCGCCGAATTATCCTTGAGAAAAAACTTGTGCAGGTATTTGGGTATGAAGGCCGAGAGACAGGCGAACGCGCGTGCCTCGTCGTTGAAATTCAAATACAAAAACGGAGCGGTCAAGGAGTCGAGCCCCTGCCAATAAACGTAATGAGGATTGTCGCGAACCCATGCTTTTAGTAATCTTTGCAGCCTCTCGTGGCCAGCACCGGAGGACAGGAGCTCGCTGTACTGATGGCAACGCGGTATGTCGACCTCTATCTGTGAAAATAATCAGTTTTCAATTTTCCGTCAACCTTCAGAACTGATCGTGAAAAAATTCAATTAAATAATTCCACAAAACTCGCAAAGACCTTTCGCTTCTATTTCGGCACAAATGTGCTCCACTGCCAGTTCTACATACTGCGTTGAACATAC
The DNA here is from genome assembly GCA_959613375.1 of Heteropelma amictum. Lineage (NCBI taxonomy): Eukaryota > Metazoa > Arthropoda > Insecta > Hymenoptera > Ichneumonidae > Heteropelma > Heteropelma amictum. The sequence continues at coordinate 4,485,309 of OY390721.1, read as the reverse complement.
GTGTATCAGACTCCCGAAAATTTGAGATTTTCACTTCGAAAAAAACCTATTCAGAGGAATTCGCTGTACTTTTATCCCAAAATTGACGCATCGAGTGTCAATTTCTTTTTTTCAATGTAGGACATTAAGTTTTCCAAAAAAACTCTCCTCAGAGCCAAATTTGCAGGTCTAATTATTGTAAACTTATAAAAAGCGAATGACATGATTTGTTGCAAAAAAATATTTGACAAATTTTGCCTCGAAGGCTTTCCATGGATGATTAAATCTCCAAAGAGGCTGAAGGCTGAACGTCGCTTACACTTTGTGATTGATAAATCTAAAAGCTGGCTTTCTAAAACCACAATCCCATTGGTTGGAAGGTTTCAGTTTTAATTCAACGTACCTGCCGGTCAGTGTGGGTTGGAGTTTCCTTGTCAATCAAGTCATAACGTTTCTGAACATCACCGGTAACGCCAAGAAGTGCTGCCCACACCGCGCCTCGAACAGGCGGCGGTATATCTTTGTGAGCTTCGCGAATTATGGCTTTTCTCGTTATAGGATAAACCTTGAATCAATAAACAAGTAGGATTTGCAAAATTAAAAAGTTTTCCTCGAATGTAACTCCAAGGGCTTCATTTTGCTTTTGTTTAAATCGTTATAGCACAAAAAATGGCGATACCGAGATAAAAGAAAAGTTTACCTGCAGCAACCTGTCGTAAATGACGATCCTGTAAAACTGATATTCCGTATCTCTTTCACGAATAATCAGAGGCAATTGAGACGCGGCATTAGTCAAATCGTCCTGAGCTTTAACGTGCATTCTGCAAAGCGACGTAATTATAGATTTACACTCGTTTTCAGCTCGAGATATAAAAAAGGTAAGGACTTGGTGATCCTCTCGAGGTACGCTCTCAACAAAACCGAAATAAAATGCGAGCAATGAAAACATCGAAAAGTTATCGACAAATGGTAAGAAAAGAACTCGGAACGGAAGTTTGAATAACTTTTTTTCGTATGAAATAGAATTATTTATTTTTCCAAATTCGCACTTTTTCGATTTGAAAAACTGTCGTGAATTTCGCAAAGTTGATCAAAAATCTTGGCAATTTCAAAAGTCAAACGACCGCTTCCATCGACCGTCTTTGCAAAATTCAAATACACGAAATTTCAAAATTATTAAAGAATTGGCGAAAAATTTTCTATAAAACTGTTTTCCGTTTTTTGTACCATTGGTAATTGCTCAAAATTCGTATTCTACTTTGGTTTTGTTGCGTTCGCATCTCGAGAACATCCTCAAGATTCCATCAGAGACGTACTGGCTGGTCAAACGTGGACAATTTGCTATGTAAGGAATGTGAGACAAACGTTGTCGCAACGTGTCCAATGGAACTTTGACCACCCTGAGGTCAAGCAGACCGGCGGTGTCTCTTCTGCCGAACATTTGTCCCAATAAAATGACCAAGCTGAGAAGAGAATAAACAAACGAGAGTTGCTCATTTTTCTCATCATAACGGTGTTCCGCGTTAATTACGCTATTGCATACTTTGGTATTGATAAAATTGGAGGCCTCGATCTGATGAGACCTTGCTTCTTCAGTTCGATCGTCATATCACCACCGGCCAGTTGCCACAAATAATAAAGTTCATCCATTTTTCTCACGGTTACGTTACTTTGAACGATTCCTCGTTTCTCCTTCGTGTCAATTTCCATCAGTTTCTCGAACAACGGAAGTTGCAAGAGTTGCTCGGAAGTTTTACGCAGCGACGGCCGAATTTGCAGACAAGCATCGACGAATTCTATAATCTCACGGGGCAGTTCCTGCGGGAATGAAGGAAAGAAAGCCACGTTGATACATTCACGAGGAAAAGAAACGCGCATGTTCGTCAATGTTTTTTTTTTTCCTCCAAATTACGAACTCAACCTTGTATACGTCGTAGCGATCGTTCTCCCGCGCTAATCTCTCAAACACGCTTGTCTCTGTGTGCAAAAGACTCAAAACTTTTCTCAAGCATTGGGACAATTTGACGCCCGGCCATATGGATTTTCCCAGGAAACATTCAGCCATGATTATACCGAGGGACCACGAATCGACTTTGCTACCGCTTATTCCCGGTCCGAGAAATACTTCCGGCGCTGTATACTTTGGGTATCTGTAATGTTTTAGAGCTTTAGTTTTTTTCTTTACAAATCGTCGAAAAAAATAAACAAAGCTAATGTACCCAATGGGAAACGAAATATTTTTCCCGCTGTCCGTCATGTAGTACAATCCATAATTGTACAATTGTGTATTTCCATTTTGACTTATCAATATATTGTCGGGACTGAGATGTCTGTGAACGAGACCAAGCTCGTGAATGTGTTTCAGCCCCAACAGACACTGATAGGACGTTTTGACGATGTCATCATTGTACAGAGAATCTTTATTGGACAACGGTACGCCGCTGTATTCCGCGACTACCACGGTGCGCTCTGAAAAATCAAGATATGCAGAAAATGGCTGCGAGCATCTTCAAGGTCGAGATTTATTATTACCGGCTGACGGCGTATCTCACCGTGCTTGCTTCTGATAATGTCCAGATAAGTGGAAAGATGAGGATGAGAAATTGTTTTGAGATACTGCGATTTTCCGTAAATTGTAATAGAGTTTGGAGTCAGCGGAAGACCATTGCTCCCGCAGAGTTCGGACGGATGACTTTGCGCGAAAAATGTCATTCCGCCGAGACAACGCTCTTCATCGTCCAAAATTGCCGGGCACATAGTTATTTCTTAATATCGTGGAAAAAAATAGTGGATTATTACGAAATACTATTAAGTAAACAAAAGTTTGACTGCTTTATAACAATGAGTCGAGAACAATATATTTAGCCTAATAATTTTGCACCTGGGGAACGGATAATTAATCAATCAAATCGTCGCCTTCCGGGTTTCACAAATGTTTTAGATCACGCGGAGATTTGTTCAAAATGTTTATTACATAAAATCACATTGTTGTTACATTTTTTTATCTTCTTTCGTGTCGAGTTTTAGACGCCCCCTTGTTTTTACAAAATTCGAAATATTACAGCTGATGTATATATAGCTACATCAATACAAGTTTAGCGATTCGAGCGGCTGGCGGCGCTGCTCCAATTCGAGCGCCTCTTGCGGTTCCTTTTCCAACTAACGTACCCCCTCTCTGCCGCATGTCGGCGAGATTATCATCGCACGGTTTTCCGTTTTGCCTCTTTCCGGTTCAAGTCGTCAAGAAGGTTTGTCGAATCGGTCGACGTCCTCGTCGCGGCTATCATGACGTGAGTATTTTTCATCGAATTTTGATCCTTGCATCCTCGAATATAATATTTGTCAGCCGTGTTAAAACGGTTAACCCATCCAAGCCGTCAAATCGTCGAATAATATTTTATTTATTCGCACAATATTGATACTTTTTACTCAATCATAACCTATATCATCAGTACGCAAAGCGTGGCCGGATCGTGCCGCGACGTTTTAATCGTACATATCTGTTGAATGCCTTTCGAAATATCTTAACTTTGCTACTCCATCGGTTAATTATCCTTACAAATATATACATGTACATCCATAACCTATAACGATGTCCTCGTGTTTCATAAGTGACATTCCTTTGATCCTCGTAGGTCGAAAGTATCGCGTGACACGCTCTACGAGTGTGTGAATTCCGCAATTCAAAATGCCCAAGACAAGAAAAGAAATTTCTTGGAAACAGTCGAGCTTCAAATTGGATTGAAGAACTACGACCCGCAGAAGGACAAACGTTTCTCTGGCACCGTCAAGTATGTTTGCACCTGAAATTGAGGGTTCTTTTCGGCGTTTTTTTTTTAAAACCATTCTTCTCTTTAAAATCACTGCTACCCGAAAAGATCGCCTCATGACGAATCAGGAAGCCGAGCTTCACTCGGCGGACCTTTACCCCGGGTCTTAAAATTACTGGGAAGGTATATTACCGCTATTCTGATCGCAGGATCGCTTGCAACGATCCTGATGGTAAGTCCGCTTGATGTATCACGGAAGAGAGAGATTATTGATTGATGGACAAAAAAAATTTGATTTTCAATTTATCATTTTGAATATCGGGATACTCGATGATGGTATACAAAGCATGTATTATCTGAACAATCAGTGTTGCAAACACCTTTTCGCTGAGAGTCGTTCACGAGATTTCTAAAATTCACTTTTAGGCCGGAAATGGGAAAAAAACGTGTTTCATCCAATTGCTTTTTTTTTAATTTCATACTTTCAGGCTGAAGAATATTCCCAGGCCAAAAATGCAAGTTTGCATTCTGGGAGATCAGCAGCATTGCGACGAAGCCAAGGCCAATAACGTTCCTTTCATGGACGCCGAAGCTCTGAAAAAATTGAACAAGAACAAGAAGCTCGTCAAAAAGCTAGGTAAGGTTTTTCCACTCCCTCCGAGATATCGATTCAAAAAAAAAAAAAAAAAATGATTATCGTCACTCGCGCTGATGTTCGGTCCCACTTCCGTCTCTCGCACTACCTTGGAACGGCGCTGAAAAAATGCTTCCTCAAAAGCACCTGCATCGTCGAATGCTTTGGCATTGCAGGTCGTAAATGGAAGTAGATTAAATCAACACTGGGTGTGGGCACGGCGCATAAGTAACCTTGCACTTCAATCTGTGTCGAAACATTCGTTTCATCTGTCGTTTTCAAAAATTTCCTAATCCGTTTCGTTGTGCTTTATCGACGAAGTGTGAATTATCGAAAACGTGGACAAAAGTGTGATACAAATTTTCATCACTGAAAACGTAGAATAGTTGAAGAAAAATTGGAAAGGACCCCGGAGATGTAAAACAATGATTTTTTTATACAAAACTACGATAAATTATCTGGGACTCGACATTTTTTTTTTTCGAATTTTAGCCAAGAAATACGACGCTTTCCTCGCGAGCGAATCTCTGATCAAGCAGATTCCCCGTCTCCTTGGACCCGGCCTCAACAAGGCCGGCAAATTTCCCGGTCTTTTGTCCCACCAGGAGTCCATGATCGGCAAAATTGACGAAGTCAAAGCGACGATCAAGTTCCAGATGAAGAAGGTAAATAAACGAAAGATGAAACCATTTTTCACGCTGAGGAAAGTCTGATTCGAAAAACGAGGAAAAAAATCGATTCGAACGCGAAAAATCGTTTTGAATGCCAAATTTGACACCGAGCATGGATGTAAACTCGCGCAAATTTGGGTGCGAGTTGACAAACGTTCGATTCACGTGCAAAATTCAGCACCGAGCTCGAAAGATTTGTCATTTTCATTGTAATCAATTTCAAAATCAGAAAAATACGCGAGGAATATCCGGCGATATTGCCGGTAGAAAAAAATGGATTTTCTCGATTGCTTCGACGGCTAATTTTCGAAAAATGTTTAATTTAACCAATCCCCTAGGTACTTTGCTTGTCCGTGGCCGTCGGACACGTTGAGATGACACCGGACGAATTGGTACAGAACGTACATCTCTCGATCAACTTCCTCGTATCGCTGTTGAAGAAACACTGGCAAAATGTACGATCCTTGCACATCAAATCATCGATGGGACCACCACAGAGGCTTTACTAAACTTACCCCTTACAACGGTATATATATGTAAGCTTCTGGTGTACATTGGCAATGGAAAAATATAAAAAAATCAACAAAAAAAAGAGTGTCATGGAAAATGGAATTTTTGGACCTTGTCAGTCTTGCGTTTCTCTCCTCGCGCATCATAAACTAGAATTGCATGCGATATCGCGATTTGTAATCGACAGCAGCGCCGTTTTTTGCGGAATATTTTATATATTTTTTTCTTTTATTTATTAATTATTATTTTATCGTTTATATATATATATATATTTCGTATATTTAGTATATATATTTAGTATAATATATATATATATTTAATATTATTAATATATTAATATATTTTATTATTATTAATTTTATCGTTTATATATATATATATATATTATTATTAATAATATATTAATATATTAATAATAATAATTAATAAATAATAAAAGAAAAAAATATATAAAATATTCCGCCGTTTCCCAGTTTTTGAGATCGTTCGTCCAACGATTATCGAAGAAACATTGTAGCCTTTTGAGCGCGCTGTGAAACGCGAAATGATTTTTTTTTTCGACAGATGTGAGAAAAGAATCTGATTCGAATTTTTTTTTTTTCGTAATTGATATTGAATTGATAACGTTTCTGTATTTCATCAATAGAGATTCGCGAAATTGCCGTTTGCTCTAAACTGAAAAAAAAAATGAATTGAAAACCGGAACTGAGACAAGATGTTTGTCTCTCCCATCCCACACGTTTTGTCCCAACACGTTGTCGCCAGATGGTCGGAACGAGGGTTCTCAAGAGTAAACATACGAACAGGATGCGTCAACGCATATCCTGCAGACATTTACTCTTTAATCTTTGGGTCCATAATTACTGAAAATATCGAGGGAGAGTGGGGGGTTTCCGAACCTGCGAGAGTGCAATAAACTTGTCGGAAAAGCTTTTTTTTTTGTTGCCGATATCCGACAGAGCAGAAGTTGAATCTTCGTCGGCTGCTGCAGCAGATTTTCTCTTCAAACATCAAAAAATGGCAGACATTTATTTGGAAAATAATGTTTTCAGAACTGCAAAACGGAAAACGCGATAATAATTTGGTGAAATTCCCGAAAAATCGACCCATATTTGTTTCTTCCATCATTCGTCGTCAGGTTGTCCTTTGTCAGTTGACAATTTTAGTTTACGAGAAAAAACCGTCGAAAACGCTGAAGAACTCAATTTTCGATAATGAAATTTATACAAAATACTTTATATGACATTAAAAACCTGTCTAACGTTTGAACATTGGACAAAAGTCGATTTTTCGCGAAAGCCGCAGCATCGGAAGCTTTTTACCGACAGTTTGGCTGGCGAACGCGTGAAAAACGTTTTTTTCGTCGATTACGAACAATCACTACAGCGAGAATGAAAATTTGAGGCTCGAGAGATTTTACAGGTGTTTGAGAATGATACAAATTTCACAGCGTCTCGAATCTGTGAGGAAATCGTCAAGGCACGACGATGCGTCGTAGAAAACGTTGAAAAAAATGGCGAGCTCCGCTTATAAGGGTTGAGGGACACGCAGGTGTTCTTCTGCGTTGAAAAAGGAGAGGAGGACAGAAAAGAAAAAACGATCGCTCCTCGCAGGATCCTTCAGGCACTTCAGGTCAAGGCGATCTTTGTGTACCCGGACCTTGTCGAGGGTAAAGTGCACGTGTATGCACGGAAATCTCTCTTGCTTCATGTATGTGTGCATTTTTATAGACATATATGTGTTTGTGTGTGTGTGTGTGTGTGTGTGCATGGATGTGGGCATTAATAAAAGTATATGTACCGCAGGTCTACGGTCCCTTTTACCCAACGCACATATTTTCTCTCGCTGTGGTCCTTCTTACTCTCTCACTATTTTCAATCTTGCCTGAGACACTCTTTGTGGGGGTTGTCAGAGATATATCCTCCTTGGAAGAAGCTTCGTGCTTCGTCTCTCGCTATTCGTGCTCTCGTATTCCGCCCTGCCAGCATTTTGAGGCTCTTTCTCTCTTCCTCTCTCTCTCTCTCTGTCCCTTTTCTTCTTTCCATCCACTCCATGAGCATCAATTTTTCGTATTTAGTCTCGTCTTGCACTTCCACGAAGTTTCACACCGCAGACGCGGGAAAAACTAACTTTCTTTCATTGCATTGTTTCATCAGGTGAGGTGGAATCTCATCGCGCAGAGGAAATGCTCGGATAATAAGCGGAAGTTGGGGAAAACCGACCGGAAGAGATCGATTTGTTTTTTTGGTGTCGTATCTTCTTCCGGATGAAATTGTTCACAGCGCAAATCTGGAGCGTCGTAGTGAGTCGAACTTTTTTTCTCAATTTTTCACGCGTTCTAGATTCATTTTTATTTATTATTATCGGAAAATTGTCGATTCGATGTAACGACGCGGAATTGATGAACGAAAAGGACGCTTCTTAGTTTCGTCGGAAGAAATAACACAAGTGAGCCCAAGCAGTCAAATTCGAGATTTTTTACGCGGATCCTAAACCGATCCATTGTTTACGGAGCGTATATTTTTCATGTGCGAATTATCGCATGCACACGTGCGGTCCACAGTCGATAAAATCGCAATAACGATAGTCAAAAAACTCGTCAAAAACATTTTCGTCACTCTGGATAATTCATCACCATTTCCATTTCACGTCCGGTTTGTTTTTTTCTCCGCTTCTCCTATCTCTCGATGTGAATCTTTAAGGGCTCGCAGTGTTATCAGTTGTGTAGTCAATTTATGATATCGCGCGTCTATATTTATCCGGTTTAATTAATATAAAGTGTCCCGACGAGTGTATGCAAGCGATGCGCGGCTGTAGCGAATGGCACTTTTTTCTCCCTCCAGTCTGGGTTTTTTTTTAATTCGTTATTAGCGATATCAGAGTGACCAGGAGTAGCGACGATGACAGCGAGTCGTCATCAGTGTGTCCGCCGGACGGTTACATTTATCGAAAGTTCTTCTACGCGGTTTTCTCTGCCTTGTTTTTCTTTTTTTTTTTTCAAAAAAGATTTAAAAAATAATCGTCCGATCGTGCTGAAACAAACGTGCTTGAATTTCTCCGGCGTACGTTTCCCATGAGCAACATGTGGACTTTTTCGTTGGTTTTTTTTTTGGAAAAAGTATACGCACGCTCTCGTCGCATCGTCACATCGTCGGGATCTCTCAATTTTGCTTTCAATCGCGGACTACGTTTTCATTTTTGATGAAGAATCGCGCCTGTGGTGATAGAAATATCAGATATGATCGTTGCTTCGATCGTAAATGACATTCGGGTATGAGATAACGCGATGATACTGATTCTAGGCACAATCGCGTATCCGATTTCCAATTAATTTATCAAGCCTCAGATATCCTCAGACTTCACCGTCGTATTCTTTTACACGTATTTCAAAATGTTCCGAAAAAATCCATTTTTCGACGCGATGAAACAAACAGAATCTTGCCACTTGTTCTGTTTCGTGAAATTTGTCCTCGTGTTGAAGAAAATTTATGCAGTTATAAGAGATGAATATTAAATATCAAAAAGCAACGTCGAAACGTGAAAAAATCATTGGCGAAATGACAGATGATAAAAGTTTACGACTCTGATCTCTCGGGATTACACCGAATTTGAGAGACTTTGCACGGAAAACGAGGCACGACGATTTATTATTATAAATTTGGAAATTAACCCACGAGGAAGAATGAGATTGTCGGGGAACGATTTTGCAATTTTTTTATTTTCTCCCATCCGGCGCGATATTTGGCGATTTATAGATTTTTTTTTTATGAACGATGCTCAAGTTTCTATCGTTGGAGAGCAACGGAAATACGATACACTTTTGTCGGATCGATAACATTACATCATCTTTTTGCGATTCTGAAATTTACGATCACTGAAATATGAAAAAATGAGGATAAAATCATTCGAGAAACAGTTAGTAATTAAAAAATGATGAAAAAATCGTATTTTCGTTGTGTTCCTGTGTTGAAAACACTTGAAAATGTTGATTCTGAACAATTCATCATCGCGACATGTACCTCACGTCGGTTTCATTTTCGTCAGCAATAATCCGACGTTTCTTTTTCTTTTCCCTCATACGCGAAACTGACGTGCGTATCGAATTTCGCGGGATGACAGAAAATCGCAGTGGCGAGTTTAGATTTTCTTGTGGCGAAAAGAAGAGTCCCAAAATGCGTTGCCGCAAATCAAACGACTCTCCACAAAACTTGACTTGATAAACAAAAACAAAAAAGTATTCGACGCCTCGAGCAAGGAGATTCGCCGAATATTAAAGATAATCAAAATTTATTCCTTCCAATTTTTTGCTGAACATAATATCGTATTTACGAGAAGAAACGATTCTGTTTTTTCGTTAACTCTGCACCATCGACGCAATATCGGTCACTTTGGAGTTTTTCTTGTGGCAAAGGAAATTTGACGAAAAAAAAAAATCGGAAATTGCCTACTCTGCGGGGTTCCTCTTAAAGAGGGTGAACCTTCGTTTACGACTTTGCTACCTGAAATGCCCCGAGAGGCCAACACGTACATGCATAAACATCATGTTTGAGTGGAAAAACAGTCATTTTTTTCCCTCCGCCGCTCGCTCCAAATCAGACGTATAACTTTACGAGCCTTTGGAGCGCTTTTGTTGAGATAAAACATTTGACGAAAACTTCGATTTTATCAGCACTCAACTCGCCCTCATAGTAGAAAAAAAAAGAACATTACGTACAATCTGTCGATAGATAAAATTACACAGAGCCAACAGCCATTAAGATACTCCACAGTGAACGTTCCTTTTCCGTTTTTGTGAGACCGCGTGTACGTTATAAATCTCGCGATCCGAATCTTTGGAAATTTTTCTTCGGATTCCCTCTTGCACTATTTTCAATTGATTCAAAAACAGCATAGACATTTTTACAGTCTTGCTGGCGCGATAGACGGAATTTCGAAAAACTCTTCAACGCACGCGTGTGCTGCTTGATCAGATTCCAACGATGATCGACGTGTTTCGAGCTCGGGAAGTTCGAAAAAACTTAATTGAAAAATGTTTGTGACAAGTCGTGTAGTAAGTTTCGTAAAAAAAAAGTCGATGTGAAGTCGAAATGGTGAAAAAACAAAACTGGAAGCACGCGTATGAAAAAAAGTGCAAAAATTCAATACGATGTAATTACAAAAAATGGCACATCGTCACTTTACGAGTTGATCGATATTCACGGCAAATGTGGTTCGAAGGAAGAAAATTTTGGCAAAAAAAAAACATGAATCTTAATGTGTTTCGCGGCCATCAAATTTTAATACTAACGTCGATCAGTCCAGTGCGATGTGAAATTATGCTTCCACGAGAGTCTGAAAAAAATCAGAATGCAAATAGCCAGAATGATCGTTTTAATACCGAAGCTGGAAAATGTAAATTGATGATAAATTTTCATTTGGTACCAAAAATTTTGCCGATCATTTAGATCCAATGATGACGAAGAGGTGAATTTTCGAGAAAAAAAGCTAACGATCGAACGCGCCTGTTAAATTTTTTATTCTCATTTACTCCGTGCTCCGAAATTAATCGCAAGAACAAAACGATTAATTGACGATCTCTCGATTGCCAAAGTGTATGCCCGAGTAATTCCTCAACGTTTGTCATTTTACTTTGACGTTGCATTTGCCTGAATATATTAACATTTTACAGGATTCAATTAAACATGTTTGTCCGGCAATATTTGATTCAACTCGTCCACATTCTGTGCTTGGTTTATCGCGCAAATTCGATAACGGAATGGGACGAAACATCGATGACGAGTGAAACGAGCGTTGCATCGAGCGCAGAAAATTTGACAGACGCGTCATCGACGACGAGACAAGATGCATCAACGTGGATTTCACGGAACCAGTCATTTGTCAATGTCGAAGAAAACACAATTATTTCAACGTCGCCGACGGATATTTCCACCCAAGAAACGACTACGACTGTGTACACAACAACGAGTGCTCCGACAACGGAGATACTCGAGCAAGTGACGACTCCGAAAATTAACGAATCGATGGAGGGTACTTGTATATATATATTTTCGGTTTATATACAATTCAATCGGAATTTTATGATTTCGACCGAGTCGAAACAATTCCGGAATATCTTTTTCTTCCGCAGAACCCGATATACCTGAGTGCCATTCCATTGAAACACCTCCGGCGTCATACATGTCGAATTACCTGTGGAGCACAAAGGACAATTACGAGTCTTCTGTGGAAACGACCGATCGTACAAAAGGTGAAAATCACTTGTGGTTCATTGAAGAAATTCCCAAAACCATTAAATATCAATTAAATCTTCATAAAAGTATATTATACATCTATAAATTTGTATACCTTTGCTCAGTGTGCTTCAAATTCGCATTTCGTTTGGGTTTTCTTCGAATTCATCCACAATGTCCATTTTATCGGTAGAATCTTGAAAAAAAAATGCAAATAAATTTTCGGCATGATGGTACAAAATTGAAAAATCAAAATCTCAGCCGTGGAAACTATGTCATATTGGTAGGATTGAGAGTCGATCGTGTTTTCTTCTCCGGCAAGAGAAAAATAAGATAAGCCGCGATATTGGTATTTCCGATGTTTTATCGTAAAATGTTCGAGTACTTGAGCTTAATCGATCACAAAAACACGACGACGTACAACCTTTTCATTCAAACGATGAACGGACCTTTTGTAAAAATCCGTTCAATGAAAAAAAAACTCGCGAAATTTTCATCACCCGTGCCTATTTCCTTGGTCATTTGCTTTTTATTTTCGCGATTGAAATTATTGCCAATGCCCATTTTTTTTCTCACTGTAACAAAATACTTTGCAAAGTTTTGCAATGGAATGAGGCTTTGAACCATTATCCCTCATTTCCCTGTTAATCGCCCGATATTAACCCTTCGAGTGCACACTTGCGCCACCGATCAATAAGTGCATACTGGGTCATTTTGACACAAGGCGTTTTTCGAGTCGCTGTACCTCGGTAAATATTCGATTTTTGTTTTTGCCTCCAAAGACTTTTTTGCGGTAAAATATCCGTATTTAAAGGCCCTGAACTTTTTTTTTGACGAAAACGAAAAGTAAATGCCAAAATGTTTGTTCAAAGTGGAGCCCTCGTTCTACGATATAATGCTAAAATCGAAAATGCTATGTGTCATAATGACACCATGTGCACTCGAAGGGTCAAACCTCATCCATCTTCGTGGATGCTGCAAGGAAAAAAACAATAAACATCGTATACCGTAAATGTATGTGGAAATGTCAGAAACATTCGAACTTTGAAATTGCAGAAGAAATCCGCGTTGTAGATTTGACGAATTCTCTCGCGACACCGGACAGTCTGACCATTTCATGGAAACGACCGAACCAACCTGTGGAAGTTACTTATTACTTCGTCGAATGGTTGCTCGATAAAGAGCCAAAGTGTAGCTGCAAAGTAACGAACGAGACGGGATTCCACAGTATCGTAATAGCATCGTTAACGCCATGTACGACATATACCGTGAAAGTGACGCCTTACATGAAACTCGTGGGTGGCTCGTACAGAGTTGTAACCGGTACAACTGGATTGAACGGTAAAATCATCAACGCTTTAATTTCCCGTTTTCTTCGTAATAAATACACCGGAAATGTCTTTAGCATCGCTGGCTACGAATCTGTTTTCCGATTTTTCTTATTCGAAATAACGGCGCTGTGCTTTTTTCACTTTTGCGGCGGGTGCAGCTTGCAGCGTGCAACCAAAAAGCTTATCTGAACATGGTCCAGTCCGGACTGTCGAAAGTTCGGATTGAAGAAAACGGTAGTTGCGGGTAATGCTGGTCGAATACGAATAAAGTCACTTCCGGTTCGCAGATCCGAGTTTACGGATTGTGGAAGTAGTTTGGGTAATCGAGGTTCGATTACTCATCGATTTGTTTTTCGTGAATTTCAAGCTGAATGCAAAATGGCGCGTTTAACATTGGCTCTACTTCCGGTTCAGAATGCCGCTGCTTGTGATATATGAGATAACTTTTTGCAACGCGTATTAGTGGGATTAGAGACGAATATTCTCAATTGCACACATCGACGGTAGGATTCCACGTTGAATGTTTTTTTTTCGCATCCTCGCAGTGAGCAACGACAATTTGAGTCTGAAGATCGTGAACCAAACAACGGACTCTATAAAGATAAGCTGGAACATGCCGGGCACGGATTGCGTCGCTTATTATCTCGTGAAAGTTTGTCAGACTCACATATGCAGCGAGGCGAATATCACGGAAACGACGTTTGTCAAAAGTTCGCTGAGCCCTTGTCTCACTTATTTCTTCAATCTCACGGTTTACGGAGGTGCGCACTCGTACGGAACTGTCAATACCACTGGAACGACGAATTTTCTCAGTGAGTGCCAAAATAATGCTTCCAGAACGCTGATCAAGGGTGAACGAGAAACGCTTGCCCATTTTTTTCATCATTGGCTCGAATGACGCGCAAATATTCCTAAAAAAATGTTGCTGGCGATATCAAAGAGATACACAGCTACAGTCACAGTTTTCATTTTTCATTTTTTTTGCATACGCAGCACCTGGCAAACCATCGTCGGCTTTAACGACGCCGGGACATCACGCTCTCGCGGTCTCGTGGCAGGAACCGATAGGTCATACATGCGCAAAGTTTTATCGCCTAACTTGGTCCCGAAACGGCAAAAGTCAAACCCAGGAGACAACGCGTAAGAGTGTGCAATTGACGAACGTGGAGTCTTGCGCTGTTTACGAGATCGTCATAAGTACAGTGTGGGACGGCGGCGAAAGTCAGCAAGAGAGGATTCTTTCGAAAATGACTCTTCCGGATGGTAAATAGCTCAAGACGCCGCAAAAATGATGATCAGTCGAATAAATTATAGTCAGCACGACGTTATCCCCCGATTCCCCCTTGATTTCGCGCAGAATCCTTCGCTGTGGTGTGGCAAAATAATTTCTTCGAAATTTCTTTGATATCTTTCTAAATTTACAACAGCGACGGACCCACCCTCGTCACTGCGAGAACCAACGATCGGAAAGAACGAAATATCGTTGAGATGGCTGATAAACACAAACGAGACAAACAACTGTGCTCCTATAACGCTCCGGGTAACCTGTACGGTTGACAAAACACTCGGCGAGGGTTACACATCGTCGAATGGAAGCGCCGAATATGAAATAGAAGCAGGAACGAAAAACTTTTCAATGATAACGACGATCGGGCAGCTTGGCGCGTTCACGAAATACGTTTGTCGCAGTTTCACGTCTAATATCGCGGGTCAAAGTGCGGACCAGAGCTTGCCGATTTCCGCGACGACCATGGAAGACGGTAAGAATCGTGTATCGTACGAATTTTTGAAAAAAAAAGCGAATGAAGACAATGAAAACGTCAAGGTCAAAGATAAAAAACTGCGATCTCTTCCTTTTCGAAAAAATCGGTCAACTTTGAAATCCCCGTGCAATGAAATATTCGCGATGTATACGTTTTTATAGTTCCATCGGCTCCCGAATTGATACCGGCGTTGCAGAGCAACGTGACGAACACGTCAATCACCCTAATGTGGAAGCGGCCGTCTCTCGTGCCGGGTATATTGAAGGAGTTCAGGCTGCAAATAATTTGGCAATACAACGTGCATCGTCCATCGTGGTGCGAGGGACCGAGCATAGAGACGCACAATTTGACAATACAAAATGGCGGCGCGACGGTCTTCGAGTACAAAGCGAGGCCGAAATCGCAATATCTGATCAAAATTCTCGCTGCAACCGGCGCCGGTTTGGGAAACGCGAGTAAAACCGAATTGTACCTGACGAGACCCGGAGCACCGAGCGAAGTGACGAAACTCTCGTGCGACATGCGCCCGAGCACCGTGGATCCGAATATACTGGACGTTACGGTCACGTGGGGTCCACCTTGCTTCCCGAATGCAGATACGATCGAATACTTTTCCATAATCGCTGTTGGCAATAGAGCGGGTTTTCCCCAGCACAAGTTCAACTACGTCGTAAATTACACGAAAAGTTCATGCATCGATGACACCTGCGCTGTAATTATCGACCACCTGAGAGAGGAACACACGTACGAATTTACCGTTTCTACCAAAGTCGGGGAGTACACCGCTCTTGGAAATTCCAGCAAATTGACCGTTGAATTACCAGCCGGAAGTAAGATATCAGTATCGTCATTGATGAACTAAAAAATTATGAAAATGCGATGAATTTTTAGTCCAACCGAGAAAAAATCTCGCTCGTCGATTGCAAAATCGCCTTTTTTCACTTTCTCCTCTTCTCATTATCGCGTCTCGTTTGAAAACATTCAAGTTCCACCGCCGCCCGACGAGAACTACACGAGTTTGATAAACATCGATCCCCTGAAAGCTCGGAGAACGGCGACGACAGCGACGATATTACTGCCGTTGTTTTCCGACAAAGGCGGCACGATACGATGCTATGCGATAATCGTCTCGAAGCTCGGCTGTAACAACGGTACTTTCGGCAGATGCAAGGACAACTCGTCGTGCCCACAAACAGCATCGTGGATCGAATCGAAGCTCGAGAATTTCGCCATACCTTACGAAGCTGTGAAATTCTGCTCCGATACTTATCCCTGTAAGTCATGAAAATTACCATTCACCAACATTTACAACATGCGAAATGTAAATGCGAACTTTTCGTCCAAAATTTTACGCCTCGATTCGTCCGAAAATGCGTCAATTGTCCATTATTTGCAGCGTACGTAGCCGATTACGGTCGTCTCAAGGCCGTTAAATTCGTTCTCGGCGAGGATACGGAAACGTGCCCGGAAATTTCGTCCAACAGAGATGAGCGTTCTTACTGCAACGGACCGCTGAATCCCGATACGTGGTACCACGTGAGAATGCGAGCATTCACGAACGGTGGATACAGAGACTCGATCGCCTTTACCGTCAAAACGAGTCAGTAGTTTATCGGAAAAGAAAATGGTCGCCGCAGGCTGCGGAACAAAGAGTAACTTCATTTTTTCAATCCACTTGACGTGTTTGCAGCCGCGGAGCTTCAGGTGGCGGTCGTAATCGGAACGATATTTGGAATACTCTTCCTCGGTATCGTCACAACGATGATGCTCCTCGTGCGAAAGTGTTCGCTGCAAGCGTGAGTAATTCGCATGCTTCTTTTTTTCAACAGTCGACGCTCTCGCATCGGCAGAAATAATCATAATCGTATAACGCAGATAGGAGAAAAGACAGTAGCGTAGAATCTTCGAGATTATCAGAGACGTCCGAAAGTTGCGTCTAAAAAAAGAAAACTACGCGCGAGAAGCAGGCTCGAGTTTGAAGAAAAATAATCAATAATTTTCCATCGCTCGCTCGCTCATTTCTGACTCGGGCTAGGCAAAGTACGTCACGATGAGGAAAAAAAAATGAACAAGGTCGCAAGTTTGTCCCAATGTTCTCCGGTGAGCTACTCCCCCCTCGAGCTTTCGCCGTTTCGTGATTACATTCCGTCTCGTGGGTTTTCTGTCTTCGTCGATATCCGTCTGCCTATCGCGTTTCGTCTCGTAGTAGCAGCGTAGAGCCAACAGCAGTGTCTCGACGCCTATAGTCCGCCGAACACGCTCCGCAACCGAAATACAAAACGAGGTTTATTTTAGTCACGGATTTTCTCGCATGACGTTGATCCAAGGTGCAACAACGACCCATTAAGCCTTATTTCTTCTTCTTCTTCTCTCTAACATTCAAAAAAAAACCGTGGAAAATACGCCACCGGGGAGCTACGGAGTTTTCGAAATTTTTCAAAAATGACTACGCCACCGGAATTCTGGAGGTCCGAGTCTACATTCGCTATATTTGCAAAGTGCGTATTTTCATTGGCGATATATCGCGCGGATGTACACTTTTTTTTTTGCGTTATCTGCGCGCTCCCAATTTTTTTTTTCCTCACTCAACGCGTATATTTACGCACCTACTCCGTAAAGAGCTGAGAAAAGGTACTTTCGTTGCGCGGTAGAAAAAAGGGCAAACGAAAAAACGAAATACGATAAGAAACAACGATCACGTGATAACGTGGAAAATACGCCACCGGGGAGCTACGGAGTTTTCGAAATTTTTCAAAAATGACTACGCCACCGGAATTCTGGAGGTCCGAGTCTACATTCGCTATATTTGCAAAGTGCGTATTTTCATTGGCGATATATCGCGCGGATGTACACTTTTTTCTTGCGTTATCTGCGCGCTCCCAATTTTTTTTTTCCTCACTCAACGCGTATATTTACGCACCTACTCCGTAAAGAGCTGAGAAAAGGTACTTTCGTTGCGCGGTAGAAAAAAGGGCAAACGAAAAAACGAAATACGATAAGAAACAACGATCACGTGATAACGTGGAAAATACGCCACCGGGGAGCTACGGAGTTTTCGAAATTTTTCAAAAATGACTACGCCACCGGAATTCTGGAGGTCCGAGTCTACATTCGCTATATTTGCAAAGTGCGTATTTTCATTGGCGATATATCGCGCGGATGTACACTTTTTTCTTGCGTTATCTGCGCGCTCCCAATTTTTTTTTTCCTCACTCAACGCGTATATTTACGCACCTACTCCGTAAAGAGCTGAGAAAAGGTACTTTCGTTGCGCGGTAGAAAAAAGGGCAAACGAAAAAACGAAATACGATAAGAAACAACGATCACGTGATAACGTGGAAAATACGCCACCGGGGAGCTACGGAGTTTTCGAAATTTTTCAAAAATGACTACGCCACCGGAATTCTGGAGGTCCGAGTCTACATTCGCTATATTTGCAAAGTGCGTATTTTCATTGGCGATACATCGCGCGGATGTACACTTTTTTTTTTGCGTTATCTGCGCGCTCCCAATTTTTTTTTTCCTCACTCAACGCGTATATTTACGCACCTACTCCGTAAAGAGCTGAGAAAAGGTACTTTCGTTGCGCGGTAGAAAAAAGGGCAAACGAAAAAACGAAATACGATAAGAAACAACGATCACGTGATAACGTGGAAAATACGCCACCGGGGAGCTACGGAGTTTTCGAAATTTTTCAAAAATGACTACGCCACCGGAATTCTGGAGGTCCGAGTCTACATTCGCTATATTTGCAAAGTGCGTATTTTCATTGGCGATATATCGCGCGGATGTACACTTTTTTTTTTGCGTTATCTGCGCGCTCCCAATTTTTTTTTTCCTCACTCAACGCGTATATTTACGCACCTACTCCGTAAAGAGCTGAGAAAAGGTACTTTCGTTCCGCGGTAAAAAAAAGGGGAAACGAAAAAACGAAATACGATAAGAAACAACGATCACGTGATAACGTGGAAAATACGCCACCGGGGAGCTACGGAGTTTCGAAATTTTTCAAAAATGACTACGCCACCGGAATTCTGGAGGTCCGAGTCTACATTCGCTATATTTGCAAAGTGCGTATTTTCATTGGCGATATATCGCGCGGATGTACACTTTTTTTTTTGCGTTATCTGCGCGCTCCCAATTTTTTTTTTCCTCACTCAACGCGTATATTTACGCACCTACTCCGTAAAGAGCTGAGAAAAGGTACTTTCGTTGCGCGGTAGAAAAAAGGGCAAACGAAAAAACGAAATACGATAAGAAACAACGATCACGTGATAACGTGGAAAATACGCCACCGGGGAGCTACGGAGTTTTCGAAATTTTTCAAAAATGACTACGCCACCGGAATTCTGGAGGTCCGAGTCTACATTCGCTATATTTGCAAAGTGCGTATTTTCATTGGCGATATATCGCGCGGATGTACACTTTTTTTTTGCGTTATCTGCGCGCTCCCAATTTTTTTTTTCCTCACTCAACGCGTATATTTACGCACCTACTCCGTAAAGAGCTGAGAAAAGGTACTTTCGTTGCGCGGTAGAAAAAAGGGCAAACGAAAAAACGAAATACGATAAGAAACAATGATCACGTGATAACGTGGAAAAACGCCACCGGGGAGCTACGGAGTTTTCGAAATTTTTCAAAAATGACTACGCCACCGGAATTCTGGAGGTCCGAGTCTACATTCGCTATATTTGCAAAGTGCGTATTTTCATTGGCGATATATCGCGCGGATGTACACTTTTTTTTTGCGTTATCTGCGCGCTCCCAATTTTTTTTTCCTCACTCAACGCGTATATTTACGCACCTACTCCGTGAAGAGCTGAGAAAAGGTACTTTCGTTGCGCGGTAGAAAAAAGGGCAAACGAAAAAACGAAATACGATAAGAAACACCGATCACGTGATAACGATCGCTTCGTGTCGCCAGTTGATTTTTGGTCTCTGTTTTTGTTTTGAAACGTCGTTGCAAAAAGAAGTATCGATGATTTTTCCGTCTTGGCTACTCTGTTCGCCATCGACGTTGGAATCTTTGTTTTTTTTCCGTTTTCGTTCGAAACAAAATTCCCACTCTGTTTACGGATTTTTAGTTTTTCGCGCATCGCAGTGTGCTGCGGCGTTTTTTGCATTCAGACATGTCTGGTTCGCCCGTACCAGCTCCATTCACGAGGCGAAAATTCATCGCTCACTGTCAACAGTTGGCCGACAATCCGGGAATGCTCAGCAACGAGTATCAACTGTTGCAGACACTCAGCGTCGATCTGCAAATGCCGACGAACGCGGCGTGCCTGCAGGCAAACAGAAAGAAAAATCGATACACCGACATACTGCCTTGTAAGACTAGAAAAAAAAAGAAACAGCGTAAAGAAAACGAACGTAAAAATTAATATGGAACGTCATTTCGCAGACGATTTTTCCCGAGTCAAGCTGGAAGTGATCGACAACGATCCAAACACGGATTACATCAATGCGTCCTTCATAAACGCAAGTCTTTGAAAAAATATACATCTCCCTTTTCGCTCTCCCCAAAACCAGCTCGTTCACTTTTTTCAACGTCGTTCCTCGTAAAATATTCAGGGATTCAGCGGCAACGAGGATTACATAGCTTGCCAAGGCCCAAAGGAAGAGACGACCTACGATTTCTGGCGCATGATCGATCAGTACAAAGTTAAAATAATCGTGATGCTCACTCAGCTCGTCGAAAAAAACAAGGTTTGTTCGCGTGTTTCTCTTCGCCGTTTCCTCCCAACGTTTTGGACAGTTGAGCAAAGGATTATTTCACCCCTTTCAGGAAAAGTGTCACCAATACTTTCCGACGATCAGGGAAACATTCACCTATGAAAATATGTCGATCAGATGTACATCGGAATTGGATTATCGAACGTATACGCACAGAACGTTGGTCCTTCAAAAGGTTTGTGGAAAGTTTTGTCTCGATCGACCGCAAAAATTGGTACGGCAATTACGAGGAATTGGCTATTATCGGGACAATTAATCTTTCATGTTCCTCGAAAATTGAAGGAGAATGAAAAAAGGACCATCATACATCTGCACTTCAAAGACTGGCCGGATCACGACGTGCCCGAAGACTTTGATCCGATGATTAACTTTTGTCAAGTTATGCGTCGGCATATGCAGGCTAATCCAGGCCTCGTCGTCGCGCACTGCAGGTATGCGTAACGATGTATACGTACGAATCATTGTGACACTTGATTCATCGTCCGCGATTGTAACGCGATTGTCTTTCGGATTTATTTACTGAAATTCTTTTCAGCGCTGGCATCGGCAGAACCGGCACGTTAATTGCCATCGATATATTGTTGCAACACATCAAAGAGAATAGAAAACTCGATGTTTTCGGCACGGTTTACAGGTTGAGACATCATCGAATAAATATGGTCCAACGAGAAGTAAGTTTTCATTTATGCAAAATGGATTCACCGATACACCTTTTTTCATCGACCAAACGCGAAAAAACACGAAATTTATCGCAATTGTTTATCATATTCTTCAACGAATGCTTCGACACTCCCTGTTCCACGAGAATTTCGCCAATTAACCGGTGCATTTTATTTTCAGAGTCAATACGCTTACATCTACAATTGCATTAGACAAGTACTGAAAAATCCTTACTTCTCGAAAAATTGTAAGCATATCAATTTACACGCAAATTCAAGTATCTTCGTTGCAAGTACACATATACGTGTGTATGTATGTCAGGATGTGATGAAAAAAGTCGACTCTTTTTATTAGCAAGCTAGAAAGCCGTAATTTTTTAAAATTTTAAATATTCCTCCAAAAGGATCCTGCGGTTGGCGCATTTGACGTCAATTTTGCTTTCAATTTTTACGGAAATAATTCCGGCTGTGATATTTTCGTATTTTTTTTTTCAACGACTTTGTCGCAAAGGACAGCAAACGTTCCACAAAATTCGTCACAGGCCGGGGGAGCGTAAATCGCCTTTAATTAAAAATCCGACATTTACGGGGGAAAACGAGTTTCGATTTTTTTTCAACATGCATATACGCACATTTGTATGTGTACGTGTGTACACGTATATTTATGCAGAATCTTTAAAAATATGTGTTTTTCTTTTCGTAAATTTTCAGACAAACCTCCGTCCGTCGATGCAATCTTCGACACAAATTCGCAAAAAAAGAAAGAGGCTTCGAATTCGAACACGAATCTAGTCAGCAGCCTCGAAACTCGTATGTAAAATTCCGTCAGCCATCTGGTACTAAAAAAAAAGAAAAAGCAGTTTTCGAAAAAATCCGGAACTCCGCGACAAAAGACCGATTGATGGAATGAAAAAAAATAATCTATATTATCACAGCCAAGTACTTTAACACGGTAGAAATAACGCAAGTTTCTTTTGTACTCCAGAATGAGAGCGAACGACATTCTGAAACAAACGAAACAAAAAAAAACCCAAAAATCATTAACGAGGTATGCGCATATTGTTCAAATCGCTTCGAGTGTCTTGCTTCGCTTTGTTCGTTTCGTTTTTATTGCCCTTTATTGTCCTTGTCCGTCCTCAACGTGTGTCCGTCGATCACAGGCTCTTTTGTGTAGAACAAAAGAAATACTCAATTATTTGGCTTTCCGTCTCGTGCGCTCTGAAAATCAATGTCTTCAGCGTCAGATGAATCAACGTGAATCTTCCACTCAACGTTATTTTTGCATTTTCACAGTGAAAAAGAGCAGTTTTTCAACGTCTGTCGATTCAGCCGAGCCGATTTGTCAAACATCCCCGGAATTCCCATCGCCGTTGTGTTATCCCTTGAACGGTACGTTATTCGCAAAAAAAAAAACTTATCGGATACCTCGTGGGAAAAGAATATTATATCGAGAACGTGAGAGGACGAAAATGAGTATTTTTTAAATCGCAGAGGTTTTTTTTCACGTCTCAACTTTGTACCAGAGAGTTTGTATTCTTCTAGTATCGAGATCACGTAAAACGACATGTTGCATTTTTTGGAAATTTATGAACGAGATAAATGCATCGGAAAAATAAAATTTGTAGAAAAATTGTAAAAAAATCGTTCGTAATTTACATATATATCAATGTTTGTTTGTTCAAAGGCCTCAGGTGTGCGAAATCGACGGGTGCAATCAACACGAGGCCGTGCGAAAAACCTTTCGGTAAGCCACGATAAAAATCAACCACCATTCAAAATTCGTCTCTTACAGTAATTCATTAAGCCGGGAAAATAAATTTAATTTTCTTTAATTTTCTTTGCCGCTCAACTGACCATGAATTTTCTACATTTGTAACGAGACGCCCTCGCGAACGATTCATTGAAAACCCGTTCCTTCAGTTTGATGCGTCACTATCGAATGTACGATTTTTTCAATCGTTTTAAAATTTCGAATTACATTAACATTATTTTCTTTCAAGATTTCGATTTAAGGCGATGTGTTACATCCGTAAATCGAAGCTTAGAAAGATTCTTAGGCAAAATCTATCAATCCGATCGGTTTGAAATTTGCTGTGAGTATTTTGTGACATAGCCCGGAGGGACTGACGATTTTAGAATTTCGAAATTTTGAAAATTATTGCACTCTACAAAAAAATTTGTTTGCAAAATTTCGAAATTGTGAAATCGTCATTCCCTCCGTGTTGTGTCACTAAATACTCACAAAAAATTTCAAATCGATCCGATGCATAGATTTTGCCTGAGAATCTTTCTAAATTTCGATAGGGGAGGGGGTATCCCCCATGGCCTTAACGACACGTAGGCGCCAAGTTTTTTCGCGTTCCATTTGTTTTCCTCGCTGAGGAATCTATCCTATTATTTCATCCATGTTTTTTCCAAAAGGTCGATACAACACCCACGATCATCCAATTTCCAACATCATCGACAACGCACCAGAGTATCGAGATAGCGACATAAGTTTCGACGTTACTGAATCCGAGGGATCCACGACATCGCTGTACGAAAATATGCAGCCGCTGTTGCGTTCGAAATCTGCTCAAATATTCGCTCGGGAAGAAGACACATGCGATATTCAAAGTACGCTAGATCCGCGCTATTTTTTCCTCGACTAATCGTCCTTTGCTTCAAACGAGTGAACCTTTGAATCTTAATTCTCTTAATACTTTCACAGATCTCCTGGAACACGACACAACATTATGAAAATCATTAAGCAGGACCCAAAGTTCGCATCACGATCTTTCATCGATTCGTCAAAGTACCGGAAAACGTGTGATAAATAAGTATTTTATAGAAAAAAAAACAATTACACTGACAAAAGAAAAGTGCGAAGGAATATACGAGTGTGCTTCCGAATATTATCGTATATAAAGTTCATCGAAAAAAGTATTTTTCCACATCGAATTGTACATAATTGAGATATTCGTTGAAAAATCGTAATCCATGAACGTTGCTTCGCGGAATGAGGACTGATACAGCGCTGAACGTTAATTGATTCGTATGGATTGTATATAAAAAATATTGTATTAGATTAAGAAAACATTGATTGGTCCGGGGAACGATCGATCTGAGCATCATTGTCATTCTGCCATTGTTTAGCCAATAATGAAGCAATTTACGTTGCTTTTTGCCATTTTTTTTTCGCATCGTTACAAATCAATCATTGCTGCTCTTTGGAATAATTTACAGAATAATCATTAAACATTCATTCCAATTCACACTCTTCGGTTTTAATGTAAAACGTTAGGGGTAGTATTTTCTCGTTAAGACCTACATGTATGAGAAAAAAAGAATATACAATTTGTAAATACGAAGATAATCAATAACGATATTTGGTGGAATAATCTTTGGGCGATACGACGAGACCTCGTCCCTTCCTGGCTCCTCTGTAAACGGTCTCTATGATATCGATCATTTCCTGCTTGTCCTCCAGCGTCCAGTTAATTTTGTTATTGTTGCCTGTACCCAAATCGATCATTATATGCTTATTTCTGAAGAAAAACATCACGGTACAGGGATCGTACAATTCGTACCTGTAAGAAAAAGGAAATACAAAAATGAGTAAGGAAAATCCTATCGCTACATGAAAGATTTGATACACGTATACGCCGTACATTTTGTTAAAATCGGGCACTTCGGTGATATCAACGAGGTAAATAACAGCAAAATTCTTCACTTTTTCAGCAATATTGTACAATACTTCGTCCATCTTCATACACATGGGATCCCAATCGTGTCCAAAACGAATGACCTGAGTGAAGAGAATGCATTGAAGATAATCTCAATTACGGTATACGTATTGAAATGATTAATTTCATAGAAACATTACGAAAATTATTCTTATTGTTGACAAATGATAAAAGTGAGGTTATGAATGGTGTTTTTTACCACAACGCGATCTTCCTCTGATAATATAGCTTGATCGACTTGCCAACCGTTGTGGAGATGAGATAGCATATAAGACATCTTTAATACTGTTTAATTGACCTGTTTTTTCAAAAATAAACATTAATTACTGCACGACAGTAATATAGCTAATCCATCGCAGTACGGGACAGAAATGTTTATGCCGCGTCTCTCTCCCTCTCTCCTCCTACCAGCGCGTCGCGCGCAGTCAACTCTCGAACCACCTCAAACTCGCAACTGCGCAGGCGCGTTTGGATATAGGCTGCACAGCAGCGCCCTCATCAAATGGGGCGCCTTTTGGATGCCCCGCTTGTTCCTCATTTCGTTACCAAGCACACACGACGACGCACACACCTCACAACACATATCACGTTACAAAAATTGAGTTCTTGTATCAGCAAATACCGGCCTAATCGTGAATATACATCAACAGAATTGTTCAAGCATCACTCCGGAATGCTATGTACACTCGCTGTATCTCTACACACCAGAGAATTGCATTGAATAACTCGTTTGTTTAGAGCGAATGTGCGTTTATGTCATCATATCAGTATCAGAAAACGTTCGGGATCAGTGGCGTGCCGTCCTCTTCCGCGAAAGAAAAAAATAGTAAACGACTTGAGTGAAACAAAAAAAGTGTATCAATAATTTGGAAAAACGCTATTCGTCGTATACGCTTTCCTCTTGCCGTTAAAGTTTCGACCAGTGAAATCGTGAACGAAAACTCACATTTCCTCGCGAATCGGTAGGATTCCATCGGAAATGTCTCTTACGTCGAGAAGAAAAAGAAACGAGAAAAACGAAATTATGGTTTCGTCGGCTGACATAAACACAGCAAAGAAGGAATCGTACGACGGCAGGGCGGATGAAATAAAAATTGCTTGGAAAAGCTCGCTCAACGTGTAAGTATACGATCAAACTAATGTATACAGAAGCGACCTTGAGCCATTCCATCGCGCATTTTAGCACAATGTAAACGATCGGAATATTTTTCTCATAAATACGAAATATATTAACCGTAATTTCTTTTTCCAGGCTACCGCTGGGTCCTGCCTCCTCTTTGCCACAATATCCCTTACCTCCGGATTTGAAATTGGCTCTCGAGGTCCCTAAAGACGATCCGAAACTCACCGACCCCGCGAAACAGTACATGAAGATCTTACCGTGCTTGAAGGACTTCAAACAAATAAAGCCTAATCATTATTGGTTTTTGATGAAATTACTGCTATATCTGGATCATTATCAATGCATGATAGATATGGAACAATACACTTTGTACAGTCAAAAAATCATTCCGTCCAAGTATACCAAAAACAGCTTCGTTATATCCGTGCCTGGTTTGTCGGAGGACAGACCCTCCGTGAGGCCCAGAGATATCGTCATAATAACCGAAGTGGACGGAAACAATTCTTGCGTCTGCGAAGTTACTCTCGTCGCTGAAAAATATATTACCACCAAAGCGCGCACGCCGTAAGTCTCGCTTTCCTTTGCAATTTATTTCTAAGCAAAGTACTTTGCGCAACTGAGAATTTACCGTTTTTTACAATTGGTTCGAAACTTCTGTTCGACGATGAGAATTGTTCTCAATTCATAGAATTTTGTAAAAATTCTATTTATAGAATTTATTTATGTAATTTATAGAATTTATAGAATTTTGTAAAAATTCTATAAATTGAGAAAAAGTTTTTGCAGATATTTCACAAAGTTTGTACCAAACTTCACGAATAACCTGTTTTTTCTACAATTTTTTTTTTATTCTTACAGGTTTCTCAATAAAACGACAGCCGACCAACGGTTCAATATTTATTTTCTCTATCCGGCGTATTGCTACGATTGTACTCACTTTGCCGTAGACAGAGTGGTTCAATATAATTTGTTGCCCGTACTCTTTCCGACGAATGGACCCACCAACAAAATACAGAAACAACAGTGAGTCCGTCGCTTGTTTCACCCGATATAATTTTCATCGGTATTATTCAGTCGTTTATCGATTATTCACTCAATCGGTGGAAAGTTTGATTTATCAGCTCAAACTCGCGACCCTTAACATATTCGTATTAATATTCGATATGGAAAAATACGATTCGTATCGATTTTCTCCAAATATTATGAAACAGTCATATATAAAAAAAAAAACAACAATTTGGAACAGAAAATTTTGACAAAAAGCAGTCAAAAATCGTCACAAACTTCATAAATGTCCTCGCGTTGTCGTAACTGTTGATCGTTTTAGCGTAATGCGCCAAGAATAAGAGAAAAGGGACAATCGTGTGTGGCAAGAAAAATCGACGACCGGGTCACGATCAACTTTGCAGGGGACACTGAAAATTGTTGTTTTTTTCTTTCGTTGCAATATTTCCGCCGCTTGCCAGCGAATTCTGCGCTTTCGTTGTCTCGAAAGCCTCGATCACTAATCGAGTCGATGATTTTTCGTAACGTCCGAATTATAGACAGCTCACATGGAAGAACGAGAATATCGCCAGCAATCCGGAACAGCAACAAGCCGTGATGCACATTTTGGCACGCACAGCTTTTCCCGCGCCTTACATCCTGTTTGGTCCACCCGGAACTGGAAAGACATCGACGTTGGTCGAAGCGATTGTTCAGGTAAGTCTTCTTATCCTTTTTTCAATCTCAAATCATCAGGCCAGCGTTAACTTGTTTTTTTTTTCCATCCAGATCCTAAAGAAGAATTCTTCGAATCGCATTTTAGTTTGCACACCGTCGAACGCGGCGGCTGACGAAATTACCTTAAGATTGTTGAAAAACGCCGTTAGTGCTCACAGCATACACCGAATGTACAGCATGTCGAGAGACGGGTAAAGAAAGATTGATAATTACACATTAAACAGCGAAGGTTCAATTTTTTCAGACTCAAAACGATCGTTAACGTCACGTTTTTTTTTTTCCAATCGCAGCAAAGACATCAGCGACCCCCTCAAAGCCTGCTCGAACTTTGCCGAGGACAGCTCCTTGTACATATCGAGGGACATTTTGGTAACAAAGAAAATCGTCATTACGACATTGCTGACGTGTCATCGGTAAGCAAACAAAAAAAATAGGAAAAACCGCACGAAACGCGAACGTGGCGATGAGAATTTTTTCACGATAGAACGGCTGAAAATTTGTATCGCTTGTTTCGCGAATTAGATTAACCGGATACAATCTACGTGAAAATCACTTCTCCTACGTCTTCGTGGATGAAGCTGGCCAAGCTACGGAACCGGAAACTCTGATACCGTTCTGTCTATTGAGCAGCAATCGTGAGAGTCACAGGGGGCGAGTTCACGGACAAATTATCATTGCGGGCGATCCCAAACAACTCGGACCGAGTATTCAGTCAAGAATTGCCGAACCTCTCCTCGGTAAATCGAACTTTATTTCTTTTCTCATAATTCTGGCTAAAAAAAATGACGCGACAATAAGCGGTAAACGCGATAAAAGGGACAGAACTGTTTTTTCAATATATTCAACGAGTAAATAGCGAGCGAAAAGAGCTATGAAATTCAATCAGCTTGGTTTTTGATTCGTAATTAAGAAAGAATATCTTTGCCGAGTAATATGTATTCATGAATGAGTGAAAATATTCGGACTTTTATTCGCAATTTTGCGAGAAAACTTTGTCCGAAATCGAAAGAGTCGTTGAAATGATTTTGAAACCAAAGCTAATTCGCACATTTTTCGCGTCTGCAGGCTTGTGCTTTGTTCTTTTCCCTTTTTTCGTCAAAAAATCAACAGACTCGCAACGATACTCGGATGAAACATTCGATTTAGCGATAAAGCACTAATGTGAGTTTGGTTTCGATTAAAAATTGCAGGTTGCTCGATGCTCGAAAGACTGATGGATTGGGATATTTATCGAAAAGACGCCAACAACAAATTCAATCCGTCTTACGTGACGAAACTCGTACAAAATTATCGCTGTCATCCGGCGATTCTTCACATACCGAATATACTGTTTTACGACGGCGAGTTGAAGGCTTGCGGTGGTGATCACACGAAAAGAGCGATCAATTGGAAGAAACTACCGACGGCGAATTTCCCCGTGATTTTTCACGCTGTCGAAGGAAAGGAGGGAAGAGATCCGCATTCGCCGAGGTGAGTTGAAGAGACTCGACGATTTCAACGCGTCGCGAGGATCATTTCGGCCATGAATCTTGTCTTTTTTTTTATCGATCGCGTGCACTTATCGCGCCATCGTGATGAGAAACTTCGCGTTGACCTTTAATGTCCTTTTTACAGTATCTACAATTCCGACGAAGTGAAGGTCGTAATATCGTACGTGAGAGACCTTTTGCAGTCGAAGCTAGGCGGCAGGGTCGTACAGCAAGATGAGATTGGTATCGTAACGCCGTACAGACTGCAGCGAGACAAGATCCGCGAGGAATTGAAGAAAAACGATTGGGGCGGCGTGGCGATCGGTACTGTCGAAACATTTCAGGGCCAGGAGAAAGACGTTATAATAATGTCGACCGTTCGTTCCGTCGTGTATTTTGACAAAGAACGAGTTCACATTGGATTTTTGTCCAACCCCAAGGTAGATAATAATTCATCCACTAACGCGTATTATTATGGTATATCGATTGAAGGGTCTAAACAAACATTTTTTCGAACCACCCTAATCGCTGAAAGGGGCGGGCGCGTGATATTGCCTGAAACTTTGGCAATTAACGAGTCTTTGCGGCTCGGTCGGTAAAAAAGATACAAGAACACTTCTCCCCTCGTAATTTCATCCCGGACATAGCTCGAAATTTTTAACATCGAGTTTTCGGACATTGCGTGTCGTATAAAGGATATTTTTGGCAAAAAATCACAACGTTCCTGGATCTTTATCTCGTCACGTAGGTCCGAAGAATTTTCTAGAATTGTAGCGAGCGCAGCTATGTAGATGTGCAAAAAAATCGTAAAGTTCAGTAAAATTCAGGAAAATTATACCGAATTATTGCAACAAGACGGGAAAAATTGTGTCGCGATCGCAAAATGTCCGAATCATCAAATTCTGCTTGAGCCCGGAGAAAGAGAGATCCTCATGTTACGAACGTTTTCAGAGATTCAACGTGGCTCTCACGAGAGCCAAAGCGCTCCTCATCGTCGTTGGAAATCCCATTGTTCTTCAAGTCGACGATTGTTGGCGAGATTTCATATGTTATTGCGTTGAGAACGGAGCGTGCAAGGGTTCGGAATTTCTCCTCGATCGTTGCATCAAACGTTCGAAGATGCGTCATCTTATGGGTAAAAAGCACGTGCCCGTGCCCATGTGGGATCCGAACGTGGCTCTTCAAGCCGTCGAAGAAGCGCCAATCGTGAAAAGAGCATTTACGCTTCCGCAAAAGGACGACAACCGAAGGAGACGATTGCCGCGAGAGAAATCCGGCCACGATGATTTTCTCACCGACAATTCCGATTATCTCGATAATTCGGAATCCGGTATGTAGTTTTTCTGCAAAATTTATTCTGTACTTGGCCAACAAAAGTTTCGCGATCTCGGCAAAGAAAAAAGCCGCTTCATTTTCAGAGATACAAATTAAAATTTGAAAAAAGCATATTGAAAACGTCAACCAAAGTTTCTCTTAGTTACAACTACAAATTCTCCATCTTTTATAAAGCACATTGTTGGACCGAGCAAATTGAAAGTACATACAACTTGTAATTCTTTTGCGAAAAGAAAAAAAAACGAATGATGATCTTAACGCTCTTTGCTTCACTTTTGTCTCCTCTGAAGATTCGTTCTGGGAACGTTTGATAAACTTGGAGATCAAGTCCGAGACGGATGATTTTTCCATAGAAGATGATGAAGACGATGAGGAGGCTGAAGACGACGAATTCGAAGTGAAGGGAATTTTTTCCGTCGAGGATGAATCTCAAGGTTCCGAGTCGATCTCCGAGCCCAGCGAGAAACTGAAAGATTCCGACAATTCGTGGGAAACTTGCAGCAGCTCAGCGACGACTGATTAATTCGCCAGCGAAAAGTCGTCGAATTACGAGACTGTCGAGAATAAGTCACGAGTTGACGGCACTTTGGTGCAATAATATCTTTTTCTTTGATTCAAATACGAAAGTTTAAGCAAGAGTCATGATGATTTTTACGAGATTTGATAAATCGGCTTTCCACGAGCGTTCGAGAGCGATTTTTATGTAGAGGATATATTTTCGCACCAAAGGCACACGGGATGCGCCTAAATACCAAATACGAGAGTTCAATCTTGCAGAGATGAGAAAAGTGATCGTTGACGATTCCCTCTCGTTCTCATTGGAGGTTGAACAGTCGAAATACACGTTTAAGATTGTTACCAATTATTTACGTTACCAAGTAAAAATATGATTGACTATAAAACAGCGACTCTGGACAGTCGTTCGATCGCGTAAAAAGCAGATTTCTTCCGTACGTTTTGTTTTCTTTTTACAAGCACAAACATGCTTCATACGTCTGGTTTAAAGTTTCTTCTTCATTCTAATCGATAGTGATAACACCTCTTGGGGGATATATCTGTGATAATGTTAACGATATTTAATTTGCTCTTGCATTATGATACTTTGATTTCGTTTTTTGTCCCCCTCTTTAAAATTAATGATAATCGATGGTGCCTATTTATACTTTTATAACTTGACCAGGCTTCATTGGAACGAAACTTGATCCGAATTCAATAGTGACTGTAATAACACACTTATTGAAATGAGATAAAAATGACAATGGACAGTATTAAATCGGAGCATTGTGAGATTATTGTTCGATTCGCTTATAAGATTCGTCAATGATTCGGAATAAATATATTTATTTTAAAATATACATTCGTCATCATTTCTTCCGTCTTCGCATTTTGTATCCACATTACCTGCGGGACCGACTCTGAAAACGTCAAATTGTTTTTAAAAAGCGTAAAAAACAACGCAAGCGATGGGAGTTCTCCGGTGATTTTAGCGAAAAAGGGTTCAAGGAAGCAAAGATTACGAGTTCAATTATCGTCGTTTGAAAATATTGACAAAAAAAGAGAATTGACTCGCGTAGTCGTAGTCCCGTCGTCTTATATCTTTTACCGACCGAGTCACTCAGTACTTATATATATGTGTGTATACATACATCGGCAATTTCACAAGTAGGTTATGTTTATGCTTGTTTTCATGGTTTCGAAAATCTTGGAGACAATTGTCTCGAAAAAAGTGCGTAGAGTTCGCAAGTCTCGTCGTCTTGTGCTGAATAATTTGACCGTAAAAATAAAAGTATATCCTTCGTGATCAAGCTATTAATATAAAATTATATGAGTAAATCATTGCAATTTATATTTCGTCTTTAGAAAATTTCCCGTACACTATTATTTCTTCCATTTCTTTCGTCAAAAGGGTGGATATTTTTTTCGAAAATGCCGAATGACAGGCAGCATGAAAGAGTTTCAAAATTTGTCATTGTTTATGATATTTCATTATTGTTCATATATTTCAAGTTTCCGAAATAGTAGTTTCTATGATGTTAACATTTTTTATTTGCGCAAAAGAACTCGTATTTTCTGAGGGAAATATGAAGTAAAGTTACATGAGTGACGCAATTGTAAGAGAAGACATGGATGTCGGAGAAAAAGAAGGAGATTCCGGGATGGAGAGTGTTCCGGAAAACGGATTTAATATCGTGGATTTCCAAGATTTGGACAAGTCTGATCTGGACGCCATGAAAGGAGATACCGTCGGCGACACGGTTTACAGCAGTAAATGGATCTTAAAAACTCTCATCTCATTTTCCAAGGTTTCTTCCATAAACAAAGTTTCCAACGCTCTGAATTTCCAAATAACTTGGAAGGAAGATTAGAGAAGAGTCGCGGCAATCTGCTGTAACTCGAGATAAAGAAGTTTCACGACTTATTCACAGATTTCCGAGGGAAAATTATCAGAAATTACAGAGAGCGATCTTTGCACCCTCTGGGACATGACTGCGGAAAAGGATGTTGTATATTTTCTGATGGAAAACGATTTTTTGAAAATCGCCGAATGTATTCTGAAAATCTCGCAAGATCCGAGATTAACGGTACAGAGCGAGCTATTTTTTTTTTGTAACGTCTCGAAGGATGTTTGAATCTAGCGTGCCTTTTTTTGTCTCACGATTTTAGGAAATAATCCTCGGCGTTATCGCCAATATGTGCTGCGATCCGACGGTACTCGAGGCGTTAGCGACCGCCGATGATCTGTTATCTATTATTTTTGGACTTCTCTCCACTGACGATACAGAGACGCTCGTACAGATTTTGAGACTGCTGCAGATTTTCGTTTGGGATGTGCGCAAAAATGTTGAATCAAAATGGTTGCAGCGTTTAAAAAATTGCGAATTTCTCGGTGACGGTATTTCCTTTATTCTGCAAAGCTCGACAAACGGTAAATCGCGATTATTCTGCAGCTTTTTACATTTTTCGGCGGAAACTTCTAAAATTGTGCAGGGAATCTTATAAATTGTTTTTTTTTAACGTAATTGAATCAGATTTTTTCGTTTACTTTGGTTTCATACCCATGAGTCTATACGTGTTTTCATCATTTTAATTATACAGGTATTCTACGATAAAAAAAACGACCTTTATCAATTTTCAGAGAATCTTCTAACCTCGACGGTAGATTTTGTGCAATCAATTTCCAACATTTCATTGCCGGACGACGGTTTTTTGCTCAGCGATCTCATGAAAATCGATCAGCTCGTCCCAGCTCTGGTGGAATGTTTTTGCCAACTGATACCAGAGGACGACGTGAATTTTACCCGATGCGAATTTAAATTTATCGAAAACTGGCTCGCGATATTCTCCAACATGCTGCGATCGAAGGCCGACGTTGTTTCGAGCGAATTTAACGACGAAATTGTTGAAAAATTGACGAAAATTCTTTCGAAAATATTACAGCCTTACACACATTCCGGCAACCTGTTTCCGCTCGACGGGAGACTCGCCACGTGCATTCACGACTGCGTCGAGATGACATCGTGGTTTCAGCGAAATAACAAAAATCGTACAGATGCAAAAGTAGTCTGTGTAATCGTTACGATTATGCACGAGCTTCGTTCGGGTACGAAAAACATACAAAACCGAAAAAATGTTCTCTGCAAAATTTCACTTTCTTTACCAAAAAAACGTCACAGACAAAAAAATTGCGAGATACATTTTTTTTCAAAAACATTCTTTTTTTTTATTTCTCATCTTATTGCTCGTATAGATGATTCGTTTTTTCTACGCAGCGATAAAAACAAATTCAGAAGCCTGCCGGATTGTCGATATGGACGAGGCGAAAGAACTTTCCAGTTGCACGGAGGAGTTTTGTCTTGAAACTTTGCGGACGTACGAGGAGAATGAACTGATGAGTATTTTCCATCTGTGTCACCAAGATGTCATCGAATGTTTGATGGACGTTGCGGAGGAATACTCACAGAGGGCTCCCGACGCAGTAGCCAAACTCTTACGAATCGAATGTCTCAGTCTCAATCGATAATTACTCGTGCGATGGGACAAGCACAAAAATACTCTCCGGAGAATTATGATACTGATAAAATAATAATAATAATAGAATTGAAGAAAAATAAAATCAGATCGTTTTAGAAATGCGGTTAAATAGAATTCTTGAATTTAGAGAATGGGTGAAGAAAGATGACTGAAGATACGTTTAAAAGAAGAGATAGGACGAGACGCAAACGCAAACGCCGAAAGACAGAGAGAGAAAGGGTTTGAAAAGATTCAAATGCCGTATCATAGAGGAAGAGAGATAGCGAAGATCGAAAGAACGATATACCGTAGAAGATACTGTAGATGTGGAAGATAATTGAAGAAACGGAGAAGCATATATTGGTGGAAGGAAAAAGGCGAAAACAGAGGGAAAAAATGTGGGCAAAATTACGCAAACACTTTGAGAGTATGGGAAAAAGTGATGAAACAAAAGGGAAGGCACGTTAGAGAGCAAAATCACAACGAAGAGAACAGCAGAAAGAAAAACAGTTGCAACGGGGAAGAGAAGTGGAGTGTTGTACGATTGACCATTAATTTTGTAAAAAGTTTTTAAAAAAACGAATAAAATTCTTTATGTACAGTATTTTGGGAGTGATATCCAGAATTTCGTGTGAATGTGAATGAAAAACACTGAAGCTGTCCGCGAGGGTAAGAAAAAGAGTACATAAATTCGATGCAAAATTTGCTTTAAAATTGAAGCATAAATTAACAATAGATGTTCTATTTTAGGAAAGTTTTACATCGATGTGATTTCGAAATCATTTATTCAATTTATCAAAAATACAGTGAGCATCGAATTATGTATCGAAAGTTCCGTTGGTCGGAAATTTGAATTTGTTACCAACTCAATTCCGATGCTGGAGAAGCGTCGAAACATTTGTCTCTAGAGATACTTTTCTAGCTGGAAGTACTTTTTCACGCAAGTAGCAAAATTTACGATGTGATATAAAAAATGAGAATGAGAGAGATAATCAGATCGATTTAGTCGACGATTGACGGTTCATAAGGCGCCGTCCGGCAGCGCGGTTGGC
Organism: Heteropelma amictum; assembly: GCA_959613375.1. Taxonomy (NCBI): domain Eukaryota; kingdom Metazoa; phylum Arthropoda; class Insecta; order Hymenoptera; family Ichneumonidae; genus Heteropelma; species Heteropelma amictum. The sequence continues at coordinate 4,449,592 of OY390721.1, read as the reverse complement.
AGCCATGTTCTTATTATCGAACGTACTGTGGACTGACCCCTTGGCGGAGACAAAAAACTCGAGCCAACGTGGATAGAGTCATCTTTGTTCCTTTAGCTGTACAAGCCACGACGTTAAAATTTAATTTCACGTTTATAAATGTTCATGATAAAATTCAACAACGCGCGATTGGTCTCGGCAAGAGGGGGGAAAAAATAAAAATGAATTCGTGAGAACCAATAGGCTAAACCGGATAAAAGCCTACATGCAAAACAGGGGCAACCTTCTCTTGTCCCGCGCGCATATATATACTGCAGGAAAAACCAAAATAACAAAACGGAAACAAATTTCGAAGATATTTCGAGACGAGTAAAACAAGTTTGCCGAAAATCTGTCATTTTTTTGGGTCTCAACGACAGAAATATATATATACATACATACATACATATATATACATATATATATATATACACACAATTGTGAAAACGCAAGCGGGTTTGCTTTTTCATTCTGCTATTTCTAGATATGCCATCGCAAACGACCATCGACGATGTGAGTATATATGTATATATATATATATATATATACACGTTTCTAACTTGCATGTACACACGCCTCCGCGTACAACGTTACGCGCCCAATATTTTTTCGTCTTTTCGGGTTTTGCACATGGACCAATATTCATGGGATCGACCAGATGTCATTTTATCACGTCTTGCAGGTTCCGTCGTTGAAGGCGAAACACGTTTACATGAAGAATAAGGATGTCGTTATCAGGACAATCCACAAAATTCGCAAAGGAGGCGCTAGCAAGTTGCAGGTTACCGTCCTTATAAAGATACGAGATTTTTTTTCTTCAAATAATCTTACATCATTAATTTCATCCGCGTAACCTCGTCTTCTTCGCAGATTGTCACGGATTTCGATCTCACGCTCACAAAACAACACGTCAATGGCAAACACGTACTATCGTCCTTCGGTAAGCATATACGTTATTTACGCCTATTTACTGATTTACGAAGCCCGCCTATCCTTGATCGAATATTGTCACGTGACCCGGGCTTGTTTGCATACACACTTATCATTTTCTCGCAGCAGTCGCACTCATTCTCGGTGTCGAGTGTGTAGGTGTTTTTTTGCGTGTGTCGTTGTGTGCAGTGGGAGTCAGCCTCGTGCGCAAGCGCGTGCTGAATATATATATATATATATATATATCGATGTATTCGGATTTCATTTATGGCGCGAGTCTTTGAATTCAGCTCTGAATACTTCGCGACTTTTCACCAAAAAAAACGTTCCATTCACCTTCCCAAATCCTCCATTGACACTCGTCAGATTCCAAAATATCGATAATTTCAAAAATTGCAAAAATTGTTAAAAATATTCTGGAGGAAAAGCAATCCCGCTAAAATCAAAATACACTTGAAATTTCAAGTACTCAACGATGATACAGGGTTATATAAATGATAACGATGACAAAACGTACGAAGCGCGTCAATTTCAGATAATAATAATGCAATGATGAGAAATTTGCAATAATGACGAAGAAACATTCGTCATATTTCACCATCGACTTTCAGAGACTGCATACCACGTTCCTTTTTTTTTCCCCTCATGTTCTCGTCGTAACAATCACGGGATATTCGTATTTACACTCTGACGAACGAAATTCAACATTTTATCGCAATCTGTTATCGGCCTTCGGGCTTCAAAGTCTAAAAATACTTGAGAGCAATTTTTGAACGGACCATGTCACGCGGAAATTCGATAATTCCGCTTCGACCTTGTTGACATTGTATCTTCAACACATCCTCAACTCGACATACGTTCGATCATTAATTGAGGCAATATCTCCATTCCTGATTCTGTAATCTTTCACTTTCATGTCGACCAGGGATGTTCAACAAGTGTCAGCAAGTGCCGAAAAAGTACAAGGATGCAGCGGTGCAATTGTACGATAAATATCGTCCGATTGAAAAAGATCCAAATCTTTCAATAGAAAAAAAGATCGAAGCTATGGAAGAGTGGATGATTCATTCGAACGATATTCTTCGTGATTTTGAGTTCGATCCAAAGGAACTCGACGACGTCGTCAAGATTTATGGCACGTCACTGAGAGACGGTACAAAGGGTCTCATCGAAAGACTGAGTAAAGCAAATGTACCGATATTAGTGTTCAGCGCTGGTCTCGGAGACGTCGTACAGGCTGTGATGAAACATCACGATGTATTGCTCGACAATATTAAAATCGTGTCAAATTTTTTGAATTACGAGGGCAACAAACTTTTAGGCCTGAAGGGAAAACGCTTCATACACGTTTTCAACAAAAATGAACACGCTATTGATCACGATTACTTCAATGTACTTGAGGAGAGAAAGAATATCATTTTAATGGGCGATATGACCGGTGATGCCAATATGGCCGATGGCGTCAAGAACATCGATGCTATACTCAAAATAGGATTTCTTTATGAGCACGTAAGGACAAATTATTCACATAAATTGTCAGGAATCCTCGCGCAATCTCGCAAGATTGAAGAATTGCGAAACCTCGAATTTTTTTTTTATGAAAAAGCTGCCTCGCTGTTATCCATAAACAAATCGAAAGTCTAGTCACGGTTAACACTTTTTTTCATAAAATTAAATCTCCTTTAAAATTCTGATACCCAATGTACACTGTGTAAAAAGTGTAAAAGGGAAAGGTACTTTTTCTTCAAAATTGTTCAGTTATTCGGTCAAAACGTTCAATGCTCAGTCGTTCGTCTCCTATTTTATTCCTATTATTATCCCACGTCTCCCGTTTTGTTGCATCTTCCTTTATCTCTTTTACTTCCGGTGTAACACATATTTTTACCAGAGCAAAGTACCGAATGAAAGATATATATTTGTTTTTACCACATTTTGCTCTATTAATTACAGGTGGAAGAGAGTTTGCCATCGTACATGGAAGCTTTCGATATTGTATTAGTGGACGATCAAACGATGAACGTTGCCACGGAAATACTGCAAGAAATTGTGTAAAAAATTTTCATGATTGATTCGTGAATTTTCTTCATTTTTCGATTGATTCATCACGTTTTGCAGACAAATTTCATAACAGCACACTTTACGTTTCGAGAAGTTGGAAATTAAACTATACATATATACATATACGATATTATTCATAAATATGTTTATAAATTAATGTTAGGTATATATTTATGTATATGTATATGTGTACGTATATGTAACTATACATATTTAAGGGCGTGTAAATATACATGTACGCGTGATCAAATATACGAATATTATACAACGCGTTAACAACAAAATGGCGCCGTCCATTCGGTCGTTTTTTTACACAAAATGGCGGCGACGAATATGTCTTTGATTTTCCCTCTTACATTGAAGATCTCAATAAAAGCGATGAAAAGTCGACGTGAATTGCCAACGAGACGCGATATTGATTACAGAGCCGGTAATTACAGATTTCTTCGTTAACTACTCGAATTTGAATTTTGATAATTGAAAGTATTTTTTTTAACTACGCTCTCGAGTTTTTTTTCCTTCAAACATTAAGAGTATATAACAACATGATCAAGTTTTTTTGTACAAAAATTTTGAAATAATCGTGTTTTTTTAACCGCAAAAAAAAACAATTAATTTGATTTTTAGTTTTATTGAAATTGATTGTCTCAAATTGGAATTTTTAAAGTAATTCGTGATTGCGAGCAAGTACTTTATTGTTCGACTTTCGTATTATATATTATTAAGAATATTTTGTTGAAAAAATGTTATTTTCTATGTATTGGTTGGTCGATTTTAACGGAGTTTTCGACAATCGTATCGTATTTTATTTTTCATTAGGAATTTTGCGCGGCGGAAAAATAGCCATTGCCTCAGCATTTGTCGCTGACCGCAAACTCGAGACGGAATTCCCGTGACATTTTTCTCGAATATTCGTTGTATTTGTGCATATTTATAATTTCAGATGAGCTTAATTTTCGTTTCTCTTTTATCTTATCCAAAACCATTTGTCGTGTGAAATTTCATTTCAGTAATGACTCGTCCGCGATGACCCTCATTACGAAAAATATACACACAATAAAACCAGCGAACGGGGGAAAATACCTGCTGGCTCGCAATGCAGTGGGAAAGTTGTGAAAGGTTTTGCGCGGTTTTCGAAGAAAAGCCGAAGCGTGGTAGTGGGGTGCGGTAAGTCGATGATGCCCCCGATAATTGTGTCTTTATTTTTCCATGAAATATTAATCCTCGTAAAATGATATTTTTTCCTGCCAAACCCTCAGCAAACGTCGCATTATTCATTCACAACCGCGTGAGAAGCGTACAAGATTTTGGGTTTTATTGTTTACAGCGGAGATATATAGTACAGTAACATCGAGAATAGCCTGAAAGGAATTTTTTGAAATTTTGAAGAGAGTTTTTAACAACTCCACGCTGATTTTGTGAATAAGACACGGATATTTATTCGTTAGTCACCCTGAACTGAAGAGAGATGGAAGAGAGGTTCAACCCGAAATGAAAATTCATAACACCGTAATGGAAGACAAACAGCAGCGCCCTCTGCACGGTGAACTATAACACAACGCTGCGAAAAACCGCCGCAGGACGATCGTCAGTTCCGATTCGTCCTCAGCTAAGGGAGCTCAAACGACACTCTGCCGGGTCTCTTCAAAAAGTTTGTGATAGTCCACTTGCAAAATACATTTTTATTAACGACGGAATATCTCAAAGGACAAACGTGTACGACAGAACGTTCCGGATTTATTGCAATTCCATGAATATAATTTCGCGTAAAACTAAAGTTTTCCTTTTCGGTTTTTAAGTATACACTTTCGGTCATAATCAATCCTGTATGTTTTTCGCTTCAAACAAATGAACACACACATTCAACAAAAGCGTCAAAGAAATGTAACCAAAATTTTGATGGAAAAATCGTTCGGACGACGTTGAGAAACAAAAAAAGCGTTTTTCAATAAACTTCAATTACATTTCGAAGAATGACTCTACTGTCGTAACGCGCATCAAAATTACACGATATCGTTCGTTTCTCGAGCCACGAGGAGTAAACAAGCGCGGCTCTCTGTTTACGACTCAAATTTTCGTCGTCTGTACACCATAATATCAATAAATCAGTCACGTGTGTGCTCGCGGTGAACGACGACGACGGCGACGACGAGGGAGATAGAGTGAAAATAATACTACACAAGCTGATTTTTTGCCACCGAATAATATTGTACACGCGCGTACACGAGTCTATGGTGATCCGCAAAGTGTTGTTATCAGTGTCGTATATCGTTATTACAAGTTCCAGTGAGGTTTTGATTGAACGAATTTGTGCCGATATGTGAAGAAAAGTATGATGCCCCGTTGGTCGAAGCTTATCTTTTCGTAAAGTGTGCGCGCGCTTGTGGTTCCGACGAGAATGCCGGTTTTGAACATTTTTGTCAACATAACCGCGTTTCTACGAAAAATACATTAAGCAAAAGGATGGACAATGACATTACCGCGATCGACGATGTCGAGTGGGAGACCGGTAAGAATTGTTTCAACGTCATTCACATTCGTCGTTCTGACGACACTTTTTTTGGTCGAATATTCGGAAATTCGATATAAAAAAAATCGAAATTTTCGCCACCTTCTCCCTTAAATAAAAATAACATTCATCGAAGCGATTGCGATAACATGATTCGACATTTGATTTTTGTTATCTAACAACAACAACAACAATAATAATGTATTTATTAGGGTGGTTTGAAAAAAATTTAGTTTTTCAATATATTTTCGAAAGTTCCTTAGCCCTTTTAAACCACCCAAATATGTGTACACACACACGCACATGTAAGTACATGAATTGGGGTGAATTTTTTTATAAAAATATATTGAAAAATTTGTCACAGCTTTAATGGTCAAGGAAGAAAAGAAAATTTTCATGTTGCTCAAATGAGAAATTGAAAATGCAATGACGAAACTCTTGATGGTAATGTAACGAGCTCGTACTAAAGTGGTCGTCTTTTTACGAGAGTACACCCTAAGGTATATTCTAGAGGGTGCAAAAGAAACAATTCTCACGCGCGCTGTATGCAAACATTTTCGCTCTCAATATTAATGGCATTGTTCCTCGTCGCACTTTTCCCTTTCCCGCAATAAAGAATAATAGAGGAGAGAAACAATCCGAGCGCGGTGGAATTTTATAGCTCAAGAACGACGAGTCTCGGAACAAAACGTACAATAAGCTTTCGCAGGAAATGAACCGCTCTACGGAAAAGGTCCTTTGTCACAATGTCGTAAAACCAACCGTTGCCGAGTTACGACTCGACAAAGCTCAATTCATATAAAAATTGTCCTTCCTTTGGATATTACAATCACTTTTCTTGGACATGAATATTTTACTATCGAAGAACGCTTCGCGATACTTTTTCCCTATGAATATGACAGAATTATACACATGAAAATCACTATTTTCAATGGAAAATAGCTGAAAAATTGCTTCACTTTTCGTAGCGTTGTTTTTGAGGATAATGGAAAAGTGCTCTAGATATTATGATTAAAAGCGAAACTTTTAATCCGTGTCTGTTTTCGCGTGACTGGAACTTTTGAGAATGTTGAGGGGAAACGAAATTTTTTTTTTTTTTTTCGTCACACCCTAATATATGCATGTGAAGTGTCATGTATATCGTTTTGTTATTCACATATCGATGATTTATCACGCAGTTGCTCGGAAAATATTTTACGAGTGTCTCGCCTCGTCGGCATCTTCGATCTCTTCCTTTTCGACGCTTTCATCAACGGCCAGCAGAGTTACGGTCAAGACTCTGGTTGATTGTATTCGCAATCATGCTTCGGGGAGTTACAGGTGAGAATTCTATTTTGACGTTTCTGCACGCACACGAGTGATCCTTTATTGTGTACTAGGGATGAGTGCGAGCGATCGCACGATGGCGCTGCAGCGCCTCGATTTTTACGTAGCTTTGTCATTCGCATTTAATAACTCGAACAAAACATACGCGCGCGTCAGAAAGCGAGAGGTCGTTGCGACCTTCGAAATTTCGACTTTCCGACGATTCTGGAAAAGTCGAAATTGTTTTTTTTCAAATTTTCAATATTTCGAGAGCTTGTTCGATCGGAAATTTTTCGCTGACCACGAAACCCACCGACTTTTTTTTCGAAAACTTGATATTTCAATGAGAAAATAGCAATTGATCGATAAAATTCGTATTATCGCATTTTCGGACGGAAATATTGGGTTTTCGATGAAATACCGGTGTGTTTCGTAATCAGCGGGAAAAAATACATCGATGTGGACCGTTAAAAATCATTTTTGAAATCCAACATTTTTCGTCATTTTCTGCCGGACTGAGTTGGTTCACTAAAATGTTTGCCATTTTTTTCTCGTTCGAGATGGACACCCCGACTCGTGCTTATTCTCTTGGCAATTGATGAGGCTTCAAAATGCCGTTTGGTTTGTCCGGATATCTTGATTTTTCGATTTTTGGCAGATTTTTAAAGTAGGACCACCGATTTTCGCCAATTTTCCCATACACACCCCTTTGCGTTTTTTTCGCCGATTTTCAACATCGATTTTGAGGGTGAAGCAATCGAGCTATCGACATTTAACTTTCACCATTGTTTAAGTCTACTCGAGGGCTTTTCAAAACACCCCCAAAAAGTCTATGTAGCTTCATTAGAGAGAAAGTTATGACCATTTGAAATTTCGACTTTTCGACCATTCTGAAAAACTAGCCAAAAATGACGAAAATTTTTTTTTCTCAAACTTCGATAGTTCAACAACCTGTTCCATAGCAAATTGATGAAAATACATCTTTGTGACAAACGCGAGTAAATTATCGAAACTGAAAATAAGCCGCGAACGTTTAAATCGGCAGAAGCAAGCATCTCCTCGACGAGTTGGAAAGGTCAATCGAGGACGTTTCGTGGGACGGCCAGGTCAATTACGCGCTGTTCAAAAAAGCGTCGAGATGCTGGTTAGCGAAGATGCAACGCCACCGTCAAGGTCAAGATGGCAACAACAACGTTACCAAGGACGATTCAAGGTGAGTCTTTGATATTTTGCAAATAAAAGGACACGAGAATTCCGAATTCCGCGTTTTTCTGTCAGTACAATTCCAATGAAAAGTCAATCAAAATTATCGCGCGAGTCGTTCAAAACAAGATTTACAGTACGCGAATTTCCCCCCTTAATTTCGATTTTACCTGCAATGTATCCCGCATTTTGCTATCGAAATATCGACGATCAAATTTGGCATTTTTTACACGCCCCGCGTATGTGATTTTAGAAAAAAAAACGGGATAGATATGAACCAAAAACTGTGTGAAAGTGAGAAATTGACAAAAGACAGCTGCGCACATTTTTCTTCGTTATATCTCGGTCGTAACGATCACAAGATATCGCAAATAGGTGTACGCATTTAAAAACGGAATTTCACCCATTTATCACAATTCCGAAGAATGAAAAAAATACTCGAGACTAATTTTTAAACGAGTCCGTCGCGATAGTACCGACTCAGCAATGACTGATGCTTCTTCGCCACGAGACAACTCAAAATGACGTTTTCGACCCCTTCGAAGCCGAAAATAAAGAATCAACTCTGCGCGAAAAACCGACAAACTCGTCCCCGCTCGTCCGCGCGACTATACTTTTGTCCAAGACACTTTTTTTATTTATTCGCGTTCACGTTTCGATTATATATTCGGGCATTTTCGGAAAAAAAAATGAGACACCTACACGCGTGTCTGTCGTTTACTCTCGTACGTCAGCGACTCTTACGTACACTCGTCATCGCACACGCGCGATTAATTCGTACACGTATTTGCTCGAAGAGTACACCGGGCGCGCAAACGTTTCGATACATCGACGGATACGCGTTTGTATTTATTTTCCAATACGTCGCATGTCGCGTATGTCAGCCTCTAGCGCCCCCCATCCGTTTTTTCTCGCACTAAAGTCGGATGTGCGATAAATTATCCTGTCCTTACGTTTGGCTTTGAACCGTAAATGATAAGCTCGCTAAACACAACCGGAGCCCATTACCGGGCTATTACTAGCATGCGCGCGTGTGTGTGTGACCCTGTTGGATTATTTACCCATACCGTACGAACGTACGAAACTTTCGCGGGACGCGTTTACATTCGTTACAATTCCGACGTTACACCCGCGCGACTACTTTTCGTGCGATCGATTCCGGACGTGCGATTATTTTGAAAAATCGAAAAACCGCTCGTGGTCGGCCCGCCGAGTACGTTTCCCGTGACGTTCGCTTCGAAAAACATCGAGAAATCGCGACTCTCCTCTCCTTGTGTACTCGCGTTATTGCGGTTGTCGTTTTCAAGGTCGTTTGAAATACGTTTGTAAAAAAGTATACATTTTCTCAGAGTCATAAGAAAAACGATAAAAATTTATAGACATCCCAGCGAGTTGGACCGACGTACGTCACTTTTTGTTATCGCGCGCTTAAAAACTAATTATTTCGTGACGGACGCGCGTGTGCCTTGTGTGTATGTCGAACGGCTCGTATATCGATGTCTGTCGGCTTTGTACGCTCACCTGCCGCGTGGATTATACACCTTGACGCACTCGAACGAGACTCGTTCTCCCGTTCGTACACTTGGAACTTTGAAAAATCTTTTTCCGCTTTTCCAGTGTCGGTTTTTTTGCTCCCCTCGTGTTTTGAGATGAATCGTTTTTGCGCATATCGCGCGACGAGTTGCTCTCGATCGATAACGAGAAATATTCGAGCGCGTCGATCGCGAGCTTCGATCGCGAGTTGATTATTTATTTTACACAGACGCGCTGTGTGTGTACGCCGATTTTAGTCATGTTTCGTTATACCTCCGTGTGGTACAGTGATGATTTTTCCGGAAGGTCCGACGACGAGAAACAACACTCGGCATATTCGAGCGACAACGAGCGAGATTTCGGCATTATTGGAGAACGATACAGGAAAGCCAAAACACCTCGTAAGTCCGTCACAGCCGGTAAGTCAGTACAGCATAAAATAATCGGATACGTATGTCATCTTTTCTTGTTTTTCTCCGGAAACGAAACGAGCGGGTTTCTTTTTTTTTTGCACTTTGCGGCTGTTCAGATTCGGAGGTGGAGTTTCGAAAAATCAAAAATAAAACGGGAACCGCGAGGGAAACGAATGTCGGTCACATTTTTGTATTGCTTTGAAATTTCGTCGGAAAGACGATCTTGATTCTTTGATGAAATTTTGAATCTTTAAAAAGTTCCGATGGTTGTCTAATTTTGGACCGATTTTTTTTTTTTGCAATTGGGAAAAAATTTCAGCCTCAACATGACGGGTTTTTCTTCGATTTTTATAGCATCGTTGCATGCTCCGGAAGATGAACACGCGTTGCATAATCTAATTTGCATTCGAGCGTCGTTATTTTGATTCCAACGAAAAAAGAGATTTTCAAAATACGTTCGAATATTTGACAGTGAAAATCAAAGATTGAGAATCGAAATCGCGTGATTTTTCTAACGCGATCTATTCTTCTTCGTCTTGGCACACTTTTGTTATAACGTACGCAACCAACAAAGCGGAAGCTACGCGAAAAGCACACAAAAATCATAGTACAAAAAAAAAGAATAATCGCTGAATAATAATAAAACAAATTCGCGAATAATTGCTGAAAATGATCATCCCAGAAACTGTGAGTAACTACTCCATCCATGAGTAATTACTCTGTTCGTGATGTCATTTTTATCAACGTAAGACTTGTTTCCGACGATTACCGGTGAAATTTGTTACAGATTTCGTCGATCTTCTAAACGTATCGAGTTACAGTCCGAGCAGCGACACTACGCACGGGTGAGCAACAGGTGTTTTTACTCTCGAATAAAAAGTCGCAGAAAGAGAGCCACTGACACAAGAATAAACGTTGTTTTTATGCATTTTACATTTTTAAGGAAAACACAAAAGTGCGATGATGCGATTCTCAATGTTAGTCTGAGAGTTTACATTGTAATTGGCCGAAAAAAAAACGAAAAAAAAATTCTCGACGTTCGATAACGCACGTGTTTTTGAGTGTTTGCGTTCAACAACGACGGTGAATGTTTTTCTTCAGGTGTGCCATGTCCGATACAACACCAGAGTCCGCCGATGACGCCGACAGCGGATGTGGCGTTACCGTTGGAATTGCTGAAATATCGCAAGTCGATCTACGGATGCGAGTTCGACGATTTGACGAAGAAAACTCTCTGCTACGCGAGGAACTCCTGAGGGCCGAAGAGCTCGCAGCCACACTGCAGAAGCAGTTGGAAAACTTGCGCCAAAAACTGCAAGTTTCATTCAATTATCGCGTACACAATATTTCAATTTTTTCAATTAAAGATATTCAATTAAAAAAGTATTTTCTCCAAATCGACGATTTTCTCCAGTTTGACAATTTCGCGAAGCAACGCAGAGTCATCGCCGATCAAAGTGCCGTTTGATTGATTTTGTTCATTGGATACTCGATGGTAATTCGCGGTTTTTTTTCTTTACAGCGATCAGACGAAACAAAAATGTCGACAGCTGGAACGCGAAAACGACGAGCACCAGGAATTACTGCACGAAGCCGAGGAAAGGGAGAGAGACTGTCGATGGGCCCTGCAAAAGCTTGAAAAAGACAAAAATTCACTGGCGATTAAACTCGAGGATGCCGAAGCGCAAGTTTGTCTCGCGATTTTTTCACGAAAAATTGTCGATTTTTTCACGAAAAATTGTCGATTTTTCCACGAAAAATTGTCGATTTTTTCACGAAAAATTGTCGATTTTTTACGATGCAATTGATTCGATACGAATTCTTTCACGCGAGAAATTCTCCATGAATTCCGGAGACTTCTTTTTCCGATAGAAAATAATATAATTCTTTCGTTTTCGTAAGGAATAATGGAATAACTATTCCAAAAAGTATTTTCATCTTCAGTCGTTCCATTGTCGATTATACAGCAATAAAAACAAGCAAAAACGTTTTTTCGACAGCAAAATTCTCCGTTCCTTTTCGCGTTAATATTGCATTCAAAAACGTTTGAATTCTTCGCAGAAGCTGCAAATATCGGCGCTGAATGCGAAGCTGGAGAGATGTAAAAAGGAAAAATATGACTGCATCAAAGAAGCGACCGTGTGCAAACGGGAATTGGAGGACAAGCAGAAGGATTGCGAATTATTGCGGGAACAGCTCGTGCAAATGAACGAGGCGAATAAAAGTTTGCAAGAATCTTACGACAAAAGTATCCAGGTATGAATTTTTCCATTTCCATTTTATCGTAATTTCGAAATATTCAAAAGCGATAATTACATTTGACGTAATTACTCGAAAAACACTGTAAATTCGATTGTTATATAAAAAAAAAAAAAAAACGAAATACTTTTATGTTCAAGCGTCTGCGGGAAAAGGTTCAAGAATTGAAAAAAGAAAAATTCATTCTTTGCTCACCAAACACCGTCGGAAATCCTTCTGATGGAGTGAGTGTTGCGCTTTTTCACTCCTCCCCCCTCCCCTCCAAGTTTTTTTGCAATTTCCCGTAATTGACAACAAAAGATGTTAATTCGATTTTGGTCGCGTTTTTTTTGTTTCTAGATTTGCGCGACTACGCCGATCGGATGCATGCACACTTACGTGCAAAGTACGCCGTACAGCGGTGGAGACAAATCGCACGATTCGTTGTACGACGAGTTGAAAGCTTCCGTGAGTGAAGGAACGGATTCGCGAATTTTTTTCGACGCGAGAGAGAACAAATTTGCTGATCCGCGGAATTCTTTTTTCTTTATCTTTAACCTGATATTTATGTATTTTTTTTCATTTTAATTTCTCATTTTTGATACGCGCTTTGACTTTTTCAGGGATTTTCAACGACCAACGAGTCGAGGGTTCGCGAACTCGAGAACGAATTGTCCCTTTACGAGGACGAAATCCATCATGCTCTTTGTCAAATCAACAAGTTTGTACAATTATTTTTCATATTTTGATTTTTGATCGATGAAAGATGGCGAAAAGTTGATGGAAAAATCTCAGACACGTGGAATTTCACAAAATAAAGGAAAATATTTCGCGTTTCAGAGTGACGGAACAATTGTGCCGAAATCGAACGACGCCGCACGTTCCTCAGCTGGATTTGAATGACTCCAGTGAGGATAAACCCTCGGAAATATCGTTGCTTCTCCGAAAAATCTCCGAGCTCTCGAACGTGGTAATTTTCCGAAATTTTTCGGTTTTCTTTTTTTTATTATTATCGACCTCTCTCTCTCTCTCTCTCTCTTTTTCTCCCGCACGTTTCAATCGTTCCGTGCGCGGTTTGAAGATTAAAATATTACACGAAAATTCCGTATTCTCGTGTTTTCGAATAAAGAGTTCAAATAAAAACGCGAAAAATCGTTTTCAGTGAAGTTTCAAAGTCGTCTGAATTCTGAATTCGGATTTTGGAATTCGGATAATTTTTTTATTCGTTAAATAACAAAATGAAATAACGAAATCTTTGAATGATCGTTTCTGAGAAACTCAAAAATCCGCTATATCCGTCCGATCCGAATCGCCCGAGTGTCTCGGAGGTTACAACAGACTCTTATCGATCTTGAATTTTCGTAGCTGAAAAAAAATAGTAAACCCCGAGCAGCCTCTTTATCTCATTGTTTCCGGATGACCTTCTCTCGCGACAATTTTATCATCATCTTTGTCGTCTCCGCGTTTTGGCTATTGAACGTGACTTATTTCAGGCGAACGAGATCATCTGGAGGCCCAAGGTGAAGGACGCGAGTTCACAATTATGCGTCGATGCGAACGACACGAAAGAGCTGTTATTCACTGCATTTGGAATTCGCGGCTTTGAGGATGATTCGCATTTCGCGTGAGTATTGAATTCGCATCGAGGCTTGCAGCATTTTTTTCCATCGTGAACTTCATTCTACGAGGGATTCGGGATTCTCTAATATACGTCGTAACGTCGCCATTTTGAATTTGCGACCTTCAACAAAATTTTTGTTGAACGTCCCTCTTCGAACTCTAAAACTTTTGTTTCAAACAAAATTTGATCAGAGCAATATTCTTCGAGATAATTTAGGTGTAAGATTAAAATGGGACACCCTGTATATCTCTAATATACGACACGAAAGAGCTGTTATTCACTGAATTTGGAATTCGCGGCTTTGAGGATGATTCGCATTTCGCGTGAGTATTGAATTCGCATCGAGGCTTGCAGCATTTTTTTCCATCGTGAACTTCATTCTACGAGGGATTCGGGATTCTCTAATATACGTCGTAACGTCGCCATTTTGAATTTGCGACCTTCAACAAAATTTTTGTTGAACGTCCCTCTTCGAACTCTAAAACTTTTGTTTCAAACAAAATTTGATCAGAGCAATATTCTTCGAGATAATTTAGGTGTAAGATTAAAATGGGACACCCTATATATCTCTAATATACGACACGAAAGAGCTGTTGTTCACTGAATTTGGAATTCGCGGCTTTGAGGATGATTCGCATTTCGCGTGAGTATTGAATTCGCATCGAGGCTTGCAGCATTTTTTTCCATCGTGAACTTCATTCTACGAGGGATTCGGGATTCTCTAATATACGTCGTAACGTCGCCATTTTGAATTTGCGACCTTCAACATTTTTGTTGAACGTCCCTCTTCGAACTCTAAAACTTTTGTTTCAAACAAAATTTGATCAGAGCAATATTCTTCGAGATAATTTAGGTGTAAGATTAAAATGGGACACCCTGTATATCTCTAATATACATCCCTAATATTCCAAAAGGACAGAAAAATACTCTTAAAAGTTACATGCAAAATAAACATTTTGCATCTCTCATATACGCTTCCTACTCGGGTATATACCGTACACAAAAACCGGATATCCGGTGAATAATGAATAATCTTTCGTCCGCTAGATGGACGATCGGAGAAAGACCTTTCGTAACGGGGGGGGGCGTCATGATTAGCGAGTTGATGGCACTTTTGTCATTACCTCGAAAAATCGCATTTAACAGAATTTCGTAAACACACTTTTGGAGAGATCACTTTTTTGAAAATTATACGGTTTAAAACACGCCTGTCGGAAAACCCCAAAATACCAGTTTTCGGAAAATAGAAAACGAAAATTTTTCCAATTTTCGCACGACATATCGCTCCAGCCGTTTTGAAATTCGCAAATCCGATCGCCGATTCGTAATAAAATCTCTCTCGAGAAATTGAGAACCAAAATGGTTCTCAATTCTTTTGGAAGGATTTTTTCGAATTTCACTTCTTTCCAGCGAATCAGCGACAATACGAACGAACAAGAGAAAAACGAATATTTTTGGGTTTTCCAAACTCAAAAGTTTTGATTTCGAACAACGTTCGGTGTGATAGAACGCGAAAAATCGCCGCGATATTTCTCACGCATCTTTGAAAATTTCGTACCCTCGGTATCCGTTCAGCGTATTATTAATAAATAAAAATCAACTAACTCATCCACTCGGTGTAAATCTCCGCGGGACCTTATTTCATTCCTCCTTCATGGATGTACGTTCGTAAATATAGAAGAGTCGTTTGTGCTCGCAAAAGACCTCGTGCACATATTGAAATAAATATCAAACCTGCGAGTGCGTAAAGCAGAAAATAGCGATTTGCCTCCTTTGCCTCGTCTCGCCGTCAAAGTCTCGCAAATTTTCGCGAAAAATCATTTTTTCGTCGTTTTGACACAAACAACAATAACAGCGATATCGAATATTAATAAACGATGCATCGGCGGTCATCCGACCGGAAATAATCGATATTTCACAAATACAACACGACGCACTCGTACTCGAATCTCGACACGATCTCGATGTATTTTCCTTTGAAAAGAGAGGCAAATTACGACTTGTTTTCCGCGAGAGTCATCCAGGCCCAAAAACGTTATTCCAAGTCGTCAGAGCGATTACGCGAGCGTTTTTCACCTCGCGTACGATTCTCGCAGCAAAGATCGCAGGCAGAGCGAGAGGGTCGCGATGTAAATATCGTTTTATTCGTGCTCGGAGGCGCCACTCGCGAAAACGCTATTTTTCCCTTTATTATCGAATCGCGAAAGCACGCGAGCGACATGAATATTTTTTAAATATAAAAAAAAAACAGATAATTACCTCGAACCGATCGTCGAGGAAACTTTGAAAATTTCCTTCGAAGGTTCGCAAGAATCTGACGACCTTGTCGCGGCGATTGGCGATAATTGAATGGAAAGGACGAATGAAGGACGGGAATTACAAGTAATTGAGGGTTTACCGAGTCGATAAATAATTGTTCTTTATCGAGGTTCGGGGAAGAACGCGCGGCGAACCTTGCTTTCCTCGGGAAAAAATTCTTGTCCCGCACCTCAACCGGGTTAATTCGAGCTCAATGCAAACCAGATGGAAAAACGCGAGAACGTCGTTTTCTCTTTCTCGCTTCGCATTTATTTTCCTCGTCTTCGCTTTCCTCTCCCTGCTTCTTCCGCTCCTGTCCTCCACATTGACAAAACGTTTCCTTCAACGTCTCGAAGCAGCACCGTGTCGTCGAACTTTGCCCGGGCGATTTATCGGCCAATTTACAAATCAAAGTCGAGAAAAAAAATGCAAAGAAGTAAATAATGGTTGAAAACAAAAAATGTTCTTTTCGCTTCCGATATATTTCAACAAAATCGAGAAAAAAAAATGCAAAGAAGTAAATAATGGTTGAAAAAAAAAATGTTCTTTTTGCTTCCGATATATTTCAACGTCTTTTATTTTCCAAGATATCGTATCGTATCGTCATCAAAATTGCTGCAATTTTAGAGGAGGAAAAAAATGGTGGAAGCGATCGGAGCGTTGTTTTCAGTGACCAAAAAAAATGTTTCATTTTTGCGGAGAAACAATCGTCCAACCTTTTTCTTTCATCAAGGAGAGATGCAGAAATCATGTAAAAATTAAAATCTAACAAAATAACGATCGCGATATATTGACGATTTATCATCCAATTTACAAATCAAAGTCGAGAAAAAAAATGCAGAGAAGTAAATAATGGTTAAAAAAAAATTTTCATTTCGCTTCCGATATATTTCAACGTCTTTTATTTTCCAAGATGAGAGTATCGTCCGCAAAATTGCTGCAATTTTAGAGGAGGAAAAAAATGGTGGAAGCGATCGGAGCGTTGTTTTCAGTGACCAAAAAAAATGTTTCATTTTGGCGGAGAAACAATCGTCCAACCTTTTTCTTTCATCAAGGAGAAATGCAGAAACGTCATGTAAAAATTAAAATCTAACAAAATAGCGATAGCGATATCTCGACGTTTTTTGAAATTTCAAACATTTTCAGCGATTTGTCAATAACTTTTTCGATTCTGTTATTGTTCAAAATTTGTTGCAATATTATTCGCTACGATGAATACTCTTGTTACTGGAAAATATGAAGGTTCGGGCGTTTTAAAAAATTGCGTAATGCGGCATTTATTTCTCCGCTGCTCAATGGCTTCCGAAACCTCGCTCCATATATTTGCAGTCTTCCATCGTTCATATTTAATCTAAATTCTTCTTTCGCATTCCCCAGTAATCAAGCTCATAATTTTTTTTTCCATCCTTCCGTTTAACATGAAAACATGGTTATTCATGTACAGCATACACATTTTTTTCCGCAAAACCACACGAGCATTCAATGAGATTCTAATGAGAAAAAAGTCGACAGCTTGGAAAAAAAACAAATCGCAATATACATTTTTTTTCATAGATCTTTCATTCCCGCGACTTTGCAGATTATTCTCCCGAGGGTTTTCACATCGAAAGCGATGACGTTTTGGAGAATCTCGTTCGACGTATTTTTGAACAAAAAAAAGTTGCACAATTTCTCGACAATTACCGTGACTTTTCATCGGCGCAAAAAACGTGTACTTTGGCTATTTGCTCCAGCTGAAAAAAGATCTCGCTGAGATACGTTGGAACAAAAGTTTTCAGTCTCGTAGTCTCGAAATTCGAAGGCAAATCGTTAATAACGTTAGCACACGCGTATAGCGGAGTATTTTAGCAAAAAATTCACACTCATTTGAGATCCCGTGTGAGTTTGAAGAGAAATGAGAGAATAAATATCGGAGAATCCTGAACGACCGGTGAAAATCGATAAAATAAAACGTATGATGCACTTTGCTTTTCGGAAATATTTTTCATTATCGCTATCGTTCGTTCGTGAAGTTTTACAAGTTTTTGCTTTCTCAAAATTCAATAAACCCCAAAATTATTACGAGTGCCTTGGAAAATTTGTAATTTAGGGACCGGAAGTGACGTTGTGTTTCGTTGAAATTTCGCCGCAGCATTCCCGAATGCAAAATCAATCCTAATATTGATTCGCAAAATTCGCAAAAAAATATTTTAGCAAAAAATGCACACTCATTTGAGATCCCGTGTGAGTTTGAAGAGAAATGAGAGAATAAATATCGGAGAATCCTGAACGACCGGTGAAAATCGATAAAATAAAACGTATGATGCACTTTGCCTTTCGGAAATATTTTTCATTATCGCTATCGTCCGTTCGTGAAGTTTTACAAGTTTTTGCTTTCTCAAAATTCAATAAACCCCAAAATTATTACGAGTGCCTTGAAAAATTTGTAATTTAGGGACCGGAAGTGACGTTGTGTTTCGTTGAAATCATTTGAGATCCCGTGTGAGTTTGAAGAGAAATGAGAGAACAAATATCGGAGAATCCTGAACGACCGGTGAAAATCGATAAAATAAAACGTATGATGCACTTTGCTTTTCGGAAATATTTTTCATTATCGCTATCGTTCGTTCGTGAAGTTTTACAAGTTTTTGCTTTCTCAAAATTCAATAAACCCCAAAATTATTACGAGTGCCTTGGAAAATTTGTAATTTAGGGACCGGAAGTGACGTTGTGTTTCGTTGAAATTTCGCCGCAACATTCCCGAATGCAAAATCAATCCTAATATTGATTCGCAAAATTCGCAAAAAAATATTTTAGCAAAAAATTCACACTCATTTGAGATTCCGTGTGATTTGAAGAGAAATGAGAGAATAAATATCGGAGAATCCTGAACGACCGGTGAAAATCGATAAAATAAAACGTATGATGCACTTTGCTTTTCGGAAATATTTTTCATTATCGCTATCGTTCGTTCGTGAAGTTTTACAAGTTTTTGCTTTCTCAAAATTCAATAAACCCCAAAATTATTACGAGTGCCTTGGAAAATTTGTAATTTAGGGACCGGAAGTGACGTTGTGTTTCGTTGAAATTTCGCCGCAGCATTCCCGAATGGAAAATCAATTCTAATGTTAATTCGCAAAACCGCTTCACCGCTTCCTCTCTTTTATCGAAGAAAATTCATTGTCGTCCGTACCAACACCGAAAAGATTCTCTCTCCCACACGCTCTCCCGCGTCTTTTCACCGAGAGTCGAGGCAGTTTCGCGTACGCCATCGAGGCCAGTTTGCTCGCGGATCCCGAACGCAACACTCAACTTTGACTTTTTTTTGCCTGCCTGCAAAATTCTCCACAGTAAAGAAAGTTTTCTATAATTTAAGTTTCCCTCAGTAGTGATAAAAATTTGTCGATGCGGTGAAACGGAGTCTTTCGTTTTTCGTTTTTCGGAAATTTTCGTATTTTCGTCGGACAATGCGCGTAACAAAATAACGCTCGACGTTGAATCTTTCGTGTTCGAAAAATGCGTTTTTACGAAAATACGACTTTCTGAGGTAAACAATATTAACCGATGTCTTTTACCGCGAATAAAATCAATGCGGAAGCGATTTTTTTTTCAAATTCGAACTTGGTTCTTCGAGCTTGAAATATTCAAATACACGCGAAAGGGACGTGGACCTGAATTTGAAAAACAGTGTCTCGCAACTCATTCTCACTCTCTTTTTTTTTTGATGAGCAAGCGCTTAAAGGAGAATTAGAAAAAAAAATGTTTGAAATGACCGTTGTGTAATGAAAAAATAAAAAATCACGGAGAATTATTTGTTGCATAGTCGCAAAAGCAAATGAAAATTTCTATGAGAATCAAGTCGAAAAGTATATTTTGGATAAAAACCGGGCGAAAAATTCGCATGAAGATCCGCCGAATTCATTCTAAATCCGAAAATCATTTTTGAATTTTCGATTTCGAACAAGACCCGAGGAAGATTTTTTCTCTATTCGACGATCGCGTTCATGCCATTCGTAGTTCGAGCACGTACCAACACTGACTGACGAATATCTTGAGAATAAATGCAAATCTGGGCTTTGAAAAAAGAAAATGAAAAAAGAAAAAATCGCGGAAAAATATTTGATGCATAGTCGCAAAAGCAAATGAAAATTTCTATGAGAATCAAGTCGAAAAGTATATTTTGGATAAAAACCGGGCGAAAAATTCGCGTGAAAATCCGCCGAATTCATTCGAAATCCGAAAATCATTTTTGAATTTTCGATTTCGAACAAGACCCGAGGAAGATTTTTTCTCTATTCGACGATCGCGTTCATGCCATTCGTAGTTCGAGCACTGACTGACGAACATCTTGAGAATAAATGCAAATCTGCGCTTTGGAAAATCTTGGAAAATTCAGAAACGTTTGTCAAAAGTGATGCGTTACATGCGTGTGCAGTACGGGAGAAATAGGCTTCACGTAACGCTCGGCTGTGTCAACAAACGTTTTAACAATCAACAGACTCGAAGCATTCACGATTAGTCGTACATTTTTCCCATTTTACGTTCTCCAGTGCGAAACAATATTATTTTTTTCAACGCTGACGGCAAAAATGACGTCAATGAAAAAATTCTATTAAAAAAATCCTCATGCTTATTTTCCTTCCTCATTTCACCATTTTCTTCGACCGTTTGTCATCATTCGAACATCATTTTCAATGTAAAATCTACTCGACACATTTTCCCCGTTTAATTAACGATGACAAAAATTTGTTGATCAAATTCCAAAATTGAACAGAAAAAGTGCCATGGGAGACGATTTCGGATAATATTCTTCAATTTTCCGCTTTTTCTTTTCATTTCCATTTATCATTTTGGAATTTTCACCATCCCAAAGAATTTCGGCAAAATCAAAAAGCCGAATAAATTGATAGTCGCGTTTTTTTTTACATCGACAGGCCTTTTTGCGTTTCCGAATGTCTCGCGGTGAATAAAAATTGCAATTACACAGCGAGACGATCGATGATTTTTTTCCGTCGAGATCCCCGATGTATTTTTATAAACGGAACGAACGCTGCTGCAGGTATATAGGAGAAGCTGCAATGACGCTTTGATTCGCGCGGACAAGGACGGTTTCATTGCTTCTGCTCTTGATAGCATGATAGTTTCGCTCAAATCATTCCGGTCTTCTCGTACGCGGATCGGCATTAGCATTACAGCGTCGATTACTTTAATTAATACACGAGCTAATGAATATATCTTCGGCATTTTTTTCCCTCGTACGTTCGAAATACGAAGGTCACGTGTTAATTGATTCACACCATTTCGCAACATTCGAGATTATTAAAAATTCGATGCGCGCTTCGAATTTTCGAAATTCGAGTTTATCATGTTTATAGAATTCTGAAAATATTTTCGCGTCTCTGTAAAAAATTGATAGCGGTAAAAAAAACTGCAATGAGCGACTAGCCAAAGAAAAAACGCACGCGAAAAGATTCCTCTAAAAATGCACAAATGAAAGGTCATAAATGCCAAGATGAGAAAAAAAAGTGAAAATCTTGTTCAAATCGAGGAGAATTAAAAAAAAATAACCGTACGACACTGAGCAGTGTTCTTTTTTCACGCGTATCAGTTTTTGCCAGAAAAACGTGAAATTTCAAAAAATATCAGCAAACTCGAAAAAGTGAAAAATCACGACGATTTCAATTTGACAAACATGAAATATTCATTATTTTTGCTTATTTTCGACACGCGATGTATATTATTTTTACACTTGAAATTTTCCACAATTCAAATCCAGAATTTGACGTGTTATTATTATTATTATTTCTGGTCTACACGGTAGCTTACCGGCAAACCAGCGGGGCTTTGAATTTAGGGTTAATAAACGCTAACTGGCTGTCCTCTCTCGAGTCTGTGTTGCGCAAGAATCTGATTAGTCGAGAAAGTTATACGCTTAGGGTCGGAGAGCTATTGTAAGATTTCCAATTATCGACTGCAACCGTTTAACACTTTTTCACCCGCGAACCTTCTCGCGACGCCTTCTCTCGATTTTGCCACTTTGCCGTTGAAAAACGCGCTGGACAATGAGAGAAAAACGTCCCTCGTCATCTTCGACGTTTTAGACTCGAATATAATAAAACGCGCACATTAAAAAACTGAACAAAAACAATACGGTATAATTGACCACGTGCTCTGCTTTTTTATTCTTTTGCCTCATCAGAAAGGAAAAAGCGGATCGCGAGGGAGAGGACCGGGGAAATTTGAAATTACAAAATGACGAAGATAATTTGGTCAGAGCGTTCTTCGTAAATTCGCACTTGCTCGAAAAGTACGACGAGTTGGTTGAGAATACAACGGGGACCGTCGATTTCCGTGCCGACAGTTTTTCGACACCCCGCAAAAGTCCGATGGCGACGAGCCTCGGTATCCAAGAGCATAAGATTATAGAACCGATCGTCAAGGAACTCGACAGAATCATTCGGTGTACGAATAAAAGCGAGGAAGAATCGACGATGAATTCATCGGCGCTGAAAAATTCTAGGTAATTTTTTTGCGGCATCCGATGCAGGGTTTTTCCGATGATTTTGCTCAGAGTTTTTATTCAACGAATTTCATTGCAATTGGAAAAAGTGATACACTTTAATCGAACTTTTTTTTATTTCCGGAAAACTACGGAAGTAGCTCGTCGAAATGTATGCCATCGTTTTTCCACGTTTTCTGCAATTTCGCAACAAAATTGGAACGCGCATGTCACGTCGAAGCCATTTCCTGCCAAGTCTGACCTTGATCCTAAAGTATCGAGATTTTTCGGAAATTTACTCGAGCTTTACTCGAAAAATTCAAAAAAAAAATGGTCGCCATTGTCGTGAAAATATTTTCCAGAAATCGAACCGAGATCGATTTTAGCGAATATCTGTGAGAGATCGACATATTTCCGATGACACTCGCAAATTCAGAGACTTTCTGTTTTTTTTCGAAAAATTTATTTCCCATAGATATATTATATATCCTAATTACACCCTCGTTATTCCTTTATCCATTATCGTACGTTTTACCGAGACTATTTTCCGCCAAATCGATCTGACTTTGAGCCAACTATCAAAGACTCTCGTAGACTGAAATTGCACGAAAAAAAATCTGGAAAAAGGTGCCACGAGAGAGAGATAACGAGACTCGAAAAATCCGACGCATCTCGGAGAATTCTAACGAAAAATAAACTTTTTCCAGATTCAGATCGATTTACACGGCGGTCGACAATTCCGCAACGGATCCGAGCTTGAATTTCCCGAATCGTTTGCAGCGTGATTTAGCGTCGACGTACGTCTTGCCGTCCGGAGGAGATGGACCATCGTTGCACGGGACGATAAACGAGAAAAAAGGCGAAAAAACACGGGAATTCATCGACGAAACGTCAAGGGAAGTGTCGATGGACGAGTCGCCGAGTCGTCGCGGTGATTCGTCGAAAGAATCGATGCTGAATAACGAGAGCCTCGAGGGTACAAAAGTCACATCGAGCAAAACGTCGTCCGCGGAGTTGACGGATTCGGAGGTCGTCTGTGGAGAAGCGACGTCGAGAACGTTCGAAAGTCCCGGACGATCCCGGTCGATGATGTCCGAGCAAGCGTCGACACCTCGAGACTTTGGTGGCGACGCGATGGAAAAAAAGCTCGTTTCCCCGGATAAAACGAGTTACGTCGAAACGCCATGCCCGAGGAACTTGCCAAAGAGGAAACTTTCCGTTTTCCATCGTTCCTTCGACATTGATACTATCCAGGACGAGACCGAGGAGGGAATCGGTTGCGGTACTTACAGACTGACGGAACGTTCGATGAGCACCCCGGACGACCGAGACAACAGTCTGGACGACGGACTCGAGCTCGATCGCGAACGCGTGAGGATGGCGAACAGCACGCGAAAATTTCTCTTGAATTACCGCGACAATAACGAGGAAAGCGGCGACTCGTCGGACAGTTTGTCACCGTTGAAGTCGTTGGATCGTCGCGACGATCTCTCCCAACCGGAAACTGCGCAGAACCGACAAATTTCGAGGCCGATAATGCTCGCCCCGACGAAATTGAAACTCGCCACCCTCGCTGAGTCATCGTTCACCGTCGACGTCGCCGAAGGTCCTCTCAAGGTCAACGATGAAACGAGCAGCGTCGAAACGAGGAACGAGTTGACCCTGGAGAGTCGCGACGACGGCGACGCGACGAGTGTCTCGGAATCGAGGGAAGCCGGCGATTTTCGCGACGAAATTCCGTTGGCGGACGATGAGATCGAGAGAGGCGTGACGCGTCGGAAAAATTCCTACTCCCGCGAACTGGTTTTCACCGAATTTTCGCTCTTGTCCTTGAACAACGATGGAGAGCGTCGCGTCCTTGAGGAAAAACGAGAAAATGCATGGGAAAAAGTTGCCTCCATGGACGGCGACTCCCCGGCCCGCGATAACTCGCTCGGACGGCCACTTCCGGTCGGCGGAAATATCTTCAAACTTCCAATCTCATCGGCGTGCGGTAAACCGCAGATCGGAAACCACCGGAGTCACCCTCATCATGGTATATAGTTCCTTTCTTTTTTGGGTTTTCTCTCTTTTTTACCAATTTCGCAATTTTACGTGGCACGTTTGTTCTTTCCTTCGTTACTGACGTTTTTGTCTCTCAACGGAAACGCTAATTGGATTCACGCTGGGATAATGCAATATCGAACGCGAAAACGTAAACTCCGGGTTTACTTTCATTCAATTTTCCAACGCGGAGATAGGTTATTTTGCCTTATCGATTTTCGCATTAAAAAATATTCCTTCGCTAAATAAATTATCCATTTTTGCTGAGAAGAGCGAGAGAATGGAGCTCATTCGGAATTATTCGCATTTTGAGCGCTTTGAGCGTTGTCAAGTCGAATTTCGAGGCTAAAAGTTTCCTTAAAACACAAAAGTGTGTTAAACAGTGTGTAAAACACAAAAAAGTGTTTTATATATTTTTCTCGATATTCATCAGCTTTGTGGAAGTAAAACTGCTCAAAGACGCAGGAGTATTTGGAAAATGATTTTCTCCCGAAAAAAAATAATTCATTGACATTCAAAGTTTTTTTTTCGGATCTGCTTGATTCACGCTGGGATAATGCAATATCGAACGCGAAAACGTAAACTCCGGGTTTACTTTAATTCAATTTTCCAGCGCGGAGATCGACTATTTTGCCTTATCGATTTTCGCATTAAAAAATATTCCTTCGCTAAATAAATTATCCACTTTTGCTGAGAAGAGCGAGAGAATGGAGCTCATTCGGAATTATTCGCATTTTGAGCGCTTTAAGCGTTGTGAAGTCGAATTTAGAGGCAAAAAGTTTCCGTAAAACACAAAAGTGTGTTAAACAGTGTGTAAAACACAAAAAAGTGTTTTATATATTTTTCTCGATATTCATCAGCTTCGTGGATGTAAAACTGCTCAAAGACGCAGGAGTATTTGGAAAATGATTTTCTCCCGAAAAAAAATAATTCATTGACATTCAAAGTTTTTTTTTCGGATCTGCTTGATTCACGCTGGGATAATGCAATATCGAACGCGAAAACGTAAACTCCGGGTTTACTTTAATTCAATTTTCCAGCGCGGAGATTGGTTATTTTGCCTTATCGATTTTCGCATTAAAAAATATTCCTTCGCTAAATAAATTATCCACTTTTGCTGAGAAGAGCAAGAGAATGGAGCTCATTCGGAATTATTCGCATTTTGAGCGCTTTGAGCGTTGTCAAGTCGAATTTCGAGGCTAAAAGTTTCCGTAAAACACAAAAGTGTGTTTTACATATTTTTCTCGATATTCATCCGCTTTGTGGAAGTAAAACTGCTCAAAAACGCACGAGTATTTGGAAAATGATTTTCTCCCGAAAAAAAAGAATTCACTGATATTAAAATGTTTTTTTTCGATCCGAAACTTCTCAAATCCGATGACCGATCGTCGAGTCGACTTTGAATACTTTGCCGGTATTCGCTTCGATTTTTGTAAAGTGATGGAATTTTTCCATTTTACGTTATCACAGTTTCACCAACGTCTCGCGGGGCGCGCTACGATCGTGGCGCGGAAGCGATTTGCAAGTACAAATCACGGGAGGAAACGAGCACGAGAAGCGCTCAACGTCGGGAGGCTCGCGGGTGCGAAGACGAGACGGCGCGAGCAGTAGCGCTCGCGATGTCGAGCGGCGAGGATACCTCGGACAGCGAGTGCGATCCTATGGCGATACGCGGCGATAACGACAACAATGATCGCCGTAACGTCGAGAACGAGACTCGTTCGATATCACCGACCGTCGTGAATTTCGCTGACGGCGCGTTGCTCGGCACCTCGACACCCGCTCCGGCCAACAATAACAACAACAATAACAAAAACTGCAACAACAACAATTTTAAGAAACCGGATGCGATCTTCGAGCGTGAGATTGAAAAGTCAGCGGCCCTAAAAATAGACAAGCGAGAGGTAAATACGCCAAATTTTATCACACTTTTTTGGGCTACTCTCGTGTCAATATTAAAATTCGTTGAACATTGGTGGGATATTTTCTTGAAGAATACTCTGATTTTTCACGTGCTGGATAAAAGCATCCGTTTCGCATCCGAAACTTTTCGTTCGCGTTGATCAAACGCGTAATTGCGTGAGAAAAGCCCGCGATTCACCGCGAATTTGCGTTTCATTTGGAAAACATTTTCCGTAGGAGCTTTTTCCAGCGGCGGACTTTTTTTTTTAATTAGCGATGACACTGACCGAGAAATGGTAAATTTTTAAATCACCCCGCTATTTTATTGATTACGCATCTGGTTGGAGAAACACCGAACGTCCGGAAGATTTGAAATCGCAACGATCTGTCGAGTTTGTAAAAAATCAATCATGAAAATCGTGGCGGAAGCGACTTTTGATCATTCTTTTAATTTTCGACGGAAAAAGAAACGACAATTTTTTTTTAGTAAAAATCTTCGGGTCGCTACATTTTCCGTTCCAGCATTAGATTCGCAGAGTTTCCTCGTACTCGATGCTCGTATAACGATATCGTGGAGTGAATTAAAAATTTGCTTGTTTTCTTCGTTGTTCGCGCGTGAATTTTAATACAATTTCGTGTGTTCCATCGCTGTATGCATATTTCGATCGTTTTACATCTCGTCCGACGGTCATAAATACGCGAACTTTCATTCTCGACAACTTTGATATTTCAAAGCGATTTCGAGGTTCGTACGCGGAAACTTTGAGGAAATTAAACGCGGCGACGGTTTTTTTTTTTCTTAAAGTGAATATAGATCGATTGTACCTTGACATTGAGGGCCTTGAACTCTCGAACGCGTTCTCCAAACACGGTCGAGCTGACTGTTCTGCTTCGTTATCAGTCGTACTGTATTACACAGCAGGGAGTCCGCTATTTCCAAAATTGACTTTTTCACTTTGCTACGCGAAAAATCACTAATTTAAAGCGAAAAAACAATGTTGGATATTTTTTCAAAAACTTGAAATTACGATATTTCTATATCCTCATTTAGCCATTTAAATAACATGGGATTTTTGCATTTTTTGGATTAACATTTTTTTCACGCCTGCTGTATTTGTTTAATTTTGAAAAATCGGTCCTTTTAGATGGACGACCGTTATATGTACAATAAGCCGTTTTTCGATTGAAAATTATATACTACAAAGGAATCGACCTCAAGGTCTTGTTAGATGATCATTTTTCTCGAAAAAGTTTGCACGAAACGCGACAAAATCGAGAAAAACATAAAACTAAAAAAGTCATTTAGGTTCTTTCGGCATGGAATGCCTCGTATACCATTTTTTTTAAGAGAATCAAATAGATGCCTCGCGCGCGGATGGAATTATTTTGTTTCGCTGCCGTTTTATTACTCACAGCGAAACTCGCGCGGTCCCGTATAGTCGACTGTGTTTCTGTCTAAACAATTGACGGCAATCAACGATCAATTAAAATGTTGCCATCAGCGGGACGGAAGAACGTTTACCAACTAATTCGTCGTCGTCGGATTTAGTAAGATTTGAAAAAAGGGCATTTTTCCTATTTTTTGCCGAGAGAAGAGAAATTTGAAAAATTTCGTGAAGGAAATTGATGATAAAATGTTTTTTATTTCGCGTGAAACTGAATTCGGATAAATGCACGGGTATATCGACGAATATTTGTATAGTTTGGTGGAGAGAATCGTCTTCGGCGAATTCAAAGAAAAAACGAGCTTTTTTTTTCTCAATTTTGAGATTTCTAGGAAGAAAAATAAAATTGAACGACGAGCAATCAACGATCAATTAAAATGTTGTCATCAGCGGGACGGAAGAACGTTTACCAACTAATTCGTCGTCGTCGGATTTAGTACGATTTGAAAAAAGGGCATTTTTCCAATTTTTTGCCGAGAGAAGAGAAATTTGAAAAATTCCGTGAAGGAAATTGATGATAAAATGTTTTTTATTTCGCGTGAAACTGAATTCGGATAAATGCACGGGTATATCGACGAATATTTGTATAATTTGGTGGAGAGAATCGTCTTCGCCGAATTCAAAGAAAAAACGAGCTTTTTTTCTCAATTTTGAGATTTCTAGGAAGAAAAATAAAATTGAACGACGAGCAATCAACGATCAATTAAAATGTTGTCATCAGCGGGACGGAAGAACGTTTACCAACCAATTCGTCGTCGTCGGATTTAGTACGATTTGAAAAAAGGGCATTTTTCCAATTTTTTGCCGAGAGAAGAGAAATTTGAAAAATTTCGTGAAGGAAATTGATGATAAAATGTTTTTTATTTCGCGTGAAACTGAATTCGGACAAATGCACGGGTATATCGACGAATATTTGTATAATTTGATGGAGAGAATCGTCTTCGGCGAATTCAAAGAAAAAACGAGCTTTTTTTTCTCAATTTTGAGATTTCTAGGAAGAAAAATAAAATTGAACGACGAGCAATCAACGATCAATTAAAATGTTGTCATCAGCGGGACGGAAGAACGTTTACCAACTAATTCGTCGTCGTCGGATTTAGTACGATTTGAAAAAAGGGCATTTTTCCTATTTTTTGCCGAGAGAAGAGAAATTTGAAAAATTTCGTGAAGGAAATTGATGATAAAATGTTTTTTATTTCGCGTGAAACTGAATTCGGACAAATGCACGGGTATATCGACGAACATTTGTATAATTTGGTGGAGAGAATCGTCTTCGGCGAATTCAAAGAAAAAACGAGCTTTTTTTTCTCAATTTTGAGATTTCTAGGAAGAAAAATAAAATTGAGCAACGAGGGTTCGGAAAACAAACTCTCCGCAAGACGCCAGTGGTCTTGACGCGAAAGTAACCAGAAAGTTCGTGTATACATTCATAACGCAGCTGTCGCGTTTCAATTTCCGTCATTCGTTGATTATTCAAGATAAAAATCACTCTGAGATTCTTCCGCTGGACGAACGCGAACTTTCCGACGGTATTTTCGCGATTCATAGACAACAGGATCTTTGTGCGCACTCGATCAGGAAGCTCTCGCGTTTCCGTCAATTTTCACGTTATTTGGATCGACAAGTAAATCATAAAAATGTACCTTTGAGAAAAATGACGTTTTTTCACTCTTGGATAAAATTATTCCTGGTGCGTTTGAGAAATATTCTTTATTTTCTTTCTTTTGAAATATATTACTCCAAAACTTCTATTTTTGGATTCTCTAGAAATTTGTAGTATTTATTGCATTCAATGAGAGGCTATCTTCAAGTTTTCCCAAATTCTTTCTCCCAACCGGAAGAGTAATTCCTCAAAGAAATTCGCGTTTTTTTTCTAAAGAGCTAAAAGTCATCCAAATGACAATTTTCTCGGGATTTTTCAAAATAAACTAAATTTCATAAAGATTGCTCCGAATTACGCGGAGAAAATTCAAAATTCAAATACATCGCATTGATTAAATGAAATACGCCCCATGAAGACGATAATTGTCTGAATGTTGTCGCTGAGGATCTTGAAAAAATGATTAGAAAATTGAAAGTATTCGATAAAATTAATGCTCCGTTTATGAAGCGATATATGATTTTATGAAACGAGAAATGATGGACCAAAGCCAAAGGGTGGAGGTCAGACGTATTTCTGGATTTATTGGCTTCAAATGCATATAGTATCTTATATATATATATATATATTCTCAGAATCCACTGCTGTCTTTAAAAGGAGCTTCGAAGCAAGGTCTAAAATTCCATTTAGAAAATAATCAACTTTTTTTTACACACCCATATCGTAAATCGTAAAATTTAGATAAATACTCAAAAATCTCTCAAATCGACTAGGCGTCGCGATCTCTAGATGCTATGTAAAAACGTAACTCGATAATTGAAATTGTTGCGGTGGATATCGAAATCTCGATTTTGAAAAAACACTGAAATCAAACAACAATTCCGACGACGAATCACGCTTGTTCACTTTCGAGTGCGATACATTTTTTTCAAAAATATTTTTTTGTTTTCCACCGATTAAATGAATATGAAAAAATATCTCGTATCACAGAAGCGTTCCGTGGCCTCATTGCAAACACGGGAATTTCTCTAATTAACGTTACCAGATCATTGGACAAAACAATTTGCCACTGATATTACGATCACGTTTTAATATATAAAGCGTGCTAATTGCTAGTAAAACTCGAGAGAGCCCCGAGGCAAGGTCACCAAACGGTCATCCTTACATACACGTTGGAGTACTTTTATTCGCACGTTTTACCTGCCAAGTCATTGCATCCACCGTACGGTGTTTCTCTCGTGTATATATTCGTGATCTCTTTTGTCACAGACCTTCGAATTTTCTCGGATCGGCCAGCAGCCTCGAAATCGAGCCGAGGTGAAACTCAGATCCCGGATACATCCACGAGAGAAACTCTGTTTTTGGAGACACACGGAAAGTGTCATATATGTTTATATATATACTTGTATCAGGGTGGATCTAAATAATCGACTATTCTTTTTCTCCTGATACACTGAAAAATTGATTGCTTGACACATTTATCATACCAACAACCTGGAGACGTCGTGCATCTGACTTTATTAGAATTTTTGTAAGTCGTTAACCATTGGCCTTGGGGAAAAAGCTATAACATATATTTATAGGAAATTTGATACTCGACAACAAAGATCTCTCGTGTGCAATCGCTAAAAATTTAGTTTAATTTTAAAACCGTTAAAAAATGTTGAAATCGACATGAATTTTATAAGTCGTTAACCATTGGCCTTGGGAAAAAAGCTATAACATATATTTATAGGAAATTTGATACTCGACAAAAAAGATCTCTCGTGTGCAATCGATACAAATCACCGTTCACGAGATATTCGGTGCCAAAGCCTAGCTTGTATCGATTGCAATAATTTTTATCGCTAAAAATTTAGTTTAATTTTAAAACCGTTGAAAAATATTGAAATCGACAATCCAATCGACATGAATTTTATAGGTCATTAACCATTGGCCTTGGGAAAAAAGCTATAACATATATTTATAGGAAATTTGATACTCGACAAAAAAGATCTCTCGTGTGCAATCGATACAAATCACCGTTCACGAGATATTCGGTGCTAAAGCCCAGCTTGTATCGATTGCAATAATTTTTATCGCTAAAAATTTAGTTTAATTTTTAAACCGTTGAAAAATATTGAAATCGACAATCCAATCGACATGAATTTTATAAGTCATTAACCATTGGCCTTGGGAAAAAAGCTATAACATATATTTATAGGAAATTTGATACTCGACAAAAAAGGTCTCTCGTGTGCGATCGGTACAAATCACCGTTCACGAGATATTCGGTGCTAAAGCCCAGCTTGTATCGATTGCAATAATTTTTATCGCTAAAAATTTAGTTTAATTTTTAAACCGTTGAAAAATATTGAAATCGACAATCCAATCGACATGAATTTTATAAGTCATTAACCATTGGCCTTGGGAAAAAAGCTATAACATATATTTATAGGAAATTTGATACTCGACAAAAAAGATCTCTCGTGTGCAATCGATAAAAATCACCGTTCACGAGATATTCGGTGCTAAATCCCAGCTTGTATCGATTGCAATAATTTTTATCGCTAAAAATTTAGTTTAATTTTTAAACCGTTAAAAAATATTAAAATCGACAATCCAATCGACATGAATTTTATAAGTCATTAACCATTGGCCTTGGGAAAAAAGCTATAACATATATTTATAGGAAATTTGATACTCGACAAAAAAGATCTCTCGTGTGCAATCGATAAAAATCACCGTTCACGAGATATTCGGTGCCAAAGCCTAGCTTGTATCGATTGCAATAATTTTTATCGCTAAAAATTTAGTTTAATTTTAAAACCGTTAAAAAATATTGAAATCGACATGAATTGTACTTTAACGCTAATTTTTTCCTCGAAAATACCTGGTCCCTCGATGGAAGATGAAAAAAAATGTCCTTTGGCTCTCGAATTTAGTTCAGCGTTCGAAAATGTGCTTTCAAATATTATACCGCTTGGTATTTAACGAGTAAATGTTATATTTAATTCTCCTGGCAGGCCTCAAACGGCTTGAGAATTTTCCATGTTTCGCCGCGGGTCTTCAAACGTCCGGGAAGCGCACACCCGACTGTGCTTCTTTCGACATAGCGACGCTTCAATTTCAGGAATAATATTTGCTTTTTCGCGATGGAAAAATAGATGCACGATGCAAAATCTTGGTTGAATTTGAAGGACATTTTTTCAAATTAAACGTGAATAATAACGACGGGTGTTTCCATCATTATTGATCATCGCGTTTGCAATTAAACCCTTTATTGATACGTTTTTGTTGTTATTATTATTATCAGAGACAAATCGCTCAACACCGGCTGTCGCAAAAGTAGATTTCGATTTTTATCGTTAACGAGTCATCTCGAATTATTCATCTCAATTTTGAGAATCTTTATTCATTGATGCTTTTGAAAATCGAGCAAATTGCGATTGGAACGACCAAAGGTCGTTTTCCGCGTGTCGTCTTTTTCTCTCCCTTTCACTCGCAAGAAACGAAATTTATAATCGACGAACCCCTTGAAGCATAAAATTACTGTATTTTTCTAGTTCCGGACTCGAGGTCGTAAATAATGCATCGCAAGTTGTACATTCGAGGAATTTTTCACCACTGTTACATGCGTAGAAAATTCAAATACAAAAATACGAGAGATCGAGAGATTGAAAAAATTCCAGAGTTCCTTCTCGAGTTTGAGGGAAAATTGAATTTTCATGATTTTTATACAATTTGTAGTTAATTGTTTTTTTTTCAAGCTGCTCTTTCTCTCCGAGGTGAAGTAATAACAATGATAATAATACAATAAAAAAAGATTTTCATTGAGAAAAACTATTTTGATTGAGACAGACTATTTCGTGAGAACGGAAAGCTCCCAAGTTCCGTACAGATTTTATTAAATAACAAAGTTCCTAAAGATTAAATCGTATCTCTATATTTGTTTCCAAAATTTTGCAATAATCTTATGAAATATATGACACGGAAGAAAAATCCAGACCTGTCATCATCAATTCGATGTAATCTGGAGGACAAAAATGTACACCGCGAACCATGAATCTCCGCTCGACTGTAATGTGCGTGATGCGAATGCAAAATTATTTCAACGACTGCTAATCAGTGATATTGCCGGGAGAAAATGTGCAATCTCGAGTGGAAGAATACCTCCAAGAATCAAGAGTTAAATCTAATTACAATAAATTACGAATACAAACGAATTTTTTTTCTCACAGAATTATATTAACTCAAACTCCTTTTTTACTTCGTCCAGTTTTTGGTCCATCGGATGTTGATAAATGCATCTTCTAATATGAAATATTAATATTTCGCGGTCCAACGGGAGTGACAAAAATGTACGACAAAAATCTATATTGGAAATTTATTAAGAATTTGATTTAGATTTTGATTCAAAGTAGGTTTATTTTTAATTCAATTGATTATTAAATTGTAATTAGAAAATGAATCATCGTCGAAATTGAGATCGTTCCGAACTGCGAGACGTTTTCCAAATTTCATTCGATTTTATTTCTGCTCTTTGCAGAGACCGCATACGATTCAAAGGTCATTATCGGAGAGCGGATGTGGTCGTTCCGAATGTCGCTGCCGCTTTAATAAGGTTATTTCGTCCACGGAAAAATGTGACAAAGGAGAAAATCGTCCGAATGCATTTCCAAGTCTAACGGACGTTAGATTGCAGGAGTCTGGAATTTCAAGGCTCAACAACGAAGAACTTGGGTAAGGTTTCCGAAATACGATCGTCTTTTTGTGAAAACTTTGTCGTCATCAAATCTCATCTCCCCAATTTTCAATGGCAATATTTTTCAAATATCCTACAAATTTCGGTACTTGAAAAAAAACTGGATAACCCTTCGAGTATAAAAATCTTCGGGCATTCGGGAAATATTTATTTTTAAAACAGATATCGTATAAAAACTGTGTAATTATACATTTCCAAACATGACAAATCATTTGCCACAAATACAGAATGATGCTAGAGTCGGTTCCTAATTTTTCAACGTCCGAACGGTCCGAAATTTTTCTTACAGCCTTATCGGATGAAATATTTATTAATTTTCTCGTAACGATTATTAATAATGGCTCGATAAAACTTCGAGGAACGAACGTTTATTCTCAAATCCAAAAATTTGTATTCTCCCGCTGAAATACAAAAAAAAAATAACAATTCGCAGAACAATATCTGGTGAAGTTACGAGACGACTTTAGATTGTTGTTTCTTCTTCGAAAATGATGAAGGTTTCATACAGGCTGCGAGTATCCATGACCCACGATAAATGTATACAGAATTGAGAAAATAAACCCGAGCAACTTGATCAAATAATTGATCGATCTAAAATCAGATACAGACGTTGGAACATTGATATAATATTCTTATTGACACAAGTACGATACAAGTAGGACCTGTAATTACTCATCGCTCGTTTTTCATTTACGCATTCCAGAAAAAATCTTCCCGAAGCCGATCTCGAGGTAATTATTTTTTTGTTCATCTCCACGAACGAGATAATTTTATAATTCTATTCCGCAGCTTCCACTATCTTCGTTAACGCGCTACTGAAATATGTGGTCAATTTTTTAACGGATCACGCGAGGATAAAAATAAAAACGTGAAAATTAGTCATGATTTCCGTAGGTGGCGGATGTTTGATACATTTTTTTTTTCTTCAGATTGCGGAATCGAGTATTAAATTATTTGAGCGAAAAAAACGAAAAGTATCTTTGCGAAATTACTCTCACAGCTTTATCCGTTTTGAATTCAATATTTCGAGCGTCGGCTTAATTCGAAATTCGAGTTTTACAATTTGGTTCAAACTTCGCTCTCTCCATGGGGGTAAAATGTCCCACGTATTTCAACGATGTTTCGCTTTTTTTTGTACAGCGAAAATACATGGCACTTTCCGTGAGTTTGGTAACGGATCGGGTAACACTGCCACGACGCGTGGCACTCTCCATTCGTCAGCGAGATCAATCCGAGAAAAATCTCGCCTGTGAAGTTCAAAAAATGCATCGGGACATACAGGTAAGCGATGAATCAGGAATTTAACAATAAAATACGCTTTTGAGAGGAAAAATTTCGTCGCATTTCGAATATTTGCAGTATACGATTTATCTTGTGAAATGTCATATTTTAATACTTTTATCTGTAAATAATAATTCGATACGTGAGCCAACTATTTTATTGTGATTGATAAATGGCGATACTCCGCTTTTCAATTTCCGATAATGGTTATACAAGTTGCTAAATTCGTGTTAGGATTTATTCTTTTTATTGAAGAGACCGGGAAGAAAAAGGAAGGGAGAAAATAGACTAATATAATGTTGTCGAATAAGATAAACTGTAAAACCGTCAGGACTTGGCGCCACTGTGCATCGATCGAGAATCTGTCGAAAGGGTCGAACGTGTGAGACATCAGCTCGATATGATCGCTCAGTGCGCTCACAGAGTTTCCTGCACAGCCGAGACATTCGGTGCTGTACATCAGGAAAATCGAATCTCCAGGGCGATCTTACTCGCCGATCGTTATCTTCTCGTTTTGAGATCGAGATGCGAAAAATTGGCGCTTGATCTCTCTGAGACCAAGTGAGGATAATTCATCCTTTGCCGAGTCTGTGCCTCGTGTGTAATTTGTTGTCCTTTCCACATTTCCATTATTTTGTGAAAAAAAAATTCTTTTCGACGATAACAAGCCACTATTATCAGTGTGTATCACAAAGTATCACAAGCACTGTTATCGTTATCAATTAATTTGTTCAAAAATTCTGACAACAAAATTGCAGTGAAACGTGCAACACCTTGCTGTGTATGTATCAAACTTCTTTTGAATCGCAAATTGCAATCGTGCGACTGAAGCACGATGGGAATTTCGCGCAAATCCAGAAAATTCTGCAAAAATCGAAATTTTTCAAACCCCCGGGAAATGTGAGATTTTCTCGCAAAAATCCTCCCTCGAGAATTCCGTCGTACCGCCAGTCATCGAAGAAATTGCACATTTTTTTTCAAGCACTTTGAGTACTTTTAACTTTCTAAAAATATCCATGATTTTCTACACTTTTGCTTTTATATCTTTGGAGCGTATAATAATATGCGTTATTCCTCCTGATGATCCATATCCCATCAACAAATTGTATCGGGGCAACTTTCTCGCTCATTTTTCACGCTGGAGACGTTGGTTGTCCTTTTTCATGAAATTGCGGAATAAATTTGCAGACGAATCCTGACGGAACACAACATCGTTGTTGAGGAACATTGCGGAGAGCTCGGTGACGACATACCGAGATCCCGATATCGGGGAGTGCCTATCACTAATCGTACGATGGTTCGAAAATAGAAAAAAAATTCGTCCACCGCTTACGCTAGCTTTTTTATCGCTTCATCTTTGCCACGTACATGGTCCTTGCTTCAGAGTTTCAGTCTTATGCACTCGCGTCCCTTTTTTCTCTTTTCCTCCTCTGAAAAAACTTTCAAACGTGCCATTCTTTTGCGCAACAGTTTCCGGTGTGTTATCATTCAATTTTGATAAATCATTCGAGCGTTTCGTGGCTCGGAAATAAGTAAAATTTCGTCGTTTTTCGAAATTGAACGAAAATCAAATCGGAAACAACTTTCCCATCGGGTTTTTTTTCCTCCAAAACGTTGGAGTCTCAGAATCACAGAGAGACGCACGCATTTACGCTGACGGCACTTGCATTAATTATCTTTTTTTCTTCCTTCAAAGAGCTCGGATTACGCGAGAAGAATCGTTCCGGCTAATGAACGATGCATCGTTCGATTTTTTGTTTTTTCTAGATGGCTAGGAGAAGAGCTAGCATAGCGACGATATTTCGGCCGTTGAGCAACTGTCAGGACATCACAAAGGCAACGAGAAGATTTTGTTTGTTTTTGTACCTCGCGTGTTTAACCGTCAATGCTTTTTTTTTTGCTTACTCAAATAAGCCTCGTTGTGGTTTCTTGGTTGTTTTTTACTAACTATAGCGATTAGGGCGAAACGTTTTTACATGCTTCGATTCGACAAGTTTCCGCTGTATGATTTTTTAGCGAATTCAACGAAATGCATGTTCTCTCTAGGTTTCAGCATATTTGGGATCGAAAATAATCCAAAATTCATACGTGATTCAGAGGCCAGAACGTCGTAGCGGCTGTTTAACTCGCACGATCGTCGCTTCTTCAATTTTTATCCTTGTTTTACATTCATTCCATGCATAATAATTATTTACATATTCATAGAAAGCTAACTCTTTGTTATTTTTGTGAAAAATGAATCTCGTCCGGTTGTGTTTAATGCTTTTTCCTTTTTATACAGGATGGACTGAGACAACGAAACTCCGTGTCGGGAAGAGTTACCGTGAGAAGACCCTCGTTGAGCGCCGAGTCTCAAAAGTGGGAAATGGAAAAGTTGGATCGAACGGAGTAAGTCTCGTCAATTTTGTACGTGTGAATTTTTTTTTTTTTAAATTCGAGTTCTAATGTTTTTTTCGACATTTTCGCCTAGCAGCAGTTCCAGCAGTATAGGAGAATTACGTGAGATCTTCGAGCAGGCGGAATCCCGGCGAAATTCGCGCGAGGAAAATAACAACATATTGCGACTGCATTCGAGCATCAGGGATTTCGAAAATTGCGATATCGATGTATGGACGAACGCGAGAGAGGGACCCCCGACGGAATTACCTGTCATTATCGACGAGTGCCATGAATCTACGTAAGAAATATGCAATTTTTCTGCTGCGAAACAGCCT
Organism: Heteropelma amictum; assembly: GCA_959613375.1. Taxonomy (NCBI): domain Eukaryota; kingdom Metazoa; phylum Arthropoda; class Insecta; order Hymenoptera; family Ichneumonidae; genus Heteropelma; species Heteropelma amictum. Next base: position 4,411,259 of record OY390721.1, on the reverse strand, counting down.
CGTAGATGCAGTGTTCCTGATTTCGAAAAATGTTTGCAAAATAACGAGAGCCAATCAGCCATCGACTCGTATGAATAAGTTACCCGAGTAATTGCACTCTTCCACTTTTCAAATGACGAAAATTGCAATAATCCTGCAACATTTGGATGTCACGTGCCTTTTACATTTTTCAAAAAAATTCGCCCCTCGATGCATTTTGAATGAACACTTTTGTATGAAAAGAAACAAGTGGGACAAGCCGGGGGAATTTTTTTCCTCGTGTTTTTAATTCTTTATAATTAAATTGCGGCGACTGCGACTGGTGCTGCCATCGGTCTTGACTTATCGGAAATGCAATAACGATAGGATTGTTATTGAATTTACAGGCAAAGGTCATCGGTGTCTCATTGGATGATGAGAAATCATTCATCATGGAAAACTCTACTGTGGTGTATCATTATTTCCTTCTTCTTTGGTTTTTATGTCAAACACGCAGTCTCATCGTCCAACGAATGCTCAGGGACTCACTTCAAATGGTGGTCGATTGAAGAAATTCTTGGTCGTTATCTTCCGGTCAAAAATGATTCACCGACACCGATATGAATACAACAAAAAGAAATAGATATATGTATTATATATATATATACATATATGCATATATATATATATATATATATATATATATATATATATATTTAAGTTCAAATCTTGTAAAAACAGTAAACATGTGAATTTTTCTATGAATGAAAAAACCCTCGAACTTTATCGATAGATTCGTTCTTCGAATTAAGCGATGTGAGAAATTCTTGGATCGAAACACGAGATTATCTTCATCGTCATTTCAAGTATTCCAACGAGTCAGCTATAGAGTAAATATGGAGTTATTTCTCCAGTGCGTGTCAACGTTGTCATTTGTTAGATATGGAAAAATATTGCAGAGAAACTAGATGAATTTGAGGAAATTGTCCGGCGATATGTAAACTCCCGTTTTATCTTAATTTCGCGCCCTTTAATCCGGATTTCATTGTTTCGTTAAATGTATCGAATTAATTGTCCACTCGTTCTTCCTGTGTATCTTCTTGGACATGATAGGAAAATGCGAATTTTTAATGTAAGAGCGGCGGTACAAATTCGTGTGAAAAGAATGTATTCAAATAAAGAGAATAGACTGGTCTACTCACGAATCTCATGTTGATTACTTGTTTGTATTATCTGGCAATGATTTATGAAAAAGATGGAACTTTACGTGCAAAGTTCTGGAGATACTTATAGCTCGAAGAATTGGTAAGTTTTTTGAAAATTTTTTTCTCGTTTCTCGTTTTTTTTTACTACACTATGACGATGAAAATACCCGCGCCGACTTTTTTTCAAACTGCTTCATGCGGAGCGTCGGAGATCATAACTGAAAACATGATTTCGAATCCAAACGAATCTTGACATCTCATATTTGATAAGTAATTTTTTCACTTTTTTTGTCTTTTCGATAATCCGCCGCATGGAAATTCCAAGTATAATTCAAACTTGCAAACAATCACTTTTTCGAAAAAACCGGAAACGGAAGCTATAATCGAAGTAAGCGAGATAAATATAATAATAATAGTCTCGATATCGAACATTTTCGATATGTGAAAACCGGAAGCTGCCATGCTGCCATTGCTCTTTCTTTCGTGACCGTATTCACCGAAGAGAAGTAACGTGAGTCGCGTCTGCAATTTTTGTTTTATAACTGCAAGAATAAGTATTTAATAAACGTTTAAGCGGGTTAAAAATTGATTTCGAACCTCAGGCGTGACAAAATGTTCATAAATTCATTAAAATATCAAACAATTTTCGATAATTATCCGCCCGCCACGTGTATAATTTTGTTTTTAGGTTAAGCCCGCGACGACACCGCGTTCTTCGCGCACAGTGGCTTTATATTGAAACAAAATGATTCTTTTGCCTCAATAGAATGGCGGACGCTGCTCCAGCCGCTCGTGGAGGTTTTCGCGGAGGTTTTGGGTCTCGCGGAGGTGGCGGTGATCGCGGAGGGCCACGAGGTCGCGGTGGTCGTGGACGCGGGCGCGGACGCGGCCGTGGCCGCGGAAAGGAGGATCAGAAAGAATGGATCCCCGTCACGAAGCTCGGTCGTTTGGTTCGAGATGGTAAAATCCGTTCTCTCGAGGACATTTATCTCTTCTCTCTGCCCATCAAAGAGTACGAGATCATCGATCAGTTCATCGGTCCGTCGCTCAAGGACGAGGTTCTGAAAATCATGCCGGTACAAAAGCAGACCCGTGCTGGTCAGCGTACTCGTTTCAAGGTACACTTTTACATTGTTTTCTTTCAAAATTTCTACCAAATTTTATGCAACTTTGGCGGAAGATTTGAGACTAGCACGAAGGTGCCCACCCAAGCCGAAGGCGAGGGCTGGCATCGCACGAATCCGAAATCGAGTTTTGTCCCATGCCCTCTGCACTGTATTTCTTCAACCACCTGTATCGAACATTCGTAACCTAAAAAAAGCATGCAATTTAGTTATTTGCGCAAAAAAAGCGATATTTACAGAAAAATACTTTTTTTGAGGTTACTTTTTGATTCAATACGTTACATTCGATACATTAATGCTCGAATGTCGCATAAAAATACTTTGAACAAGTTTCAACTTGCAACATTTACAAAACCTTTGTAAAAGTGCTGTCATCTCTATTCGTCCGATGTAACAAAAATTAAATACAATTTTGTTCGGAAACTCGGGATCTTCATGCCCGGTGAATAATAACACCCCAGTCAAGGTCGGCATGGCTGCAAAATTGTTCCATCTAAAACCCGGTTCTATCTAATTTTGGAGTTACTTTTGAGAGTTTAAAGTCCAACTTTCATACATTGTCATTTCCAAATAAACAATACGCACATAACGTTATCAAAAAAAGCCACGAAATTAATACAAAACCGGTCGATTTTCGTTCCTTTGCCAAATTATTCTATCCAAAACCAGATAAATGATTATCCAACGTTTCCATACATTCATACTAATCCCTCCAAACTCTATATCATGACGACAAATATATCATTACTGTTGCAAATATTCTATAAAAGTTGCCGCAGCTCTAATACCAATAACCAAAATTCCGTTTATAAAGGCATTCGTCGCTATTGGTGACGCCAACGGACACATCGGTCTCGGAGTTAAATGCTCCAAGGAAGTAGCGACCGCGATCAGGGGCGCGATTATCCTCGCAAAATTGTCCGTCGTGCCCGTACGACGTGGTTATTGGGGCAACAAGATCGGAAAGCCTCATACCGTTCCGTGCAAGGTAACCGGCAAGTGCGGTTCGGTTCAGGTGCGTCTAATTCCAGCGCCGAGAGGTACGGGAATCGTATCGGCTCCGGTACCCAAGAAACTGCTGCACATGGCCGGTATCGAAGATTGTTACACGTCGGCACGTGGCTCCACCTGTACGCTCGGAAATTTTGCAAAGGCGACTTATGCCGCTATCGCGAAAACCTACGCCTATCTCACGCCTGATTTATGGAAGGACCAACCGTTATCCGTGGCGCCTTATCAGGAGCACGCCGAGTTCCTTTCTAAAAATCATCGTCCGGTCGCCGATCAGAGACCCACCGAAGTCAACTAAGGAACAATAAATCTCCACTCCAAAAATGTGTGAAAGAACACGGAAAAAATCGTTTTATTCATTCCCCGCTTTTTCACCTCTCCGACTTTGCCTCCGCTCGAGGATTTTCATACAAAAAATTCCAAATTTACAACGGTTCTTGTACATCGCGAATTTTTGTCTTTTTTTTCATCCATTGGATTCTTTGGAGTCTTTAGAATCTTTGAATTTGTCGTACGCGGCGTTGAACGTCTCTGTCGTATGGTCGCAAACTTTTTCGAGATCTTCCAATCCTCGACGCAGTATGTCCACGGCTCTTCCTTTCTTTGCCTGGATTCTAAAGTGCATCTTCGCTTCTGCCGGATGTGGAACGGTGTAGCCGCAAAAATTGACATCCGGGCTGGAAAATTTGCGTCACCGAGTGTTTTCATTCGCTTTTCTGTATGTTGATTTTGAAATGAAAAATCTGCAGACTTTCGTTCAGTTTAGTTTTTGCAAAAATCATGAGATTATTCTTTTTCTCATTTCATTTTATCGGAGTCATTAGCATCGTTAGTTTTGACAAATTTGATTAACAATTTCAACTACTTATATTGAAAAAAAAGAATGTAAATTCGTAAGTCGTAAACGTTTTACAAATTTGTGATTAATATTGTGAGCTGTTAAAAGTTTTACTCACTATTGTGCTATTATAGAACGAAGAGCATTTCCTAACGTATGACTTTCGTCCTGAAAAACAAACGTCCTTGACTTTTCTCCCGAAGCTTCGTCACCAGCGAGCTGTTAACATTTAATAATTAAAGCGCCAATGATTAATAAGATTAAATATTACAGCAAATAAGACTAAATTAAACTGTACTTTTACAATGGTTTTCAAAGAATGTGCAAGAACAAAAAAAATAATGATAGAATCTAGATTGAACGCCATGGGATACTTTTCGGATATATTTTTATTGCCGATTTTGCAAAGAAATCACATGAAAATCGAAGTGGTTCGTTCGACAACCTTTTTTCTATGCTAGAAAAAATAGGAAAACTTCAAATAACGAAATAAATTTCGATAACGTCTGAAGCGTAATGGAATAGTATTATAGCTAGAGGATTATATCTTGATACTTTGTTTATCAAGAAAATTTGCCAGCTTCTATTTGAAAACTATATATTGAAACTATATGTTGAAAACTATATGTTGAGGTTATGTCATCGAACGTAGGGTATAAATCCACGTCGAAAATTTGAATGTTGAAAAACATACGAATGATCTTATTTTGAAACTTTTATGTAAAGCTCGTAAGTTTACATTTAATGATTGATAAATTCCTTAAAAATTAAACGCATTCACCGAATATTGTTTTAGGGTTATGATACAAGAGATAAACAACACTCGGAGCGCGGTTATCGCATGCTACGAACGGTGAAAGTGTTTTTTACATTCGAATCGAGCGGAAGCATTTTTTAAATCCAATGTCACAAACAACAAAGTCAAAGTTTGAGAGGCTTTTTCGATATAAGTTAACGAATTCTATGTTTATCATCATACCTCTGCTAGTCTGCCCATTCTCAAATATTTATAGCGCACGTGTGTATAACCTCAAAATATCATTAAAGCTCGCGAATTTCTATTATCGTTTGAATACTTCAGAAACACTATGTTTCAGTATTTATCCAAATAACGATGTTGATCGATCGCGTGACTTCTGCGGAATAATGAATTGAAAATCTCAATATTTTTCTGAAATAATATGCGTGTGTAAAACTCGACGTTTTTGCGCAGACTCTCGCATTTGTCGCGGACGCCTGTAATTTTGTGGTTAGAATTCCGCTTTTGTATTTACATTCCTTACTTTTTGAGATATTTTTTTTCATCGCAACATTCCCCGAATTATCTATGCATTTGTAATCTTTATTATTCCGTTATATTATCATGAGTTTTTCTTGCAAATATGTATGTTGTTCAAGCGCTTTTGACAAGGAGCAGTCGGACGTCAGGAATGCCGTGGCAAAAGCTGCGCAATAGATCGACGCGTCTATAATCCATTGATTATAATAAATACACATTAAAAATTATTGCTACAACGGTGTTTTGCATCTCTGTAAAATCTACTTTTCCTCTAAAACTTTTTATTTTCACTTCCACCTCGTGAATAAATCGTGTATCGTGTATATTCTTCGTACTTCTCCATCATTAGTCCTTTTCTCGAGTTACGAATGCATGTGAAAAATGTTTACCCATAAAACGAATAATATGCAAATTCTTTTTAAGAGAAGGTGCAGTTAGAAACTCTGTAATAATGCTAAACATTCATAAGTCCAAATGTTAGTGTTAACTTTGAAAAAAGCTTCTGCTTATAAATTTGATTCTCTCGGATGAAAACTTTTGCGTGAAAGTGAATGCAATGCTCACGTGACATGGCGATAGTACGTGGCATATACAATCAGGATGGAGTTGAAACAATTGCGCACAGCAGCCAGTGTACGAGAAAGTCCTGATTGGTGAAGTTGTTACATATGTTATTCGCAGTTTCGCAGCTTGCCACACCAATTTGTCCCCACGACTGATACAATATAGCCGAATCGTTAGTATCGCAACGTTAAAAATACTTTTTGAGCGAATCCAATCACGATAATTGAAAAAGATACAAAGCAGTGATTTGTTTTTTTTTCCTTAAATGTCACCATGTCACGGAATGACAACCGTTCAACACAACACCGATCGAAAAAAGAAGCTATTTCGGTCGACTCACGATATATGCAAAGTATTTTCAACTGAACGCAGTGGGAATTTGTGTTGCAATTTGCAGATCAAGGATCTTTGAGCAAAGCTCATGCCTAAGAAAAAAGTTGGAAAGAAAAAAACATCGAATCAAGAGAAAAATACAACGACGAGTGTGGTGTCGATTGATGAGAATCAGTTACGAAGACATTTGCGAGATATCGTAAAAGCGAAAGAGTCCGCGAAGACGAACGAAAACACCGAGATGGCGCTGCAGCCTAAGCCGGGAAGGGTTGAAGATTTTCTTATTGGTGGAATCGAGGGGTTAGAAAGACATTCATCCATTTTGAAAAACGTTTCAGTATCACTCGTATTTGATCCATATACATATAACATTATAATTGAAAAGAAAAATACGTATCGAACTTGTTTAAATGTACGTTCCAAGAAACCATTTTTCCCAAGTGTTTTTGTAGTACAAATTTAATAAATATCGACGTTAATCGTACGTGCATTTTTCGGTAATGTTCGAATCATTATCACTCTCCAATTTAAAAACCTTTTCGAACGCAAGAATATGACGTGTCTTGCCTGCATGACCTTTGTCTCATTGCTTAAGAAAACTATTTATCGATAATCGCTTAAGAAAAATTATACACGAAAGTTTCATTAAAAGAAGATATGCACTCATATTCAGAGGTGGTACTCACTCGACGCTTATCATAATGGATGGAAGGGGAAAGCAGCTCGCGCAAGTCAAAGGCCCTGGAACGAATCATTGGGTGAATTTTTAATTAGCTCGCGTCAAACGATTATCGCGATATTTTTATATATCGTTTTACAATTGCGCAATAATCAAGTTACCGATGTGATATGATTTTTTACAGTCTTATGGTATGAAGGAAACGTCAAATCGAATAAACGAAATGATAACTAGGGCAAAAGCAGAATGCGGAATAGCAGAAAACCGTCCCTTGGATTGCGTGGTGAATATCGTCGTGAATTTACCTCCAATTGGAACGTTTTCAGACGAGTCTCTTCCATCGAGAACTTTCTCTGATCGATTACATTTTTTTCATTTTTCAGGGTTTGTGTCTCAGTGGATGCGAGGACGAAGCAACGAACAACAAACTCGCGGATACCCTACTGCAAGATCATCCAGCAGCCAGTAGAGAATACGTGGTTGCTTCGGACACGATTGGTAGCATAAGTACCGGCGCTCCTAACGGTGGAATTGTCCTCCTAGCGGGAACAGGAAGCAACTCTCTTTTAGCCAATCCCGATGGTAAAACTCACGGTTGTGGCGGATGGGGTTACATGCTTGGTGACGAAGGCGGCGGTAAGAAAAAGTGTGATAAAGCAATGTGCAAATTTACGACTCTGCGATGTTTCGAAGCCCAAATCCCAAAAAAGCTAAATAGAGTGCGAATTTCAAAGCGTTCGTCTTAAATAATAAAAACGTAAAAAAGGTTTATCAACGAAGAGTCCAATGTAAAAAGTTGGTACACAATTTCGAGATACATACAAAAAGATTCAGATTGTCTGATTATTGTCGGAATTTTTATAACATCGCTGAGTACTCGAAATTCGATTGCGATTTTCTTGAGATATCACCCCCGGAACTTCCTTAAATGCGAACAATATTTGTTTGCAATTATTCTTCATATAAATTACACATTTATCATTGAAATTTTATGTCAACCAATCCCATACCATATTTATGACGTTTATTTATTTCAATTTTTTTTTGAATTGTTATCCATTTTAATTATTCATTGTCCGTCTCGCACTTCCATTTTTCTCGCAACATAAAAATCCAAAACGCAGCTTATTGGATCGTTCAACGAGCATGCAAATACGTCTTCGACGAGATCGATGGTTTAATTCCGTCGCCTCATCCGATATCCTACGTGTGGCCGGCCATCAAGGATTACTTCAAGGTCGCCGAACGTAGCAACATGCTCTCGCACTTCTATGCGAACTTTGACAAGAGCAAAGTCGCTTTATTCGCCAAACAATTATTTATCGGCTGTCAGAAGGAGGATCCGCTGTGTAAATTACTTTTCGAGGATAACGGAAGATATCTCGCCAAGCACGTCAATGCCATTGCGAAAAAAGCTCACAACGTGAGTACACGACGATTTCCGCAAAATCGTTATCGAAACTTCGTCATTGTCGGTCCATACAAGATCTGGGTTTCACAAAAATTCTGTTCAACGGCCCGCGACGTAGAAATAAACCCTGCGTACCTTATATTTATGGCATTAATGCATTTCAATGATAATAACAATAGTGCAAGGATTTTTTCACATTTCATTTCATATCCGAGTAACATCTGCTCTTCCGGACGAAAAAAATGACCTTTACGTCCTTTGATCCTCTTTGCAGGATATAAAACTGTGCCCCGGTGGTTTAAAGGTAATTTGCGTTGGTTCTGTATGGAAATCTTGGGATTTCATGAGAAACGGCTTTGTCCAAGAGATCGAGGATCATCGCATCGTCGACGAGCTCACCCTGATGAAATTGACGGTCCCGTCGGCTCTCGGTGCCTGCTATCTCGCCGGTGACAAGATACATTGCGAAAGCCTGGAAAAAAATTACGAAAAGAACACAGAAAGTTTTTATCACTACAGACGCGATAATACGATGATCGATGACGTCACGTGTGGATAAAAAAGTATCGACTCACGAGGGAAAGCCGCCATTTTGATGTGATGTTTTCGTCACTATATGAGCTAAACAGATTTTCCCGAATATCTGCGATTTTGATAGTACGATTTTTTGAAAATAAAATTGTTGAGAAATTTATTCCCATGAAGAAAAATTGTAATTAGAATTATTATCGACATGCAGATGCATTTGCATTAATATATATATATATATATATATATACTACTTTCCATTAAAGATCTGCAATGACACGTTAAATACATTTATCTTTTTATTACTCATTAAACCTGAAAATAAAGTGAAACTAATCGTTATTGTAAATTGTAAAAATTTCCATAGCTAAACAAAAAAGTACATGCGATCGTCGTAGAGCGCGACTCGATCTTTCCTCCCTAAATCCGATTCACTAATAGAGTCAACGTTGCTGCCGGCTGCCGAGGCTCGTCGCTCGACTCAAGCACACGCACATTCATGCACACCACGTACCATCAGCTGCACTCAATTTATTAATCTTAAGTCAGGGGTGCATCGAGCAAAAAATCGCCGAGGACTCTTTGGTCCAGAATTTCGAGATCTACGGGTCACTCAACAGGTTGGGCGACCCTTCAGGGTTAGCCTGTATAATTGTTATTTTTTACGTATGAATAAAAGTGTGTTATGGTGGTTTGTTAATTGGGACGATAGATGTCGCTGCGACGATTCAAATGTCTTCCTTTCACGCGTATAAATTAATCAGAAAACTTGCAATCGTGTAACTTGACGAATGATTGTATACGATGACTGTATGATTCGGTATTCCTATTTTTCTAACGATACTAATGAGAACCCTCGCACTCGGTATTTCGAAAAGTCGCCGTCGTTTGTTGAGAACGTGCGCGATAGACCAAAACATTCCCCCAGTTACGTTTTGCTCTCGGACGTCCTCGGGATCGCTTCTCGTTACCCTTTACTATTTGACTGCTCACGCCACGCGACGTTAATTCAGTGAATCGTATTTTTTCCAGCAGCTGAAAAAACAGTGACCATTAATTTGGTATCAATATTTCCGCAAAAGAAACGTAACGAACATTTTTCCACTCACAACAATTGGCGAGTTTGTGACATTTCTTTTTGCGCAATAGTTTCGTCGGGCACCGCGTTCCACCGTTACGCGCTGGCATCTGCAATCATACAAACAGATGAATATCGATATGTCGTTTACGTATAAATTTACGGAACAATTGTGCTGTTCTTGAATTATGGATCTGTTTAGATAATCCGTACACTTTCAGAGAGCTTTTACGTTTATTTTGTTAGCGTAAAACAGTGAGAGCGGTCAATGGCAAGCAGATTTTACAATAATGGCGGGTAAGTAACTCGCTAGATTTATGCCGCCAAATTTGGCCAGATTCGTGCCACAGAATTCAGCCACGAAATTGGCCCCGTTTGGTGACTTTACGTCGATCAACTTCTCTGTCTGTATCGAAATCGAAATTACATTACACGAGCGTTGAAATACTTCGTTAAATTACTTTCGAAAACCCACGATATCCGATCCTACTGGCAGGTTTCGAAACTTTGATCGAGGACGCACAGTAGGCATTACTCCAGCAACAGTAAAATACAATAGAAATTGCGAGTGCTTATCAATGCTAGAAAAATCTGTAAAATTCCACCGTAATATTTGAGATACAGAATACAGTAATTTTGAATAACAGCAGTATCGAAGGCTTATAAGCGAGTCACAAAAAAAAATTCTGGAAATATTCAAAAAGCTTATTTTCTACTCATCTCGAATCGAAATGAACACTTTGGGCTATTAGATTCCTATTTTATTTTGAAAAAGTTTATAAAAAATAGAAAACGATTCGTCGTTTCTCGCACAAAAATCGAGACTCGTAACGTCTCTTCGTGCCTGCTCCGTACTCCCACCGGCCAGCTAACGCCGGGGAATTGCCATTCGCACCTGTAACGAAGAAACGTAATATTAAGTATATTATATTTAAATGCGATGTAAACGAATACCACCAAAGAAATTCACCGACAAACACGCGCAACGTAACTACTAATAAAAAACAAAGTACCAGCACTCGCGTCCACGGAATTCCGCAAAAACGAAGAAACTCGACGTTTAATGAACATTCATTAATAAACTACACGAAAAACAGAAAAAACTGACACACACGGCACTACAGAATACGGAGGAAACAAAACACAATCACATACAGGGATAACATTAATATTTCAGTAAATATTTGATTATAATTATTCGATGAATTTTTATAACGTTTTAATCACACTAACACATAGACACGAGGGAAGGGGAAGACGAATTTACCAAAAACCAAGAATAAACAGAGGCCCTCGGGGCTCTAAAAATGATTCAGCCTCGAGTACTTGAACAATTCGAGCGTGTTAAAGAAAATGAACGAATTACTTTTATTCACAATTACTGTACTCGGTATGTTACATATGATTGATCTTTTCCCGATTTTTACTATTATTGCTAGAGTAATGCCTGCCATACATCCTTGTGAGAATTTACCAGAATTTCTCGTCGTTTATAGGTATAGCCCCGACAGCCGTTACATCGCGACCAGTCGCTCCAATCTGTATATCTGCAATCGACTCTTTTGTGATCCTCATCTATAAAGCTGGTCGGCGACACTTGGCTAGCCAATTGTATTCCGTTGAAAAGCGTTTCGTTTTCTTTGCCTGAAAATACATGAATTTTGCGTAATTAAAGACAGAATACACATTGGAAAAACATGTCCCACATAACATCATCTACGCTACTGTGATACGATCTATTTGCATACAATTGATACGTTAAGTGTGCAGGTAACACACTGCAACATTACGCGCAAAGCTAAAATGTGGCAGAGTTTGTTCAGGCATTGGCGTTGGTCTCAAATTCCATGAGTTTATTTGAATCGAGTGTAATTTTTCATGTCTAAATGCGTCATCAGTCATTATCTTCACGAAAAACATATTTTCATGCCAAAAATTGAAGTAATTTTCATTATTTACATGCGTGTATTCTAGGGTGGTTTTCAAAAAATTCTCTTCACCTCTCAGAATGTTAGGCTTTTGCAGAAAAAAATCCTCTCTGGACTAATTCATTTATAACTATTTATTTCAGTCGCTGTGGCTAAAGAAGCAAAGTAAGAAGCACAGAGGGCGTCGCGATCAGCGCAAAACGAAGGAATAGTGTTAAAGGCGCAAGGGTGAGATGCTGTAGGAAAAAAACATGATCGGGAGAAGAGATTATAGGAATATTAGTAAGTAGACTGGACGAATTTAATGATATTAGAGGATAATAACAGTGATGAGACGGAAATAGTAACAGGTGACGAGAAAAAGATGGAATAAATAGCATCTAAAGCGTTTATTTGCAAACTGCATACGAATACAATGAGTTTCATTCGTTTTCTTACATTTTGTTTCAAAAGTTACGAGCATCAGGCATATCTAATGATGTTCCCAAGGTGCAATCGCAAGTCAACCGTAATAGCAAGAAATTGTTGAAAAAAATTGGGACAAATTTAGAGAACTTACTTTTCTCATGTTATAAGTTCATTTTTCAGGCGGTCGTTTTAGCAATTCGGCGAGTAATTCTTGTATAGCTGTGAATGCGTTTATGTGCATGTTAAATGCGTTATTGCCTGCACTGGTTTCGCTGTTTCCCTGCGTCGTAAAGACTTTTTCCTCCTCGTTCAATGAAGCAATAATAATGGGTGGTAACAAGCGCGACTATTTCTCATTGAAAGAAAAATGAAAAATGCTTTTTGGTTCTATTTTTTGTTCTACTTTTTTTCGAAATCAAGGGTAAAAAAATGAAATTCCGCAAGGCTCGTATTCACGGTACGATCAACGTCACTGTTACAAAATCAAAAAACATTTTTCATCTCTTTTTTTCTCGTGGATACTCTTTCGGTGCTAAAGCTCTAATGATCCGCTGAACGCCGGACATTTCTTCAGAGTTCATATCTATCCTAGAGTTAATATCGTCCTAAAAAGTAACGCAGTTCCTTGCGTTACTTTTTAGGATAAGAACGCTGTTATTGGCACGTAAGGTGACTTTGCGAGGAATGTTATTCGATATGGACACCACCGTTGAATACCCGCTGCTGCCGGTATCGACTTTAGGAACCAAATTGCACTTTGCGATATTGACTTTTCATGCAAAAATTTCGTGATGGTTTTCATCATCACCGCTGCTACCAGTACGTACATTCTGTGAATAGGAATAATGTGACAAATTCACAAATCACCAAAAATTGTTGCAGTAACGTTATCAATGATTCGTTCTTTGAAATTTCTTTGAACGTCTTATTTCGTTTTGCAGCTCTGTTGGTCCAGAACTGGTATGTGGTAGCCGAGTACGCTTTTGATGGCTACTTTATAACTTTTCATAAAAGTTCCTGCCTTTTGTCAATGAAATTGGTAAGCATAAAGAAATAACTAGCAAATTTTCAAAATCTAGAGGCAGCGTCTCAACGCCAAGTAATTCAAATGAAAGATTGTTCGAATTTTGAATCGGCTGCGAATGACTACACGGTAAAATGAAGATTCACTGGTCATTTTTGAACTTTAACCTCTTTTACTCGTATACCCAACCATTTATTGTACAACACAGTCTTGCTTATAGGCTAGACTTACTTTCGTAGTTGACGCAAATTTTGTTGCACTCCTCGATAGTCAGAAAATTATTCCTGTTGCCATTGCATCCGCTGTAATCGAAGAAGTGACATTGTCCGGTTTTCGGGTCAAAGTACACCCTTTTATAGCGGCCTTTGCAGTCTCCAACGAGCAGTGGTTCGTTGCATATCTCTAGGAAAATAATGTTTCGGTTTTCAATAATTGCGAATGTAAGGATTTCCGGTAAATTGCAAGTTATCATAACCTTAAAGTTTGTCCATGTATTATAGAACGATCGCGTGCGAAAATGCAAATAACTTTTATTCATTTTTGAGCCAACGATAGCGAGTAACATTTGAGCTGATTCTTGAGGCGCGAGCGGTTGTCTTCTGAGCATAGAACGTGCATATTTTACAGTATGCGACGTTTATAGTGGCCGGAGGATTTTATTCCTAGACAAAGCGAGATCATAAGGAGATTTGTAGATGAAATTTTTCGGCTTGTAAGAGGAGCAAAAAATATCGCGATAGAATTCTTCCATGTGTGCTGGAATCGAGGTTATTCGGCGACAAAATTTGACTCTCAAAGGAAGCGTTATATTTTTTTCACCGGCAATCGAACGAGTCTTTCATTCCAAGTGTAAAAGGACCGGCAGAGAATGTTTCAGAACTGAGAAAAATTTATGTACAAAGTGCGTCGAACGATGAACATTTATTTGGAAAAAACTCACCACCGGCTTCCTCTTGACTGATATCGCAACTAATTATTCCCGCAGTGCAATTGCTCATCTGTGTTTTGCACTCGTCCGGACCGTTGTAAGTTTCCTCAATCGGTTGTCTCGATCGCACTGTTACCCCTTCACCGCAGGTTGATGTGCAAGGAGCCCAATTCGACCAATTATGATATTGGTCACTCGGACACTTCTGTTGATTAAAAAAGCACTAGCATAAACGATTCGGTATTCTCATGTCATATTTGCTCGACTCTGCTGCAGTCTGCAGGATATTCGATAAGCGTGGGATCCACGTATCATCTCGAAAATAACGTACTTTCGTGGGAAATTTATAGAACATTCGTTGTATAGATCGCAAAGTTCTACCTTTTGGCGACCTTGAACGTGACCTTGTAGGGTATCTGTAGGTCGAATTGTTTTTTTAAATAAAAACTCTCGCATACTATTAAGCTTCGATTATTTAATTAATTCACGAGTAATCAATTATCAAAGTCAAAACTGTTCTTTTGGCTCAAATTCTATTTTAGGTCCAGTTATCATCTCGAATCAGAGAGCAGGAAAATGAGGGTGCCTCAAGTTGTAGGTTTTTGGATTTGAGGTGGTTTTTTTTTATCATTTGTTCTCCGACTAAATTTCGGTGAGTTACGCACCTCGGATAATCACCGAAAAATTACGTAAATTTTGTCGATCCTTTTAACGTTTGCGGCTAGCATATAACTCTGGTCTTGCAGGCGAATGACTAACCTTGTCGAATTCGGGATCTGGGCATGGGTCAATTTGGCATGGAATGGTCTGCTGGAGTTCCGGTCCGTATGGTACAGAACGACAGTACTTTCGGTGTTTTTTGTGTATGAAATTGCGCCAACGCGTCTGATAGCCCTCGCCGCATGTTGACGTGCACTCGCTCCAGGTACTCCACTCATCGAGTTGGCACTCTGGGCTGTCCAGTTCCGTTCTAGGCTCGCTCCGTTCAATACTTTGAAATAATTTGAAAACCATCGCGCTGAGCTATGCATATCTCAACCCCTTAATTCATATTTCTTTGGCATCGTCTTTGTTTCCGTAGTTCCATGTACGAAAATAGTTTTGAACAATCAAAAGTTGCACCAGGAAGCCGATAAAACGCATAACCAACGACGTCTTTATTCGTAAATATTTGATTTTTTCAATCCTGACAAACTCTGCATATTTTACTTGTCCAAATTACGTTAGAAACGAAAAAAATGCGTCAAGTAATTCAGAAAAAAAGGAGAAACCACAAATGTGAGTAAATTCATATGCTAGAAAAGTTGATGTGTTTCAGGCGATTTTGGTTCGCGAGGTAGCATTTTCTTAACCCCCCAAAAAGTGTATTCTCGATTACATTTCGGCACATCTTATGCACCGCCAGCGCCATCTTAAGAGGAAGTTTATCATGCATAAGGGACGAGAATCTTCGACTCACCAATGGGGATCATTCCTCCGACAAGACCGTCTGTCCGTTAAAGTTACGGTGCAATTGTTCGCTTTCGCCATCACCGGGTCTCGATAATTTCGTTGCCTCAACTGCTTCCCACCGCAAGTAGGTTGACAGGGTCCCCATGAAGCCCATTGAGTAGTCCTACACGCTTCTGCAAACAGAATTATTTGTAGATAAAAATAAGCAATTCCGAAATAATTAAGCTATTAAATGTCACTTCACTTTTCGCGACTCTGTCCGAACACATTCCATCCGAAATGCAAAAGACGGATATATCAACGAAAACTTTGTCAATGGGAAGCTTAAGGTGTCTTTGCGAAAGTACGAGTATTGGCGCGTGCGAATAGACAAGCCCAGTCTGTCGACGACCGTGTGCACACCGCAGATTTAACGTCATGGAGGACGCGAAATTCTCATGCTGGGATAATGCCTATATCTTAATTCAGAATGTTTCCAAACTCCTTCACGACAAAGAAACCTATCTATAAACATCGCATCAATCTAGAAATGCCCCGTTTCGCCATATAATTAAAATCGTGCGATAACTATGCTACGCAATAAAAAAAAAAACAAACCAATACTTGCTATTTTTCGGACGATTTTTCGCGGGTCTTTCACCGCCCGAACTGTTATCCGTTTCGCCCGCGTCGTCACAAATTTTCTCATAAAGCCTTTGCCTATTCAAATGCAGCTTTGCCATCGGTTTCATATCCACCGCTAATGGGTCATAAAACGGTGATCTCGTGTCATTTGGATAAGTCGATGTAATTCGCCTTATTGGTTCTGGTGGGTCAGTCGGTTTATCTGCCGACTGAGAAAACAGATTTATGTTTAGAACTAAGAATTTCGTGATTATTCATTTATCGAACTGGCCGAAGCGATACACCAAAACAATCACACGAAAGTGCGAATATTAATTATGAAAGAATAATTTGAATTCGCTCGAATTAAAATAAAAAACAAATTAGGTATTTGTTCTGTTAATTCGCAAAATCAGCATCCCCTTTCGTTTTGCACCCTGCCGCGAAAACTTAATGGCTCGGGGGTGCTTTCCGAGGGAAATATTTTTGAACTCTGTTACATACTGACATTCGTGACCGATTTGCGGTGAAAGCATGAAGCTTGTTTTTAACGTTTCTTGGATTTAATCGTAAATTCAAACACTAACCGTGTATGTGATTCCGTCGTCAGTTCCAGCGTCGAAGGGATATAAATTGAGCTCCTTATGCTCGATCCAAGAACAATTCGAGAGGCACAACTCGAGACCGGACACTCCGACGATCCAATCCGGGGAAGGCACTGTAAAATGTGTTTGAGGACGAATTGAATTCTGGTGAACATTCGATCTTGCGTGAAAAATGAAGTTGTGGGTTTTTACCAATCATCGATACGAGAGACATCAAGTGATGATTCTTGTCGACTCGAAAAACCGCGAATGTTCGGCCTGTCACGTTCGGGTAAGTTATTCCTCTTGCCTTTATTATCGTCCGAATTTTGTCACTCTGAAAAAATAATATCGTAGATGCGATATGTTTTAGACAATCGAACCCTGGACAGTACTTTGTCTCGCTGCAAACAACCGCCGATTTATTGTAGAGCCTGATATTCACATGATAATCTCATTATTCGTAGTGCATTTTTTGACAAGAGAATCGAAAATTCATTTTTTTCTAGTGAAACATCTCCACCACAAAAATTAAGCAACATCCGGTCTGGCGATTTCGTTTAGGTTTAAATTCTTCATCAATTACAGAGATTTCTGAACAACACTGATATCGTGTTGTTTCCAAAAAAAAAAAAAACGAACCCAAGCCATATCTCATTGCGGCCGTACGCGTGGGTGTTAGGAGAGCCGCTCTCAGCTGTTTTTCGACTAGGAAAAATGATGCACCCCGGAAGTGTGCTTGTTGCCAATTTTTCTACCCTCTTATAACCAATTTTTTCATGATTCCGAATTCGTTCGCGACACCTATAATTACATACCTTTCCTTTCAATTCCGATTCCAATTTCCTCGTCGAGCCGATTTCTGCGACCTGTTGTAGTCCCGCACTTGCAATTTCGCCGTGCTGCCAAAATCTATAATCTACCGTGTGCGAAGCCCCGATCACGTCTGAAAATCGTATTAGCCAGCCCTTGCTCGGAAAATCCTGTAAAAAATATTTACTTTTCAGAGCATCCTTGCTGTAAACACTGGGTATTAATAAAAAATTAAAAAATACGGAAAAATAAAAGCGCCCTGTTATTCGTTTGAATCGCTGCACAACAATGTAATCAATTTTAGATTTCGTCCAGGCGGCAGCGGGTTTGTTTTGAAGGCAAATTACTCTTTGTATCTTTATACTTTTGGACCGGCCTAATCTAATTAGCTGATAGAGATGATTAATGATTCGAATCCAAAACGATGACTTTCATGAAATCCTTACCTTCGGATGAGTATTACGTGACCATAAACCCTCAAAAGTGACCTCATACTTGGCCTCGTCGCACGCGCAACACTCCAAAAATACGGGACCAGGATCGTCCTCCGTTGCTTTCGGATCCTGACAAATTGTTCTTTCCAGACCGCCCTCACCCGCAAACCAACTTTCGGCGTTTTCCGCTATTATAGCTCTGTTTACAATTTCCACATAAAAGTTACGTTCATTAAACGCCGCGGTGCACGTTGGTGTATATAAATTTGCTGACTTTTTTAGCTGTACGTGCTTATTAGTGGTCGAAAAGTAACAGTAGCAACCCTTTGAAAAAAACTACGTGTTCCAGCGTGAATTTGATAACTGATTTGGAAATATTGCGATGGACTCTATAGGGGATATCTTATTCTAGTGTCATTTTACCTGATCGATACGCATCCACTGCCATCAGGTGGACTGGTCCAGAATACGGAAACATCTGCCTTTGGAATATGGCTGCTTTCGACAATAGCACTCGGACATTTGTCCGAGAATTGGGTCAGCAGCTCATCAGCAAGATCCAGAGTGCCGGCTGACACTGAATCGTTTTTGTTTTCCACTAACAGTAGAAAACGTGTGAATTGTTGAGGTGGTTCGATGCCTGATTTTTTCCCCTCGATAGTCACTGAAACGGCAATGCGGAAACTTTTACAGTAGAACCTACCAGGGATTGACCACACGCGAATAAAACATGTTCAACGCTTGGACGCGGGCGTCCAATGCTCTCCTTCCGCCGCAACCCCAGGAGACGCATTTCCAGATCCTCGTACAACCCCTTAACTATCTCATTACAGCTTTTGCCGTCCTCGAATTAGAACAGCAAAAGCGAATGCCCGAATTTTTTTAAATTAAAAAATCTCCCGAATCATCACGCTTTGTGATATCTAGCCAGAGTAAAATCTTTAAAAAAATGTCCCCTCGATAGTCACTGAAACGGCAATGCGGAAACTTTTACAGTAGAACCTACCAGGGATTAACCACACGCGAATAAAACATGTTCAACGCTTGGACGCGGGCGTCCAATGCTCTCCTTCCGCCGCAACCCCAGGAGACGCATTTCCAGATCCTCGTACAACCCCTTAACCATCTCATTACAGCTTTTGCCGTCCTCGAATTAGAACAGCAAAAGCGAATGACCGAATTTTTTTAAAATTTTAAAAATCTCCCGAATCATCACGCTTTGTGATATCTAGCGAGAGTAAAATCTTTAAAAAAATGTCCCCTCGATAGTCACTGAAACGGCAATGCGGAAACTTTTACAGTAGAACCTACCAGGGATTGACCACATGCGAATAAAACATGTTCAACGCTTGGACGCGGGCGTCCAATGCTCTCCTTCCGCCGCAACCCCAGGAGACGCATTTCCAGATCCTCGTACAACCCCTTAACCATCTCATTACAGCTTTTGCCGTCCTCGAATTAGAACAGCAAAAGCGAATGCCCGAATTTTTTTTAAATTTTAAAAATCTCCCGAATCATCGCGCTTTGTGATATCTAGCGAGAATAAAATCTTTAAAAAAATGTCCCCTCGATAGTCACTGAAACGGCAATGCGGAAACTTTTACAGTAGAACCTACCAGGGATTAACCACACGCGAATAAAACATGTTCAACGCTTGGACGCGGGCGTCCAATGCTCTCCTTCCGCCGCAACCCCAGGAGACGCATTTCCAGATCCTCGTACAACCCCTTAACCATCTCATTACAGCTTTTGCCGTCCTCGAATTAGAACAGCAAAAGCGAATGCCCGAATTTTTTTAAATTAAAAAATCTCCCGAATCATCACGCTTTGTGATATCTAGCGAGAATAAAATCTTAAAAAATCGACCGTTTATTCAGCAATTTGCGGTATAATTGCTTTATTGAACTTTCGTATTTATATAATGCAGTGGAAAAAAGACTCTTATTACGGGCTGGGTATTCTTCGATTTAATGTAAAAATTCGATACTTTATTGTCGCTTACCGTTGTATCTAGTATTCGGCATATATTGATCAACGGTCTCAGTGCGATTGAAGTTGGTGAGCGTAATCCAGAATCTACCTTCGAGTGGCAACGGTTCTGTGGTTATTCCGTCTAATTTTTGAGCACACTTCAGAGAACCGATTATCACTACGTGACCGAGAAGGAAAATCAAGTTTCGTTGTCCCGCGCAAATCATCTGAAAGGAAACATTTTTAAAAAATGATAAATTATTGATCTGTTGAGTTTTGAGGCGGCAAATCCAAGCTCCATGTACAAATCGGAAGACAGAGAAGTTTTTTCAATTTTGAACAAAAATTCGAGTGAGATTCTTTTTTTTTTAATTTGCACATTTTTGAGCTTTCCATGGAAAGTCGATGTCATGCATAATCGCGAGGTAAAATGCATTGATTGGGAAACTTTAAATCGAATCTATTTCAATCCACGATTCACCGCGTTTGTCTACGAAAGTGAGATATTTCTCGTCGCCCTTGATCACTTCTCGATCGTTTGGTCCCCAAAATGCCGCATCGAGATCGCACCAATTTTCGATTTTTGGCACATTCTTCAAACCGGAGTATCGATTTCCGCCACGAGTGTTCGTTTCACTCTCCGTGCGTTTTTCGCTGAAAGCGCGCTATTTTTTAAGTGTACTCGAGGGTCTTTCAGAAGGAGGGTCTTTCCCCCTACTGATCCGAACTTTAGTCAGAAAAGGAGCGTGTCTTTATTGTTTTTTATTCACCCGAACGTACTTATCTCTGTCAGCGTAATTAGATCTAAATTATTTTGAAAATCAATCTCATTTTTGTTTCTCCAAAACAATGATTAGGGTGGAAGAATCGTGCTTTTTTCTTTTTCCATAAAACAGAATAAAATCTCAAATCGATACCGAAATTTCGCGACGAACCAAGGATTTCCGCAGAAGGGAACGCTACGTCCTTTTTCGTCGCTAGTACGCGTTTTCGAAAATTTCATCAAAAGTAGGCAGAAACAAGTCTCAACTCACGGCGGTCCAGTCCGATGGTCGGCTAGATACGAATTTTTGAATTTTCTTTTCTCAAATTCTAAGAAACAATCGAATATCTCTTTATCTCGATTTATGTGCACCGGATGACTCGATTACGGTTGAAGGGACGCGCGGAATATCGTTGACGCTCTTCCAACTGCTCTAAACCTGAGATAAATATTTTTTTTGAATAAAATAATTCGAACGAGTGTAAGCCCATAGGCGAATGATGGTGCAGTTGAAAAAGGAAACCATTTTACATCGCGGATGTAATTGCGAAGCTGACAAACAAATTTTTCGTATTCACATTTCTTATTTCCGCTAATGATACTCACTCTCGCTGCTGTTTTACAGTCACACTGGAAACCAATTTGATGCAGCAAATACACTGACACCGACACTCAATGAAGCTGTGCGTACATCACGTGGGGAATTTCAACGAGCAACTTTTCAACACGTCCGACGCGATCGCAGGTCTCCCAACGACTGCTGGTCGTTCGTAGCGCGTGCGTGGGTGCCAGACGTCACGTCCGAGATGACAGAGACGTCACTGCTATGCAAAAGCTCACCATGCACGTAAGCCCCGCAAGCGTCCGTGTGTTTTTTTTTCTACCTTTGTCGCTTCATACCCCCCTCAATTGTTAAAATCTTCCGGAGTCTTCGCAGAGGGTGCCCGTAGGAAAGAGCACGTGGAATAATTACGCAAAGTCGGATATTCTTCGAGTACCGCCGGGAAATGGCGTGACTCTTCTTTCAACACGAGCTTTTTCACGTCTCTGGCGCTTTTTGACTAGCGAATGTTTCGGATTTATTCGGTTCTTTTGGAAATACATTCATCCCATTGTACATGGGATTTAAAAACCATTTGCAAACCTACCTAAGAAGTTATTCTTGTGATGTATTAAAAATTCGAGTACGAATACCAGAATTCAGCCATCTTTGGATTTGGATCTGATAATTGAAAATTATTCGGTATAATAAACATTTTACTTCCTTTTGAACTCTGTTAGAATTCCCTTCGATCGAATTTCATGAAATTCTCAATCCTTCGATAAATATATCAAACGCAGGGGTTGTACGTACGAGAAGAGTTTCAAGCTGACTTTTTTGTAACTACAGTTGGCATTTTTGTACTTTAAGGCCCATCGAAATTTCGAAAAATTCTCAGGCAAAATCTATAAATCGGATCGATTTGACATTTTTTGTGAGTATCTAGTGACACAACACGGAGGGACTGACGATTTCGAGTTTTCGAAATTTTGCAAAAAATTATTTTTGTAGAGTAAAAAAAATTTTCAAAATGTCGAAATTCTAAAATCGTCAGTTCCTCCGAGCTATATCGCTAAATACTCAAAACAAATTTCAAACCGATCCGATTTATAGATTTTGCCAGAGAATTTTTCTAAGCTTCATTTTACGGATGTAACACATCACCTTAAACTCGAACGATTCCTCCAAATTTTGTAGGAACGAAGAAAATCCACGTTGCTGGGTATTAGCTTAAAAAAACAGGAGCGTCTTTCCTATCGACTGAAATATAAATTATACAGATAAAACTGTATGCAGGATTTTCACCAATTGAAGCTACATATTTTTTATCTATTAATTTACGGCCGAGTTTACACATTCGCTTGATGAAGGTCCTGTACGACGATGAGTTTTCTCCGTAACGTCGGATATTCGCGAAGAAAAGGGAGAATCATCAGCAGCATGAGCGAGTTTGAAATTTCGAAGCATGAAAAATGTATATCCCATCGATTTCATGCAAAAAAAGATCAAGATTCAAACGTGGACGCAAAGTCTATCCAACCACCTTGTCTCGTGTGACGTACGCGTATATCC
Organism: Heteropelma amictum; assembly: GCA_959613375.1. Taxonomy (NCBI): domain Eukaryota; kingdom Metazoa; phylum Arthropoda; class Insecta; order Hymenoptera; family Ichneumonidae; genus Heteropelma; species Heteropelma amictum. The sequence goes on along the minus strand of OY390721.1, from coordinate 4,388,230 downwards.
GTTAGGGTTGATCGAACCATCTCGGCATATTTTTTCCGTATTTTTCAAGAACATTTATTTGACGTTGATAATAGCCGTGTCAAACGCACTTGAATAAAGCTAATTGTGATATTACCCAAGGATCGTATGTGTGTTTATGAGATGCAAAGTTTTTAGTCATTCCTCCACACACAAACACATACACATACACACAGTCATGGAAAAGCACTCGCATGTATACGATAATCCGTAACTGAAAATGTCGGTTCACAGCTCGGACGTGTAACAAGGAATAATAGGATAAAAAAAAAGAGACAGCATGAAAAAAGTTCCCCTCGCGTCAATTCATTTGGCCTTACCACATGGCCTGTTAAAATTGTTTTATTTACGAGTCCGTGGGCGTCGCCAAATTAGACTCTACACTTTTCGGTAATTATCGCGTCATTTCTTCCAGTCTATAAAGTGAGTATAGAAAAACGTCGCTCGGTAATTTCACTGTCCGCTAAATTGTCGAGATACTTCCTCTGCGGTTGAAACAAGCCGGTTTTTCCTACCGAACAAAAAGCACGAGTAATAAAGTTCAAAAAAAAAGCGCGAGAGTCGCGCGTAAGCTCGGCTCTGACGCAGCATGTGGAATAAACCTGCAGAGAAATTCACATCCTACGGAATTGCAACGGGCCAATCCGTGGTAGCACGTCTGTAAAAGTTATCAGACGGTTCAGGCGGATACAATCGAGTCGCGAAAATTCGAATCATGGGAATGTTGCTCGAATCAAACGCGTCAACGTCTCGCAATTGTTTTGACCGTCGAATTTTTTTTCATCAACGTCGCGCTGCACGTTGACGCAGTCGCTTTTTTTCGTGCTTTACTGATTCATTGTTGGCAAAAAAAAAACACATCCGTGGGCATCGCGTTGAACTAATATTTATAAAGATACGTACCGTTGCAAGTCGACTATAATAACGTCTGAGCGAAAAAGGCATCAAAGTGCCATGAAACTGAAATGAATTTCTCATTTCCGGAACGTGAGCTACATTTTTGACACTTTTTGGAAATAATTTACCTGCCGAAAGTCGGAAATTTCGTAACGCAAATTGAAAGTTTCCGTTGAAAAAAAAACTGTGTCGACCTCGGGCGATCGCCGAGGAGGTCGCGCGTTGAAAGTCAAGGATGCAATAAGAACTCGAAATGAGAAAATAATCCGGAAACAGTTTTGAAAAAAACGACTATTTTATTTTCGAATACAATATGTACATCACCGGATAAAAATATCCGATTTTGGTTCAAATTCCATGAATTACTTCGTGACATTGCAGCAGTGAATGTAATTATTCATTTCTCGACGATTTTACGCCTTTTTTCGCTCGTTTCCTCATCCTTGATGTAGAATCACGAAAGACGGAGTTCCTCGATGTAGCTCTTGGCTTCTTGGACGGCAATCGCGTGAGAAAACGCGAAACGATGTTTATTCGCTTTCGTTATCGCTGCTGCTCGAGTAGGAGCATAGCAGCGACAAACCGTTGGTTTTGGTTTCGTCGCTTCGACCCGCATCCGAGTTCCCCGCGTTGTCCGTGATTTTGTCAGTCACACCGGAGTCGACGGACTCGTTCGCAGCTGTTGCCGGTATACCTGTTTTACCGTCAGTCGGACGCGCAGGTGTGACGCCCGGAATCGTTTTTCGCTTAATTAAATTACCTAAAGTCGCACGTAACGGCGGTTCCGTTGCGCTCCTGGACGAACCGCCGATTCGAAGATTTTTCTGCTTCGTTGCCGCAGTTTCGTGTCCAGCCTGAAAAAAAATGTTCATCCAGCTCGGTGAGACTTTGTCAAAAAACAAGAAAAATACACTTGTATATTTTTCTTGTTCCGTTCTTTGGAAAAAAAAAGTTTTGACGAGATGAAAGCCATTCGAGAAGAAACCGTGAACCTGAGACCTGAACAGATTTGGAAGAGTATTTCACGCTATGATAGGAAAAAATTGCCATTCGAAACGAAGATGCTGAAAGTAGATTTTTTATATTCGATCAATCGATTATAAAAGTAATAATAAAATATCTTACGGCGTCAATATCGTTGGAAGCTGCGTCTCTGTGGACCCCAACGTCCACGGATTCATCGGACGTCGGCGCGTTATCGCTGGTTTTTAATATTTTTCGCGGAGGCTGCGATGTAACGAGATCGGGCAATTCGATGATTTCTTCCTCGACGACGGTACCGCCGCCGGTCGATTGCTTCGCGCGAAATACCGATTTTACGTACGCCTCGTCGAATTTCTCTTGCTCGTCGATCGCTCGCTGTTGCGCCGCGACGCTGTCGTACTGCGCGAGCATACGATCGTAATCGATGGTCTGCTGACGTCTGTTGAGATCTTTGAGTTCCTCCAAGGATTCCAGCAGCTCCAATTCCTGTTTCGACTGTTGCGTTCGTTTTTCCAACAGTTTCATGGGATTCGTCGCTTCCTCCTCCTTCTCTTCATCCTCCTCGCGCTGCGCCTGTTCCTCGGCGAGTTTCAGGGCCATGAAATTTCTCGTCGCCCCGGCTTCGATTTCGTAATCGGTATTCTTCGGATCGGTCTTGAAGGAGATTTCTTGAAGGCACCTCGTACATTTTATATAAAATCGATATATCCTTATACCGAGGTAATCGTCACCTTCGACGTCCTCCTTGCGGGCATTAAACTTTTTCCCTTTGTATATGTATTCACCGCAGGTTTTACAGCGCATGTTGAACGGTGCCATGAGTCGTACTGTGTATTGCCGATTACGGGCCAATTTCATACGCGGTATTTTCGAAGGATCGAAATCCGGGGGGTAATATTTCTGAAAGACGAGAACAAAGATGCCGAGGGAATTATAGCACTTGAAGCGACAATAGCAACGATAAAAGGGAATTCGTGGGTCCGACGATGTTGGGAAAGTTTGATGAAAAAATCACCGACACGTGAGATAATGAGCGCAGTTATTTTAAATAATGACAGCATTGAAAAGTTACTGTCAAATGGAGGAGAAAGATCTCTGAAAATGTTCTGCGGACATATATCCTTTTCATGTTAATTGGATAATTTATTTGAAATTCGAAAACGAATCCCTCGTTGAGGGAGCATGAAGGAGCAAAACTTGTGAATCATTTTTTCTCTATATTAATTCCGGAAAAAATCGTAATCCAAGAGTTTCAATTATTAGCAGCTGAAAAAATGTGCAACTCGGAGTAAAATTTGTAATTTTGAATATCCAGTAACAGAAGTTTTTTTAATTGACGAATTCGTGGGTCCGACGATGTTGGGAAAGTTTGATGAAAAAATCACCGACACGTGAGATAATGAGCGCAGTTATTTTAAATAATGACAGCATTAAAAAGTTACTGTCAAATGGAGGAGAAAAAATTTCTGAAAATGTTCTGCAGACATATATCCTTTTCATGTTAATTGGATAATTTATTTGAAATTCAAAAACGAATCCCTCGTTGAGGGAGCATGAAGTTAGTCACGAGCGGTGCTGCAAAACTTGTGAATCATTTTTTCTCTATATTAATTCCGGAAAAAATCGTAATCCAAGAGTTTCAATTATTAGTAGCTGAAAAAATGTGCAACTCGGAGTAAAATTTGTAATTTTGAATATCCAGTAACAGAAGTTTTTTTAATTGACGAATTCGTGAGTCCGACGATGTTGGGAAAGTTTGATGAAAAAATCACCGACACGTAAGATAATGAGCGCAGTTATTTTAAATAATGACAGCATTAAAAGGTTACTGTCAAATGGAGGAGAAAAATCTCTGAAAATGTTCTGCGGACATATATCCTTTTCATGTTAATTGGATAATTCATTTGAAATTCAAAAACGAATCCCTCGTTGAGCGCTGCGACACTTGTGAATCATTTTTTCTCTATATTAATTTCGGAAAAAATCGTAATCCAAAAGTTTCAATTATTAGCAGCTGAAAAAATGTGCAGCTTGGAGTAAAATATGTAACTTTGAGTATCCAGTAATTGAAGTGTTTTTAATTGACGAATAGAATTTTATTATTGCAGAGGATCGAAGCATCAATTGATGTTTCCTGATTACAAAATGTTTGAGCGATCGGACATTAAAAAATGAAAGCATTTTGAATAAACGAAGCATTCGTTACTATTAATGCAATTATTGTGATTATTTATATAATAATAATTAATGAGAGCAACTTCTCAAAATTGCATGATAGTTATGCTGTTGAAATTTCAAAATCTCCTTTTCTCCATATGGTAAAACCGATCGATCGATGTTTGAGTTTTGCGACGATCTTCAAACTCGCAATCTCATTTTTGGACACAATGAAACGCGTAGTCGTAAAATTTCGTACATTACAATTTTGAAAAAGGATAATTCTTTGCGGAAAAGATGATTAATATTTTTTTAAGTGCAAAGTTGCAAAATTCAGACCGTGACCATGCAACATGAAGCATTCTATAACGGTAACTGTTTTTCCCGTGCTTGTACTCATAAAAAAAGTTCTACGCAAGGATTATGAGCGCCATGCCCCATTTTGTTTTTGTATTTGGCTAATGAATTTAACATGAATTTTCATTAAACGAAAAAAACAGGAGTTTTCTTGATTTCTGCTCAAAAGCGAAATGTGAATTTTCCATCGATTTTTCACCGAGGAAAGTTTTTCAGAAATGAAAATAATAAGACGAGTTTGAAGCATAAATTACAAGATTATTGAATGTTCCCAAAGTGAATCGCGAACGGACGAGGATCGCTTTCGTTTCGCAAACGTTAATTTTCAAAAGTCGAATGAAAAAACAAATAAACGAAATATTAATACGTTATATACGTTACGAACGGATTATGGTTTTATTTTATTGGAAAATTTCAATGATAACAATACTGATACTTACATTCAACACTTTACGTTCCGACATTGTTGTTTGTTTTTGGAGGTTTTTTACCGAAACGCGTACACAGAAATCTTTTTATTGTGGTTTTCTTCTAAATTACATTATTTTTTGCGGATAGTCCGTTGGTCTTTACAACGTTTGTGCCAATTATTATGCTGGCAATAGAGAAAAAACGTAAAATGTGAAATTCCGAGGCTAGACTGGGTCGGACGTCAAAAGCACACACACACACACTCAGATGTCCCGTCTCGGCTTGAGAAGCAACTTTCGGCCGCTAGACGGCGCGTCGGTCGTACGTCACGTGACGTCACGACTGAAAAGAGAGGCGGCTACCTTTGTGTGCTTTGTTTAGCAAGCATGACAGGGGAGCGGCGTTCACGATACAGCTTTCTGACGCTCCACCCTTGTGTATCCCATCCGACCAAACGACACTGGCAAACGAACATTGAAAAAATGAAAAAAGAAAGCTACTTTTCGAATACAAATCTTTTAGAAGTACTTCAAGTGCTTGGCACTATTTTATTTCCATTTTCTTCATTCATTGTTTTAATTGTTCAACATTATGAAACGCCTCTGAGATGACCTTTTGCTGTAATGCCACAGATCCGATTTTTCGATGATAAATGAATTCCAAAAAAATGTCCCAAGTTTGCATAACAGAATTGACATCGACTGAAATAATATCGCGAATAGAACAAAAATAATTACATATTTTTTTAGCATTGAAAATCTGATTGAGCAGGTCGAGCTCGCTACAGAGCCATGACGAATGGAATTCTTCTGTATCGAACATGATGATAAAATATATCCAAGCCGTAATTTATCGTAAATTCAATCATCGGTTATCTGCCGCGCCGCGTCTCGAACGAAGTATTAAGTTTGAAATTGAAAACGATAACGCTGTGTCGTGCAGGAATTTATATTATCCCTGCTGGTTACATAGTCCAGTCAAATTAGGCCATATTTTACAAAGTTCTATTCAAGAGGGGAACCCTCTCGCCAATTTTTTCATAGGTTGTTTGGACCTACAAGAATGTAATCGTCAATTTTCGGACTTTCCAAAGTGTATATTTCAACAATAAAAAAATTATTGAAAAAAAAAAAATTGATATTTTTGAGATATCTTTTTTGGAACGTGTCTTATCGAAAAAAGTTTCGAATAAAATTTGTTCATCATAACGTCCTCTGTAAAAAAGGTCCTAAAAAAAAAAGTGCTAACATTGTTAATTAAGCGGTTAATGGCAAATGAAAATGAAAATTCGACATTTCGTTTTTGCAACCGCAATCGGGTGTTTATCAAGATATCGGTTTGAAACTCGTACATGATGTAGAGGAGCCGAATCTCAAGAGACTCGCGCAAGATTCATCGATCTGCGAGATATAGTTTAGCAACAATCTGCGATCATCGAAAAATCTTTGCCCTTCGATACAGTTTGAAAATGAAGGCCCACAGGCTGGAAAAAAATCGAGGGGCTTCGTATCATCATGCACAAGCGATTTGAGAAAAAAAAATTAAAAATTTGTTGAAAATAGATACTGTTTTTCGGCGATTTCTGAATTTTGCTAATAAACAAAAACAATTCCGACCAAAGTTGCAAAGATATCGGAACAATTATTAAACCATCGAACTAGCTTTTGAAAAACGAACAATTTAAAAAAAAAAAACTGGCAATATTTTGATTACAGCCCGAGATGTGAATGTTTTTACGTTTGTTCAATTTTATATTGTTGTAATCAACATTTTTGCAAAATTCGAGTTCCTCAGCGATCCCTACGCTTTCGGCCATGGGATTCAATAAAATTATTCCCTTTACGAGCAATTACGTCATCATAGTTATCGATGTATTCCGATCGACGGCTGGACGCCGAGCGCGCGGCGCCGACCGCGCGGCCGCGCGGCACGGTAGGGATAGCCCCCCTTACTCCGCAGCCCCGCGCGAGCGGCTTAGTTAACAAATGTAATAACTTACTTAAAAATGGCCGTAGAACAATTTTTTTTTTTTAATTTTACGTGATTTTTTCTTACGAACGCGATGGTGTTCTTGAAAATTATGTTCACCCCATAGCAGACCCATGACCATATTTTTCACAAATTTTACATGTAAACATGCTTTAAAATTATTTAACTGTGGATGGGAAAAGGTATCATAAATAAATCTTTTCTTAAAAACTGTTTCATTCATTACAATAAGCTAGCAATGCATTTATAATCAATTTTTCTTGCAACATTTTTTTTCTTTTTCTCATCAATAAAACTATTGTAATGAATGAAACAGTTTCTAAGAAAAGATTTATTTATGATACCTTTTCCCATCCATAGTTAAATAATTTTAAAGCATGTTTACATGTAAAATTTGTGAAAAATATGGTCATGGGTCTGCTATGGGGTGAACATAATTTTCAAGGACACCATCGCGTTCGTAAGAAAAAATCACGTAAAATTAAAAAAAAAAAATTGTTCTACGGCCATTTTTAAGTAAGTTATTACATTTGTTAACTAAGCCGTTCGCGCGGGGCTGCGGAGTAAGAGGGGCCATCCCTACCGCGCCGCGCGGCCGCTCGGTCGGCGCCGCGCGCTCGGCGGCCAGCCGTCGATCGGAATACATCGATAACTATGATGACGTAATTGCTCGTAAAGGGAATAATTTTATTGAATCCCATGGCCGAAAGCGTAGGGATCGCTGAGGAACTCGAATTTTGCAAAAATGTTGATTACAACAATATAAAATTGAACAAACGTAAAAACATTCACATCTCGGGCTGTAATCAAAATATTGCCAGTTTTTTTTTTTTAAATTGTTCGTTTTTCAAAAGCTAGTTCGATGGTTTAATAATTGTTCCGATATCTTTGCAACTTTGGTCGGAATTGTTTTTGTTTATTAGCAAAATTCAGAAATCGCCGAAAAACAGTATCTATTTTCAACAAATTTTTAATTTTTTTTTCTCAAATCGCTTGTGCATGATGATACGAAGCCCCTCGATTTTTTTCCAGCCTGTGGGCCTTCATTTTCAAACTGTATCGAAGGGCAAAGATTTTTCGATGATCGCAGATTGTTGCTAAACTATATCTCGCAGATCGATGAATCTTGCGCGAGTCTCTTGAGATTCGGCTCCTCTACATCATGTACGAGTTTCAAACCGATATCTTGATAAACACCCGATTGCGGTTGCAAAAACGAAATGTCGAATTTTCATTTTCATTTGCCATTAACCCGCTTAATTAACAATGTTAGCACTTTTTTTTTAGGACCTTTTTTACAGAGGACGTTATGATGAACAAATTTTATTCGAAACTTTTTTCGATAAGACGCGTTCCAAAAAAGATATCTCAAAAATATCAATTTTTTTTTTTCAATAATTTTTTTATTGTTGAAATATACACTTTGGAAAGTCCGAAAATTGACGATTACATTCTTGTAGGTCCAAACAACCTATGAAAAAATTGGCGAGAGGGTTCCCCTCTTGAATAGAACTTATGCTAATTTGACTGGACTATGAGACATATGTCAACAGGTACCTGCCCTTACTGTGGCAGCCGAGCCATTGCGAGCAGAAAAAAGGAAAACCCTACAACATCGAGAAATTTGCGGTTTCTCCAGGACTATATTACGAGGAAATCGGAACCTTGTCAATAACAAATGACATTTGGAAATTAGTAATCAAAATAGATCTCAACACCTTGAAAGAACAAGAAAAAAGTATAAAAAAGACTTTAATAAAGTTAAACGAACTCTGTCGAGGACGGCAGAAAAACGATGCGCTATGCAATTCGATCACCAGCAGTGCGACAAGGATGCTCAATCAGGTGAACGAAGAGATACAAGCCGTGTACGATATTACAGGCACAAAAACGCTACGTCATCGTAGAGGACTGATTAATGGCCTGGGGTTAATTGTCAAAGTCATCACGGGCAATATGGATGCTCAGGATGCTGCAAGATTAGATGAGAGACTCGATAAAATAACTTCGAAACAGGAAACAGCAGAGGATGCGATGAAAGAAAACATCCAAATCCTCGATGCAACCATTCACCTATTCAACAAGTCAACAGCACGATTAGAGGCAAATCAACAAACGCTCAACAAACTCATCTCGAATGTGGAGCAAGGATTATCAGCACGCTTAGATGCTCTCGACGAACGTCAACAATTAGACGAGAAATTAACAACTTTGGGACTAATAGTCGAATCCCTTTTAGGCGATGTCAGACAATTAGTACAATTCCTCGTGGAACTGTCAAAGGGACTCGTCAATCCGAGTGTACTATCCCCGCGACAGCTCTCAGAATATTTAAACAACGCAGTTACACAGCTTCCGAGAGGCCTCATGTTTCCAACAAAAATAAAACGCGAAGAAATGCCAAAATTGTTAGAGGTAAGCGAAGTAGGCTCTTATTGCAGCAACACTGACCTCGTCCTCGTAGTAAAAATACCACTCGTGGGACCCGAGGAATACATCGTAAACAAAGTATACCCTCTACCAGCAAAAATCGATGCACGCAACTATCAATTCATTGAAATAGTAAACACTCTTGTCATAGTCGAAAAAACGCGAAAATCATGTCTTCCTATAACAGAAACCGAATTAGGAACATGTAAACATCTAAATTCACATTTTTATTGCGCACCTAAACACGCCGCACTCGCAGCACACACGTGCACAGCCTGCGAAACAGGGATGTATTTAACGCATAATACAAAATACGAAAATTGTAAACGAAGAATTGCCGTAATAAATAACACGCTCGTAATCGCGCTCGAACACCGGGGGAGATGGCTATACGTAGCACCAGAGTCAGAAACACTACTCATACATTGCGGTCAACGACCTGTAGAGTACGTAGCACTTAAGGGTGTAGGGACTCTGGCCTTGGACGGAAAATGTTCTGTCACCACCCCTAGTTTTAGACTTGAAACTCTGGGAGAAACAACCCAAGATATATTTCAAGAATTTATACCTAAAATAAATTTAACATTTTTGGAAGAGGATGCGCAAATATTGAAGCACACCTCATTGATTTCAGAATTACCACACAAATTAATTACCGAACCAGCAGAAATAAACAAATTAGGAGAAAGACTGGAAACATTAAAAACAAAAGTAAATAACGCAAAACATGCAGAAATGATTCATCAATTTGCGATTGGTGGTTGTTCATTAGGCGCGCTTGTACCGATAATACTCGGAGCGACCTGCATATACTTGTACATGCGGAAGCAAAAACAGCTACCCGCAATCGCGATATACAGCGAGCCAACGACCGCCAACGGGATGGCTCAAGACAGAGAAGCTGCGTCATCAAAACGTAAGCTACCTCTACCAATACTTAAAGGGAAATTCATACAAAAGAAACAACGTACGAATTCAACATAAAAAATAAAAGCATATTTAATCGAGATTATACGAGGTACAACTTACCTCATAATGGGAAACTTTGGGAAATATATAATAAAGAAAAAAATATTATATCAGAATTATAAAATAACAAAAAAACAAACATGTAAACAAACAAACAAACAAAAAATTGTAAGCTGAAGGACCAAACACCCGTCAAAATGTAAATCTCAGGAGAGATTTATTCTTCCCAGGGGGGAGGAATGTTGTGTGCTGGAATCTTCCATCACACAAGGGTTAATTAAACTGTTAAGGCCGTTCAACTGCAGAGGCCGTTCAACTGCCTTAGGTAGCTAAAATAAGTAGGCAATATTGAGCAATTACATTGCATTGTTCAATATTGCAAAAGGGTAATACGAATCGCTAAAATAAAGTAGGCAATATTGGGCAATTACACTGTCAGCGTGATTGCATTACCCAATATTGCAAAAGCCGACACAAACGATTCACCGGAGCAGCCAAAAGATCCATCGAGGATCAGGCAGTCCGGGTTTGGGCGTCGACGAGTTTGGTCCTAAGGCAAAACCAACTTGTATAAATCATTTTAGACCAACCTAGTCGAATAAATCTAAGTTATTTTTGGTAGAGATTGAGTTGGAGTTTCACTCGTTTGGTAAAATCCCAGAACCTTGATCCCTTTTTCGCGATAAATTCTTTATCACGGAATCCCGGGACACAACAATATCACTGATCAATTTACTTAGTCGGACAATCATGACAATAAATTAATTAGCATGCGTAAAATTCGACCATTAATGCGTATAATTTTTTTTTGTTTTCAATCAATAATGAAAAAATATCGTATGAGAAAACGCCAAGCTGATGTTTATTTTTAGTTTAAGTAAATGAATAAATGGAATTATAACATCTTCAGTAGAGATTTCGCTTTCCATTCAAGATTTACAATTCCATATGAATTCATTTAATTAAATTAATTTATCATCCACTTCATATAAAAATGTATCATCGCGGGGCGCTACTTGTTGTTTTCGCATTCTCCTTTAATACAATCAACGATCGCTGCCTAGCTTGGGCCCTCACATCCATGCACACACACGTCCACGTCGCGCGGCGCAGCCCTGCCTCTCGCGGTGCAGCCGGGCACACCTGTTACGTCCCAGCTCTCACGCTCGAACTCTTTTTTTTAGCCCCCATTAAAAAAACACGCAATACCCACAGTAGGTACTTGCAGGGCACGCGTCTATTGGTATCTTCTTTCGGCGAAGCATATGTAGTCACTAAGTGCACCCAAATTTACGACAAGTCGTAAAATACCCCTCGTTCAAAACTCACGGCACGTGTAACGTCCTACTTTTCACTATTAGACTCTTCTTAATAGAAAAGCCACTGCATACAAATTCTTTTATTAATTTGGTAACAAACCTCCTCTGAGATTGACAGTGGACACTTCCTCGAAAAGTCGTAAAGTTAAAATAGGGCACGGGAAAAACTCTTCAAGTGTTTTCCCACAGCAAACATCTTTTCCTCCTTTTCTAATTATTTTTCGATACACGCACGCAGTACGACATAAACTTTATAACGTACTGCCTTTTATTTTTGAACTACGATAACCCTTACCCAAAGTAATGAATGCTCGAACTCAAAAAGCAAACACCCGGAAGCCAAAAATGGGTTAACGACTGCGAGACGCAATGCGTGCGTCTATGCACCACTGTTATAAAAAACTCTGTAAACGAAACCTCTATGTACAAACTTTAAATAACAACTTTGTAACATTTAAAAATAGGGAGATCTTCTCCCATACCAAATCTGACCTACATCTTATAGCGTATGGATACGTTTTTGTTAATCCGTGGGAGACGCGAATCATCTCCCACTACCTCGATCAAAACTTACTATATAAACTCTGTTCAATTCTATTTCACTTACACACTTCGATAAAAAGTTTACTCTGTTCACGTCGTCGTAACGTCCGTTAAAATCCAGACAAAATTTACTTTGAAATTATCCGGACTTCGACCGAATTATTAAAACTCGATTGACGAGACTGAGATCTCTCAATCCGTGATAATCCGAACTATTATCGACAAACTATACATTGTACCGAACTTGTAAAACGATAGTGATTAAAATATTAAATAAAACTCTGTTAATTTGTTAAATCGGCTAATATTTTATTCGGGAAATCACCCAAAGATTTCTCCGATCTAAAAACTTCCAAAACATCTCCGAAGAGTATCGGGTATAAAAACCCACATTGATAATAAATTTGTATTTCGCGAGTTGCGGACCAACCAACAGACTCTCCGGCGAAAGATATTCAAATCTTCGCGCTCCAAATCCGGTGGTCACAAAACTCGTTCTCGATCCCTCTCTCGGGACGTAACACACCGCCACACGCACGCCACCACGCGCCGCCCAGCCCACGCGTATTATTGGCTGTCATTAATTATTAATAACTCATCAGGGGTGCATCGGATCGAAAAACCGCTGAGGACTTTTCGATTCAGAATTTCGAGATTTACCACCCCTTCAGAGATCCTTCGACCCTTTTGGGACAGGCTGTATATAAACAATAAGCAACTAAGGAAACAATAAACAAAAACTTACGCATAATGAGGTCGTCTTCAAACCCCCCATGCGCGTACGGCAGAGCCAGTGGTGCGCCATACTGTAGCTGCTGCTGTTGCTGCTGCAAAATTAACTGCTGTTGCTGCAGTTGCAGCTGCAGCGCTACCAGCTGCCGCTGCATCTTGCGCTTTTCTTTCTCTTCTTTTTTCTTTCTTTTCTCCTCGTTCTTTTTCTTCTCTTCTTCTTTCTTAATCTCTTCCTCCTCTTCTTTCTTCCTTTCTTCCGCCTCTTCTTTTTTCCTTTTTTCCTCCTCTTCCTCTTTTCTCTTCTTTTCATATTCTCCTTCTACGTACTTTCTTTCCTCTTCTGCCTCTTTCTCTTTCTTTTCCCGACTCTGATAATTTCCCATGTCTGATTGAAATAAGTATATGGAAAATTATTTTATTGCAGAAACGAAATTAACTTGTGAGAAAATTTACGGAAATCTTTAATTAAACAAAAGCTTTAGATAGAAAAGATGTCCTACTCTGGAATTCACGGTATAAACTTACGAAAAATCAAAGTTTTCTCAAAGACATAGAACATGGAACTTCGAAAATGATTAATGAATAAAAAGAGAAAAAAAGAAAATTCTATGATGAAAGATTTTCACATGTTATTCACGTGGGAAATAAAAAAATTGTCATTAAGGGTCTCTCAACATTAACATGAAGTGCTCAAATTTAAATTAGTGTTTCTTCAGGTACTAAGCAATCAATTTTTTATCATAACCAGATGAGAAAACAAAATGGATCTTTTCTTTACCTATCATAATTAATGTATTATATGAGGTTTTCCACACCATTTCGGCCACTTTTGAACCCGACCTCATTTAATTTTTTACAGAATTTTATATCTTTTTAAGGCCAATAAAAAACTATTTCATGATTTTTTCCAAATTTTTTCGACCACGCGTTTTTCAAATATACTATTTGTCAAAATGTGAGGTTTTTTATTCAATTGCTCATATCTTTGCAAAAATTGCATGAATTGTATCGTTTTTTAAAATAATTTGTGTTTTTGAACATTTTCCCAAAAAAAAATATGATTTTAATTGTAATCATTGCTTTTATTGTTCATTTTTAGTTGAAAGCAATAAAAGTTTTTTTCCAGAATGTACGCCACTTTGATTTGTGTTTAATTTTGAAAAAAACTCTGATAATTATTCAGTTTAGTCAGAAGTTTTTTTTTTAAGTTCGCACCACTACTATTCCATCGAAAACATCATAAGTAGATAATCTCTTGACTACATACTGAACTAAATTTAATTCTCTTCAACTATATTATTTACTGATATTTTTTTATGTTTGTATAATCTTTAAATATTTTGCCGTTTTAACTACTTATTGCTTACGTTGCTAAGTTCTTTTTTAAGCGTACAAATTGAAGTTTTGTTAATTATAGAAATTTTAACACAAATTTCATTCCAAATAGCTTATAACTTCGTTCTATGATAAAACGTAGAACAAATATTGAATGAATTCAAAACTAAACTGAATAAAGATGAGTTAATTGATGAAAATATTTATTGAACAATTTTTTCAATCGAAAAAACTGATCGTCCAAGTATAAACTCAAGAAAAATTAAGTTCGAACATATCATTTTGAAACATAAAAATTTTCGAATTACAAATAATGAGAATTTCCCACGAACGTACTAATTAAAAAAATTATTATATGTATCGAAGTTTTTTTGAGAACTTAGCAAAAAATCAAAGGGGCATACATTAAGAAAAAAATTTTTTTTGCTTTAAACGATAAATAATCAAAAAAGGCAATGATTTAAATTAAAATCATATTTTTCTCTTGATAGAACATTTGAAAACTAAAAATTATCAAAAAGAAAAACGATCTAAACGGAGCAATTTTCGCAAGGTTATAGTCATTTGAAAAAAAGTCAAATATTAAAAAATTATATTTCGAAAACGCGTCGTCGAAAAAATTTGAAAAAAAAAACATGAGAGGTTTTCATCGGCCCGAAAAATATATGATGATGATGATAATCTGGAGTGTTATCGTGCACTCAGTCGGGACCATTGTGCTCGAGCCCCTTACAGGGCAAAAAATATATTATAAAAATATGTGACATTTTGAAAAAAACTGAAAGGCGTTGCGTTCAGAAGTGGCGGAAATGGTGTGGAATGCCTCATATATATACAGGGTGATTCACAGCAACACTGACAGCCAGTAACTGCACATTCTCGACGATATACTGAGCATATCTACTTGGCCGTTTTTCAATTTTCAAAATAGTTTTTAAACGGGGAGCAATAGAATTTGGAAGTTTTAAGCCAATCACAGTCGTTTTTTTATACGCGTTCGAAGATGCCTCAGTGCCGGATCAGCAAGGCTCCGATTCTAGCCATATGAAGAACTGGCAAAGTTCAGGCAGAAAAGCATTTCGCGAGCGCGAAAGTCTTTTGTTTCAATTGAAAATAGCTGTTTTGATTAAATGGCGTATCGGCAGCTTGGATCGGCATTTGTTACACGATGAATAAATGATGATACGATGTCCGCATCATTTATTCGAAAAAAATCACAACACGGTAACACGCGGATTTCAGGTGCACGAACGATACATGGTCGAAGAATAAGAAGTAACAATAAGTGATTACGGATTTTTCTGTATACTTCTTATTCTTCGATCATGTATCGTTCATGCACCTGGAATCCGCGTGTTACCGTGTTATGATTTTTTTCGAATAAATGATGCGGACATCGTATCATCATTTATTCATCGTGTAACAAACGCCGATCCAAGCTGCCTATACGCTATTTAATCGAAAAGAACAGCTATTTCCAATTAAAACAAAAGACCTTCGCGCTCGCGAAATGCTTTTCTGCCTGAACTCTGCCAGTTCTTCATATGTCTAGAATCGGAGCCTTGCTGATCCGGCACTGAGGCGTCTTCGAACGCGTATAAAACAACGACTGTGATTGGCTTAAAACTTCCAAATTCTATTGCTCCCCGTTTAAAAACTATTTTGAAAATTGAAAAACGGCTAAGTAGTTATGCTCAGTATATCGTCGGGAATGTGCAGTTACTGGCTGTCAGTGTTGCTATGAATCACCCTGTATATATATATGTATTGAATATTGTATTTACAATTATTTATGCAATGTTTATGTTAATTAACGTTTTCAATTATCAATAATAATCGATATGCAGTTTTACAATAAAGTGCGATAACATACAGGAAAAGAAAGTTCTACAATCGTCCAAGATCATTCCATATACAATCCTTATAAAATGGTTTGTATAAAATTAAAAAAGACATTTAATAGTCTTATACTGAAATGTCATAAAAGAAAATTAACATACTACCAAATTTTTATCGTTCTCACTCATTCCCTCTTTCTCTTTTCTCTTTCTCTTTCTTTTTCTCATTTTTTTCGATAGTTCTCATTCATTATTTTCATTCTCATTCATTCTGCCACTCAAACATACTGTATCACTTTTCTTTCAAATTTTCTATCTTCAAAAAAATAACTCTGCCAAATACTCACTTCCTTGCTTCGTTTCGCCTTGTTCCTCAGTAAACGTTGCGAACTGACTGACACAAGGCACAAAGTTTGCCTACTGTAACCGTTCGAGAACACGTAACCGTTTGTTTATATTTTCGACACTTTTCCACTGCTCGCTACAAATCGTTCACTTTTTTTCTATGTATCATGCTTTTAAATTTAAATATACACGAATTTCTGAAAAACGAATAATCACGTACCGGCTCGTAGAAAAAATTTCAAAATCTTTCAAAATTTAAAATCTAAAATTTAGAGGAGGAACTCCTCTTATTGAATATAATAACTGGAGCAAATGCAAAACAGAATTTTAAATAGAAGTTTTAAAAATAGTCAAGTTGGCAAATAACTTTTATATCCTCGTGTAAAATTATAAATTTTCTTCTTTGAGTGTACCTCCGAATCGTCGACTACGAGCGTGGAAGCAAAATATTGACAAAAAAATATTCGTCCCGTGATTGTTGATCGTCTCGCTGGCTACGTATATATTGAATGAATAGTACAAGAGTGACCACGAACAAATAAGATTAGGCAATTTTAGCGATCGGAGTGTCACGAATACTCGTAAAATTCGAAAACGGCAGACATTTTAAACGTTTAAATTTATCAGTGATAAATGTTTATCAGTGACATACTTATACGAGTTTTCTTAATATTTGCGAATGTACTGAAAAGTTAATTTGTCGTGAGTTCGTGACTATCTCCGTCTTTCTGTATTCACACGACATTCGAGCAAGAAACAGTATATTTCAAGCGTGATAAGTGGATGAAGAAAATAAAGGAATTATTGCGAAGGTAAGTTTTACAAAAATTTTTAAAGATGTAATTGCGAAAATAATCACAAATGGCATAAAATACATGAAACATGTGCAAATGGAACTTGCATTATTCAGAACATACCTACTTGAATGATAAATTTGTTAGATAATTATGCATTACATTGGCAATGGTAAATTGTAATGTAGCATTGTAATACAATTTGTCGAACCGATGTTTTGCGAATGAGCCATATCGAATAATCCAGTTCTAATTATAACATTTTATATTTTGCTCATTTTTTTCATTTTCCTGTATGTAATAAAATTAATTCGCTTGTACATTTTTTGCCCTTTATCTTTGAAAGTTGAGAAATCGGGAATTTTTTTTCTAAAAAAACAGTGGTTTGGTGAATTTGAAAAAATGTTTAACTTCTGGAAAATTTGTTAAAATCTAATTGTGTCAGGGTTTATTTTTTTCGAATTGAAATGTAGCTGAAGGCCATAAAAATAAGAAAAAAACGAAAACTTGTCTCGTCGAAGTGAAAGGGTTAAATATTCAAAATAAAATGTGAAGGTATTATTTTTGTTTTATTACTTTTTTCTAACTACATTTCAAGATGAAAAAAAATTCTGCCAGCGCAGTACGATTGTATGAAAATAATCAGAAATTATGAATCACTACATGGAAATAACAATTCAGTAAAATTTACAAAAAGGTCTGGAAAATTTGCAGAATCTTATCTGTAAATCATTTTATGTAAAATTTACTAATCCGTACATGTTACTTTTATATGTTGAAATCTGTAAACCTTAATCTGTAAATTTTACATATCGAGTCTGCAATTATTACAGATAAACTTATGTCAATATTACTGAAAATTTAATGTAAAAATGAAATCTGTAAGTAATGGCGAAAAGTGAAATAGGTTCGATAGGTTCACGATAATTGATAGCAAAATATTTGTGAAAATATAAATGTATGTATTTAAACCCTAAACAGAATGAAAAAATCACAACTTTCATTTACATTACTAGACAGTAAGCATTACAAATGTCAACAAAGTACCGAACAAAATTTATAAGCTTACTATAAATGATAAAGCATGTCTGGTCGTAGTATACCATTGATTAATTTTTTCAATTACTAAACACAGTACCATTTTAGATATTTCATCGATACATGAAATTAAATCTAATTTATCACTCATTTTACATTATAAGCGTAATAATGTGTATCAAAGCAGATAATTCGAAGGGAGAACATAGCTAAAAATAATTTTTCATTTATGAGATAAATACCATATGTTTTTCCGAAAGTGGGACCATCATGACTCATTATGATTATAAAATTGAAAAATTGACTACTAGCAGATAATTACTTATATTTTTCATTAATAATTTGTTTTTACTTGCAACAGTTATGCAACAATAATGATAGAACATTTTTACAGATTTCACACAATTTATCCGAAAATATTTTATAAAATTATGTAAAATGTACGGATATAATATGTACTTTCTACATAATGCCATTTGTAAAAACGACATATTTTAGTTTAAATTTTACAGAAAATGGACTGTAAGTTTTACAAAGCACTTTTTCCGTGTACTGTTTCGAAATTTTCGATAATTTACAAGTGACGATCTTCTAAACATTAAGAGCTAAAAATTTGACGAAAATCTCATTCCAATACGGAGTAAAACATGGTAAAAATTATCTGAATAAAAAAATGTCATTTTAAAAAATAGACAAATTGATATGGATTAACCCGAATACATATATTGATAGCTCTACAGCCGGAAGAACATTTTCGTTACAGGAACCGAAAAAACCCGAAGAAATAGAGATTTGGTATTATAACACAATTGATCACCAATATGGATCCAAGTGAAATATTTTTACATATCGCAATTGCAATATTATAATGATGAAATATTGGATTACAGTCGGATGTAATTTTTTTTCGAAACAACACAAAACATTGGATTCACTTAATTAAGCAGATCCGAACGTAACAGAGACGACGCAGGCCGATGCGATAAACGATGACGAAGTCGTTGAGGAGTTGGGAACTTCTGAAATTGAAGAGCAAGACGAACTCGATCTTCTCATCAGAGAGTGCGAAAAGCACGCATTTTCAGATGGGAAATATTTTACGATCGATACGGAGAGGTCATTACTCCATGGCAATCTTTTTGGTGTATGCCAATTGCGTCCCAGTAATCGAGTGATTAAAGGCGCATTCAGATCTCCAACGAATTTCGCTACTCACATAAAAGTATGTGGTACAATACATTAATAAATAACAGAACATCTTTATTCAGCAAATTGTCATCCAATATTACTGCATTCCCAGCGCATACATGAAGATGAGTACCAGGCCTTCCTCGATTATAGAAGGAGTAAAAAACTACAAGGGCCAACAATTCGAGAAAGTGAAAAGGGAGTAACTTGCCAATTTTCTCAACGCAAATTTGAAACTAACGTGACAAATTACGTTATCCAAAGTATGGCACCGTTATGTACGGTTGAAATGCCCAGTTTCCGAAAAATATTCGATGGTCAGTCCTTTGTCAATATATTATCAATTCAATCATTCAATGCGTTCTTTCATTTCGATGTATTGATAGTGATAGATCATTTCAACATTATTGAAATATATTCAAACTGAAAAATGTATTCAGTTTTTATGCTTCAAAAAAATTTAATTTATAATTAATTAATTAAATTATAAAGTTTTTTATCTATCTATTTTGTTAAACAGTCAATGAGATATGAACTTTCGAAGAATTTCATAGTTTCGTCTCAAATTCTCACAACTCCATATAAATGTATAAAATTCAATGTTTTCTTCTCAAGTCGTTTTTCAAATGTACTTATTAATATTATAAGCTCACAAATCTTGAAGGCAATTTTACTTTTGTATTTAATGATTAGAATCCTTTTTTTAAACACGAGTATACCGCTCAGTTTCATTTATCATCTTTCAAAAGTACTATCGTCTATATCGCATATTTTAATTCGCGTCGTCGGTAAACTATTTACTATTTACGATTCTTACTATTTTTCCGGACTCTGTTTTTTTTCATTTGAATATATTTGTTATTACTTTTAATGTGTTGTACGATGGCTCATTTAACATATGAACCGTTAAAATTAAAACATTAAAATTAGCAAAATAGCACATTAAAATAATTGAAGTGGTACAAATGATGGATCGAGATTTTTCATTTTTAAATATTTGTTATTTTTGTTGTAACATTTTACAAAAATGGAAATGATTTGCATGAAATGTGAAAATGACAATGGAAATAAAAAAATATTTTAGCGTAAGAAATATCGTTCGAAATATCTATTCATCATTTTTACAACTTCTAATTATTTTAATTTGCTACTTTTAACCATTCGTATATTTAATCAGACATTGTACAACACATTTAAAGCAATATTTAAACATTTTTATGAAAAAAAGTAACATTCATACATAAAGAGAGTGTTTTTATGTATCGTGTTTTCAAACATATTTAAAAAAATGATTTTATAATCATTTTCATAAGTTTTTTTCTTTTAAGATTATTCTTAAAAGAAAAAAACTTTGGTGGCGGAGCCCTTATATATGTGCCTTTATACAGTATGCGGCAATTGAAGTGGGACACTAAGTTTTTTGCGTGTCTCAGCCGGAGTTTTACCGATTTCAAAAATCGAAAAAAACACTTTCGAGGAAATTTAATAACCTTGCAAATGAGACTAGTTCCAACTGGATCGGTTGATAATTAGTCAATTGCGAGATGATTTTGTGAATCGGTGCAAATCGGGATTTTGTACGACCATCAAAAAAGTACCTTTCCAACACTCGGATCTCTTTTTAACCTACGCCATTCGAAAGGGCATCTCGCGCCGTTGAAAAAACACCCCCTACACGTGGGGATCGGATAATTCCAGGAGGAGTTATACACCCTGGAAGTTATAATCGTTTATGAGCAATAACGCGAGAACGCCTCGACCGATTCGATCGAAATTTTTCGTGGAGTCATAGTTAATGATGCCCTTAATACTGGTATGAGTAATATCTATACGGCTATCCTCGTAGACGAGATCTTGGTGTTTCCCCGGTGCACTTTTTTGCATTTCGATATTTTCCATATCGAACGCCTTTTGTGTCGCAAATGAGAGTTGGAACATGTTAAAGGGGACGTTTTAACGATTAAAACGTGTGGTCGTTCAATTGTGAAATCAGACCCTATTGATAGCAGCAGGTCATCGAAAAAAACCGGTAAAAAAATAATTTTCCCATGGTCCACACGTTCCTTTCCACAGCGAAACAGTTGAACATCGTCGTTCGTATTTGAATGAAATTTTTTTCGCTCAGCGGTTTTTTTACCGGTTTTTTTCGATGACCTGCTGCTATCAATAGGGTCTGATTTCACAATTGAACGACCACACGTTTTAATCGTTAAAACGTCCCCTTTAACATTTTCCAACTCTCATTTGCGACACAAAAGGCGTTCGATATGGAAAATATCGAAATGCAAAAAAGTGCACCGGGGAAACACCAAGATCTCGTCCACGAGGATAGCCGTATAGATATTACTCATACCAGTATTAAGGGCATCATTAACTATGACTCCACGAAAAATTTCGATCGAATCGGTCGAGGCGTTCTCGCGTTATTGCTCATAAACGATTATAACTTCCAGGGTGTATAACTCCTCCTGGAATTATCCGATCCCCACGTGTAGGGGGTGTTTTTTCAACGGCGCGAGATGCCCTTTCGAATGGCGTAGGTTAAAAAGAGATCCGAGTGTTGGCAAGGTACTTTTTTGATGGTCGTACAAAATCCCGATTTGCACCGATTCACAAAATCATCTCGCAATCGGCTAATTATCAACCGATCCAGTTGGAACTAGTCTCATTGGCAAGGTTATTAAATTTCCTCGAAAGTGTTTTTTTCGATTTTTGAAATCGATAAAACTCCGGCTGAGACACGCAAAAAACTTAGTGTCCCACTTCAATTGCCGCATACTGTATATGTGCGTTGTATATGAGCCTTATAATATCAGTAAGTGCATTTGAAAAAACTCAGTCTAGAAAAATACGTTGAGTTGTTTGATGCATATTTTTTACAAAACTGATTTTCCGTTATTGCTTTGTATTATTTATTTATTAAAGTATCGCTTATTTCACAAATTTCCGACAAGTTTCGTGATGGAACTTCGATTCTTTTCCTTTTTTAGAAAATTTTAAGATAACATTATTTCTTGTAATTAGTTCAAAGTTTGTCCTTTGTTAATGTAGATTTGAAAATAAAGAACCGGACGTGCACCTTGAAGCCCATACCCCTACAGCATGAAATATTGTGTCAATATTGCAGTTATATTCCCGGAGCATGGAATATTTCGAAAGTTGCTGCAATATTATAGTAATGTTGCAGGGACTTCCGGTTGTGGCAGCGTAGAGAGTGCACGTGGGCTAGGAAGTGTGGTGTGATTTACGAAAATTTAGGGAGAATAAAGGAAAAGAAGAGTGCAGTGAAGGTGTGAAAGTGAGGAAGAATTGATCAGAAAAGCGAGGAGAATGAAAGAAGCGGGGGGTGAGGTGAGGGGAAGAATAGAAGTGGATGAAAGACAGGCTGTAGTAGAAGAGGTTATGTGCGAGACGGAGGAAGAGGAAAGGGGCAAGGACAAGAGCGGATGCAGGGACGGAGGGATAGAGCAGCAGCAGCGCGGCGGCAAAGATGAGAAGGTGAAAAAGGAAGCGGTCGGTAAGGAAGAGAAGAGAGTAAGGATGGTAAAAAAGAGAGGGCGCCCGAAAAAAATAGAGAATAACAGGGATGTCAGAGAGTTCTTATGGAAAAAGGGAATAGAGGAAGAAGATGAGTTGCAGTCGCCACCGATGAAAAGGATGCTGAAAAAAATGAAAAACAGCAAAGAAAAAGGAGTAAAGAATGCAGAGAGATCGATGACACAGGAAATGGCAGAGGAAGAGAACGGCGAAAGCGAAAGCGAAGGGAATGTGTATTCGTGGATAAGAGGACTACAGGAGACGGAAATAAGATTGAGAGGAGTCATGAGGAACAGTTTGGTAGAGCTGGAAAGATAGATAAGGAAGGAAAGAGAGCAGTGGTGGAGGGAGGAAATGGAAAGGCTGAAGAAAATAAGCGAGGAAGAAGGTGAAGAGCAATGTGAGAGTTGCGAAGAAAGAAGAAAGGAGACGCAAGAACAAAATAAATGAGTGAGGGAGCTCACAGAAAAAATGGAGAAGGAAAGAGAGCAGTGGAGCAAGGAGCGAAGAAAGCTGATAGGTATAATAGGAATGCTACAAGACGAAGTGGGCAGTGGGGGACAGAGCAAAGGAAAGAGAAATGAGGAAAAAAAGAGAGAAGTAGGAGAGAGAGAGGACGGCGAAGAGAGGAGAAGAATGATGGATAGCAACAACAGACGAGAAAATCGGGACGGGGGATGCAGGGGAGAAAAGGAGATGTGGTGCAGAGAAGTTGAAAAAAGACGGGAGGAACATGAGGCAGTGGAGGAATGGAACGAGGTGAGAAGAAGAGGAGCAAGAGGGCGCGACGGAAGCGATATGAGAAGATCGGAAGAGTTCGGAAGAAAGGAGAAAATAATGAAAGAAAGGCCGGCAAGATTGAGGGAGACAGAGTGGAGAGAAGAAAAGAGAGAGAGGGAATACAGGAAAAATAATATATACATCAGGTTCAGAGAAAGAGATGGATACACAGGAAGCCAAGCTGTAGAAGAGATTGAAAAAAGGTGCGGACAAGAAATAAGAAGGCAAGCGACGGTAAGAAGGGCGGGAAGAGAAGCGGTCGTTTTAAACTTCAGAAACTGGTCCGAGAAGATGGAGATAGTGAAAAAAAGGAGGGAGCTAAGGGGCACAGGAATAAGGATTGAAGATGACATGACGAGAAGAGAAAGAGTAGTGCAGAGGTGGCTTGAAGATGTAAAGATGAACGAAGAGAGGCTTGGAAGGAAAGCAGAGGTAAAATATGGAAAAATTTGGCTGGAGAAAAGATGGTGGAGATGAAACGAGAGGAAAGGTGAAATTGAATCTTGGGGAGAAGGAGGCGGAGGGATGTGGTTCTTTCGTGGAGACCGGGGAGGACGGCGATGAGGAGGACGGAGGCAGCTACGAGGCGAATGAAGAAAGAAGAGAAAGGAAGGGGCGGAGGAAAGATGTAGAAAGTAGAGAGAATGGAGAGGGGGTGGAGGTGCAAAGAGAAAATAAGGTGGTGATGTGGAATATTGCGGGGATACACAAGATTGGGGATGCGTGGGAGTTTTTGGAAGAGGCAGGAGTAATAATCTTGCAAGAGACGTGGGTGGAGAAGAAAAATGAGAAAACGGTCGAGTTAAAACTGAGTGGCAAATATAAATGGTTTTTTAAAGCGGCAAGCAGAGAACAGGGGGTAAAAAAAGGAAGAGCTAAAGGAGGACAGGCGATTGGAATAAGAAAGAAGGAAGAGGCAAAATGGGAAATAAAAGAGTGGGGGCATGGATTAATAATGAGAAATAGAGGTGGAAAGGGGGCAGTAACAATAATAACTGCGTATAATAATGTAGGTTGGAGAAAAATGGAGGAAGAAATGAAAGAAAAGATATGGGAGGAAGCAGAAAGGAGGAACAGAGTGATAATAGTGGGAGACTTGAATGCGAGGATAGGGGAAGAGCAGGGAAGGAATGAGGGGGGTAGAGAAGAGGGAGAAAATGAACACAGAAGATCGCAGGACAAGACAGTTAACACAGAGGGTAGAAGATTATTAGAAATGTGTGAGGAGTTAGGATTAAAGGTTATAAACGGGAGGGTAAATGGAGATAGGGAGGGAAGCATAACATTTGTAGGGGGGAATGAGGAGTACTGTGGATCCGTACTGGATTATGTGATAGTAGAGGATAGAGGGGAGGGAGGAGAGGTGAGATGGCTAAGGGTGGAGAAAAGAATAGAGTCGGATCATTTGCCGATAGTATTTGGGATTGGGGAAAGTGAAGGAAAGGAAGAGGAAAAAGAAGAGGGAGAGGGGGGAGAAAAGCAGGAGATAGGGAGGCTAATATGGAAAAAGGAAAAAGCGAAAGAGTTCCAGGAGGAGTTGCAAAAGGAGATGAAGAGGGATGGGGAAATAGAAGAATGGGAACAGCTGAAGGGAAAAATAATCAAAACAGCGGAGAGGATAGGGTTAAGACAGAAGAAAAATAAGAATCGAAATATAAGTGGGCTGCCGAGATGGTTTAATGAAGAGTGCAAGTCACAGAGAAGTAAAGTCTGGGACAAGTTAAAAAGGTTTGTAAAACAGAGAAGTGCAGAGACGAAGAGGGAACTGATAAAAGAGCGAAAGAAGCTGAGGGTGGCGAGAGGCGAGGGAGGAATGGAGGAATGGAATTTGGGCAGAGGTGGGAAAGGCAAAGGATATGGCGAAATGGTGGGACGCGATAAACAAATTTAGAAATAAAAGAAGAGGGGGGGTGGGGAAGAAGATAACAAAAAAGCAGTGGAAGGAACATTTTGAGGAATTGCTAAATGGGGCGAAGACGAGAAATGCTGAAAGGTTGGAAAGGGTGGGGGAAGAAGGATCAGTAGCAGGAGATGAAGGGGCGGGAACAACAGAAGTAGAGGTAGATGCGGAGAAATGGGAGTTTTATGCGGAATTTGGAAAAAAAGAATTGAAGAGGGCACTGGCAAAAATGAAGAACGGAAAGGCGGCAGGGGAGGATGGAGTAGTCATAGAAATGCTTAAAGTAATGGATGAGATACAAAGGGAGGAATTGAGAAGAGTGTTGAATAAAATATGGAAGACAGGGGAAATGGCAAAAGGGTGGGAGACAGCAAGAATTGTGCCGATATTCAAAGGGGGAGAAAAAGAAAAGGTAGAAAACTATAGAGGGGTCTCACTGTTGAACATCGGGTATAACATTTTAACGAAAATGATGACAGAAAGGTTGTGCACCTGGATAGAGAGAAACGGAAAATTAAGGGAAAGTCAGGCAGGATTCAGAAAGAAAAGGGGGACAAGGGATCATATATTTACACTAAATGGAATAATTAACAATAGATTGAGGACAAAAGGGGGGAAGCTATATGTAGCATTTATAGACTTTAGGGCGGTGTTTGATAAGGTGTGTAGGGGGAAAATGTTGCGCAAACTAGAAAAGATAGGGCTGGAGGGGAAGATGTTGAAAATGATAAAGGAAATTTATAGAGATACGACGGCGGAAGTGCAAGTAATGGGGAAAGTAACGGAAAGATTTGAAACTAATCAAGGAGTGAGGCAAGGTTGCGCTTTGAGTGGGGTGTTATTCGATCTATATATCGATGATTTGGAGGAGAGATGGGAAAGAAAAAATGAGGGAGGAACAGTGATCGGAAAGGAAAAAATGTATGCAATAAAGTATGCGGATGATGTAGCGGCGGTAGCGGAGACGCAGGAAGGATTGCGGAGCATGCTCAGGGATTTAGAAAGGTGGACAGAAGAAAACATGATGGAAGTGAATGTTAAGAAGACAAAAATAATGATTTTTAGAAATGGTGGGCGGCTAAAGAAGGAGATGAAATGGAGGATAAAGGGAGAAGAAGTGGAGGTGGTAAATGAATTCAGGTACTTGGGATATATCTTCACGTGCAAGAATGCGATATGGGCGCATGCGAAGTATATAAAGGGAAAGGCACAGAAAGCAGCGAATGCGGTATGGGGAGTCTGGAAGAGAGCAGGAAGAAATGTGATGGAAGAAAGGCTGTATTTGATGGAGGCAATAGTGAGAGCGGGATTGTTGTATGGAGTAGAGGTATGGGGAATGGGAAAGATTGGAGTGATGGAAAGCGTACATAATAGGTGTTGTAAAATGGCATTAGGAGTGGACAGAAGAACACCAAGGTACATATGGAGAAAGGAAATCGGGGTAAGAACGATGGAATACATCATTAGAGAAAGGGCACTGAGATATGTACGAGAGGTTTTAAGAATGAAGGAGGAGAGATGGCTAAGAATTTGTTTGATGGAGGAAATTAGGGGTTTGGTAAATGGAAGGCCGAGTAGGTGGGGGAAGGATTTGAAGAAGGTGCTAGGGGAAATGAAAATAGCTGAGGTTATAGGGATGATCTGGGAGAAAAAGAGTGAGGAAGAAATTGATAGATGGATAGAGAAAGGATTGAACAATTTGAAGATAGAGACGCTGAAAAAGGAGGAGGAGGCGATAGAGAAATCGACGTACAATAAAGTTTACAAAAAAATAGTGGAAAATGTGGAGGAACCATGGAGATATTGGTCAGAGGAAGGGGTGAAAGGAAGGGACAAAGAAACATGGGCAAGATTGAGATGTGGAAATGTAGGGAGAGCAGGGAAAAAAGGTGAGGACGAGTGGGGGTGCAGAATTTGTGGGAAAAAGGAGGAAACGATGGAGCATCTGCTCGTATGTAAAAAAGGAAGGGAATTAGTGGAGGAAAAAAGCAGGAAAGATGTAGAATTATGGATGAAGGGAAAGGAGGAAGGAGCAATTAAAGAGGAGTTGATAGCGGCACTAAGGGAGGAAGTGGACGGAGGATTGTGCGAATTTTTTAGAGAGGTAGAAAGAATATGTAAGGAGGGAGTAGTAAGAAGGGGCGCGGGGCGGGATGAATGAAGTGGCAATATGGTAGATAAATAAGGAAAAAGATATGTAAAAAGTTGTAAAAAACTAATAAGTTGTGCAAATAAAACTCAATTATATAGTAATGTTGCAGCACAATGTATCATCCTAATATTGCCAGCAATGTTAAGGCAATATTAATGGAATATTGCAACAGGATTTCATGTTTAAATATTATGTATAATTTAATTCGTGGATTAAATTATTGTTATTACAAATGATTAAAAAGTACCCATTTAACAAAGATTTAGTTAATTCAATTATCACAACAATGATTATTGCTGAGGTATAGTAGTAAAATAATAATATTCAATAATATATCATTATTGTTATAGTATATGCACACGTCTACTGAACTATTATATTTGAGTATGAAAATAGTATTTAACAACTGTATAAATATAAAAATGCAGTCAGATGAGAAAAGATATTTATTTTTATGTACACTGGAACAATACAAACATTCAATACATTCAGTTTCCTCTCAGAATACATATAAATATTTATTTCTTAAAATGTCTCAGGGGCATAGCAAAATGATCGTTTTGTTTTCTGGGCATTATCCCCATCTTGTGCATTTATATTATAAACACTTGTGCAATCCTCTAGAATAACAATGGACATATCGAAGTTGTCCGAAGAGCATGGGTTTTCATAAATAATACCCGTACGTTCGTAAAAGCGACCAATAAGTAATGTTTCTTCGTCGACCTGAACTATATTATCTATCCTGATAATTTTATTATTGAATACTAATTTGCCTGAAATAATAAATCACCCAGAATATTATTCGAACATAAAATTAAACTTTTGAGAAATATTGCAGAAATATTTCAAGTAACATTGCAGCAATATTTCAGGTAATATTTCAGCAATATTGAAAAAAAAGTTGCAAAAGCGGACATTGGAATGTTTTTGGGATATTGTTGCAATATTGCGTGAAATATTCCAATCTT
This sequence comes from Heteropelma amictum, assembly GCA_959613375.1. NCBI lineage: Eukaryota > Metazoa > Arthropoda > Insecta > Hymenoptera > Ichneumonidae > Heteropelma > Heteropelma amictum. The sequence goes on along the minus strand of OY390721.1, from coordinate 4,359,546 downwards.
GCAATGAATTATTTCTACAATATTGTGGCAATATTTTATGCTGTAGGGGTATCGAGAAATACGGTCTGCAGATGAATTGAAAGTCTTTACGAACAAGAAATGAATAACGTTCGGGAGAGACTGCACAAAGATGCAGATTATGTCTGCACTACCACAGATATATGGACTTCAAGGAGTCGTAGATTTATCGGTGTCACAGCACATTGGGTAGGGGTCAAAATCGAACAGGAATGGTTAAATTTAATCTGTTCCAGTGCAAAAAAATATTTCGTATGGAGACCCTGGCGGATTTGCCAACCACGATTTCGTGATAGGTATGTTTTGGACAAATGACATACCACAAAATCGTAGTTTTTCTGGTTTGCAAACCACGGAAACTACGATTTTCTCCGCCAGGGGATGTAGCTAACATGTGTAAATCTGACACGGAAATTACAGATTGATTCGCCAACACTGATGCGGAAGTCGGTTGCCATCGCGTGCCGAAGATTTGCAGGAACGCATTCAGCAGAACGCATCATAGATATGCTAGTCGAAATCAACGCCTCTTTCGGCTTAGGTGCTGAAAAAATCGTCGCAACTGTCACTGACAATGGTGCGAATTTCGTCAAAGCTTTTCGAGAATTCGGGGTCAATGCGGAAAATTTATGAGTCGGTATGTATTGCGTACTTAATCCTCGTTCGAAATTGGTATGTACTCGTCGTCGTATTTTAAATATTTTGAAAAATTTCAGACTTAAATCTGCCCGAGGGAGATGAACCTGAAGCTACTACATCATATGCAGTTGAAACGGGTCCCGATAACGTCGATATTCCTGTAGAAGAGGATGCATTCATTTGCGATGATGTCAACTTTCTCGCTGGCATCTTGCCGAAACATCTCCGATGTGCAAGTCATACTTTGAACTTGATTGCATCCGTCGATGTAATGAAAATTATAAAATCTTCACGTTATCTTGCCGATACACATTTTCGAGTTTTGGAAAAATGCACGGCAATTTGGAAGGCCTTGCGTTCTCCACAGTTGAATGAAATTGTGCAGGAACATGTAGGAGCTGCCTTACCACGTCCTGTTGTTACGCGATGGAATTCTTTGTTCGATTCTCTTGAACGAATCGTGACATTTAAAGAAAAGATTATGCAGGTAAGCTCTGAAATCGGTATTTCAAATATAATGAACGACTGTGATTTCGGATATCTGGAAGAGTATCTAGGAGTTGTAAGACCATTAGCACAAACAATTGACATCCTGCAAGGTGAAAGTTTCTGCTACTACGGATACCTCCTTCCATCTCTAACATCCTCGAAAAGAAAATTAAATTCACTGCATCAGCCGAATTCAGACGCTAGTAAACGGTTTGCACCACTGGTAACTGGTATAATTGAATCGCTAAATGATCGATTTGAATCGTTTTTTACTATGCAAGATGATGTGGCGGATGCAGCTATCGCAGCTGTTAGCCATCCACGCTTCAAATCGAGATGGCTCACTTTGTTTTCCGAATCGACTCGTCGAAAAGTGGAAAACTTTGTACTCAAAGCAGCTATAGAGGAGCGTACGAAAGGGAACAAAACAATTTCTGAAGATAATGTGACGGAAACGGAAAGAGACGATTTTTTTTACTTTGGCGAGGAGCAGGTATCGAATTCTTTCAATGGGTCTGGACCCGTGAGCATTGAAATCGCAAAGTATATGGCAAGTCAAAGTAGAGAATTGGTTATGCTGAATAAGTACCCTATAATGCGGAAATTATTTATTAAATTCAACACTCCTTTACCATCATCTGCTCCCGTTGAACGATTATTTAGTTTTGCGACAATGATGAATTTACCGAAGTGGAATCGTTTATCCGATAAGCACTTCGAACAAAGAGTGCTCATGAAAACAAACGCTGTAAAAGCTTCAAATACGTGAAATCTAAAAATTTCGAGTCATTGTTGTATCGATCAAAAACTTTATGACTAGCGTATTAGTTACATTTACCAATCAGTTCAAATGATTAACTGAACCCTACGCCACCACTTGTTCATTATCGACATTTTGTCACAAATTGCTTTTAGTTATAGCTATGGCTGAATTATCGCCACCTTCAATGATTCTATCTTATGGCTGAGTTTTCGCCACTTTCAATTAATTGCTATGGCTGAATCATCGCCACCCTCCGTAACTTTTATGTCTGGCTGAATTATCGCCAACTGCAGCGCTTTAGCCGTACGCGAAGATTATTTACTACGTAGTTATCGCTATTACAAGATCATTTGCATATTATGAAATTATTGTTTCCATTTGAATTTTTTACTTATGTCAAACTTTTTTTTATACCATGTCGAAGTGTATTTCAAACATTTCGTTGAAAATATTAATAATATTACATATTACCATGATATGCACGTTCGAAAACGTTTTGTGTTTGCGCCAATAAATGTATACATAATATGTGACCTTCGAAGAGACTGTTGTATTTTTTTTACGTTTTTGTTCATTCTATTTTTTTATAAAAATTATATGATTGCAATAAATGCAAGCTTTTAACGAATGATAATATTGTGTATTGAGTCATTTCTTAAAATCATCTGAACACAAACTTTTTATATTTGTAAAGAACGGCCAAACAGATCCTCTTTCGTGCTCGTTCTTTCGATCGCTCTCTTTTCGATCCTTCTTTATCTATTGTCTTCTAGGCATCTTATTTTCTTGCATTCCATTCTGTTCTTTCGAATTTTTAGATTTCTTCCATCATCTCCTCCCATTATTCTTCTTCTGTTCCTATTTTTTCTTTCGAACTTATATTTCTTTCGAATCTCAAACTCTTTAATTTAACATTTTTTTATTTTTTATGGTTTGAGCTACTTCGGACAATACTAACAAGCTCGACTGAAAAACTTTCGATTTTCTCGAAAAGTTTCGAACATTGAAAAATTGGCTCTTCTCGCAATGAATTATCGAGAAAAGCATAGAAAAAATGTTTGGTGCTGGATGCGAAAAGGTCGATCATTCAGAAAAATTTTAATTTCGATACAAAAGTATCGAGTACCGAGAAAATTTTCGCTACTCCTACACATAAGCATCGAGTATCGAGAAAAATTTCGAGAAAAAATCAAAGTCAATACAATCTTTTTCGCGGATTCAGGATCTGAGCTCAATCTCATTAAACTAGAATGCATCCGGAAACCCGATTTAATTAATCACACCATTGTCTTTGAATTACACGGAATCTCGGCAACGGATTTGCCTATGACTCTTGGACACGTGAAAATCGATCTCAAAAACAAACTCGAAAATTTTCACGTCGTAAACAACGATTTTCTGTAGAATTCGACGCAATAATCGGACAAGAATTACTCGGTTTGAGTGGTGGCGCGATTGATTGGGAATCGAGATCAGTACGTATCAGGGGAGAACAAATTCCATTTGCTAGTCCAGAATCGTTTCTTTTGAGGGCCCGTCAAAAGACGATGATGTTCGTAAAAGTGGGAAACGCACTCGAAACCGGATATTTACCAAAACTCTCTTTTCCTGACGGCGTATACGCAGGCGAAGCCTTAGTCACGAACGACAACGGTAAAGCTTATATTTACGCAATCCCCTGGATAAAGACATTAGAGTGGATGTTCCCGTAATTTCGCTGTATCTTTTCGATATGAGCACAGACGAGAACGATCAAACGAACGAAAGTTCCGCGAAAAACCAGACCCTAGGAAGCACAAACGCATCTCGGACGCGAGATAGCCGTGTTAACGGAGTAATAAACCTTTTGCGTCTTGACCACTTAAATGTTGAAGAGCGTAATGCCGTACTAGAACTTGTTAAGTACGCAGACCTCTTCCACATTCCAGGAGAACCTCTCAGATCGACAAACGCTTGTACACATCGTATTACGACAACTGACGACACACCGATACACACGAGACAGTATCGTTTTCCATATCAACAAAAATCAGAACTCGAAAAACAAATCGATAGTCTATTGAACCTCGATTTATCGAACCATCTAACTCTCCTTACAATTCGCCTGTTTGGATAGTGCCGAAAAGAGCCGACTCTCAAGGTAACAAAAAATGGCAACTCGTCATCGATTTTAGAAAATTAAACGACAAAACAATTGGAGACGCGTATCCTCTGCCTCTAATAACCGATATACTTGATCAATTGGGTGGAGCCAGATACTTTTCTATTTTCGACTTGGCGTCAGGGTTTCACCAAATCCCTATGGATTCTCGAGACAAACATAAAACAGCTTTCACGACTCCTCATGGGCACTATGAGTTTACTCGCATGCCTTTTGGACTGAAAAACGCTCCCGCTACTTTTCAACGTCTAATGGACGTTGTGTTAAAAGGCCTCCAAGGCAACGAACTATTTGTGTACTTGGACGATATTGTCATCTATTCCACAAATATCGAGGAACATCAAAGAAAATTTCGAAAACTTGCCGAAAAACTGGGCACAGCCAGTTTAACTTTACAAACCGACAAATGTGAATTTTTGCGAACGGAAGTCCGATATTTGGGACATTTAATATCAGCCGACAGATTAAAACCAGACCCGAAGGATATCGAAGCAATACAAAAATTCCAGGTTCCAAAAACCCAGAGAGTCAGAGAATTCCTCGGTCTCGCCGGTTATTACAGACGTTTCATCGAAAACTTCGCAAAAATCGCAAAACCCTTGTGCGATCTCAGAAGTAAAAACATTGATTTTAAATGGACTCCTGTACACCAGGAGGCATTCGAAATATTGCGCGATAAACTCTGCACAGCTCCAATTTTACAATACCCTGACTTTTCCGAACCATTCATAGTTACTACCGACGCATCGAACATCGCGCTCGGAGCTATCCTTTCTCAGGGAAAAATCGGAGAAGAACATATAATTTCAGCAGCCTCTAGAGTCTTGAACAAAGCCGAGAAAAACTATTCTACAATCGAGAAAGAGATGGCAGCAGTAGTTTTCGCGCTCAAAACTTTCAGACCGTATCTCTACGGCCGCCAATTCACTCTGCTCACAGATCACCGACCTCTCGTATGGGTGAATTCAACGAATGATCCTACATCGCGAGTACTCAGGTGGCGGGAAAGGCTGAAGGAATTCGATTTCAAAACTGAGTATAAACCGGGAAAAATCAACACTAACGCAGACGCCCTTTCCCGAAATCCCTACGTACTCCCGATTCATTTTAAATGGAAAACTCTAGCACCTCCGTACCAAAACGACAGGTATACACACGCGTTGCCTCTCAGTAGAAGTGTAAGCGCGACTTAACTCAGTCCACATGACGACAATTCAAAGAAAACGAGAGTCACAGAACCTAAAATTCAGGAAACTCCTACAGGAGCGATTCCCTCAATATCGGATACAATCCAAACTCCTGTATTGATTGAACCTCTGGAACAGTTGTCGCAAGGTCAACCAAATCTCGAAAAACTCGCAATAACACAAGAAGCACTGGATCCGGAAAATCTCGATATAATACAGAAACAACAAAACCCCGAAATCTCACGAAATCAACCAAATCTCGAAATCTCACCGAATCAATCAAATCTCGACAATCCACTAAATCAGCCAAATCTCGATAATCTACTAAATCAACCAAATCTCGATAATCCAGTAATTTCACGAATCCAACAAAATCCCGAAAATCCAGTAACTTCGTTGAATCCAGCAAACTGAGAATCAAGTTATTCTCTCAGAGTCTCTAAAATCCATAAACCCGGTAAACACGCAAATCTCGAAAGATCCAGTAATCTCGCAAAGTCCAGAAAATCCTTCAAAGTCTCGAAACCTCGAAAACTCTTCAATCTCGCAAAATCCCGTAATTCCAGAAAGCCAACCAAATCTAGAAAAACAAAAATATCCAGTAAATCCAGATAATCTCGTAAATCTCACTACCTAATTAAATCAAGAAAAGCACGTTATTAAACCTCGTCGTAAAACTCGCAAACCCTTCAGGAATCGATTAATGTTGCAATCCATGACTCTGAATTCCAGACAACATCATCCTCCACCTCCTCGTCGTCCTCGGCGAGATCATCATCTTCCTCCGAAAGTGAAGATGATCCTAATTCAAACAGGATGATCGTACACACTCCTCAGTACAAACGGTTAACGAAACACAGCGTACCACCCAGTCCAATTCTCTCACAACTCGAAAATTAAGCTAAGAAATTTAGCAAAAGAATGATTGAGCTCGGATTAATGAAAAACCTATCACCCTCGGAACGTTTCGAAGTGGGTCAAGTTTTAGTAACAGGCACGCCAAAAAGACGAGTTTTGCACTCGTCATACGGAAAAACGACACGACTCTAGTAACTCTAGATAACTTTTCTAAAACGATACAAAATCTAAAGGTTAAACTAGAAGAACTCGATATCAAGAACGTTGCAATCTCAGTAAAAAGAAACAACTTACAAGACGCTAGCTGGCCAAAAATCAAAGAAATCCTTTCCGAAATCCTGAAAAATACAGACATTCAAATTAAAATTTGTAAAGACAAAATCACCATCCCTCCGGAAGAAGATAGAGAAGGGATAATCAAAGAAAATCACGGATCTCCTATCGCAGGACACAAGGGTGTTACCAAAACGTACAATCGAATCAAGCAAAAATATTTTTGGGAAAATCTGAAAAAACAAGTAGAAAATTACATCAGAAAATGCGAAAGCTGTCAAAGACGAAAACTCGTGCGAATAAAAACCAAACGACCCATGATAATCACTGTACGCCTCTTTCGGCTTTTGACAAAATCTCCATGGATATAGTAGGTCCAATTAATCCTCCGTCATCACTCGGACACAGATATATACTGACAATTCAGTGTAATTTGTCCAAATTCTCGTTTGCGATACCTCTACTCCACGCTACAGCCAAAGACATCGCTCATGGTTTTATCACAGGTTTCCTCGGTACTTTCGGCGTTCCCAAAGCTATCCTTACTGATCAAGGAGCAGCATTCACGGGAAAAATAATGCAACAACTCGCAAAAAGTTTAAAATTCAAACACATTAAAACCACTGCTTTTCATCCCCAATCTAACGGATCTCTAGAGCGAAGTCACCAAGTTCTCGCAGACTATCTCAAACACTACACTAACAAAAAAGATTGGCATTGATGGTTACCTCTCGCAACACTTGCTTATAACACCAGCGTTCACGAAGGAACAAGAGTAACCCCACATCAATGCGTATTCGGAAAATTAGGTCGTGTACCGTCTGAATATTCCTATCTTGACGAACTCCTCACATACGAAGATCACGTGAAAAACGTCGAAAAACAAATAGAAGATAGTCCAGAAATTGGCAAAACAAAATCTAGAACTCGCGAAACTAAAATAAAAAATCCGTTACGATAAAAAGATCAATCCCGTTGCTTTTAACGTAGATGAAAAAGTATATCTAGTAAAAAACCAGAAATCCGGAAAGCTAGACGACAATTACCAAGGCCCTTATACGATCACTGCAGTTATCCCAGATAAACCTGATATCGAAATCGAACTTGAAAATGGTAAACGTAAAATTGTACACTGCAACCGAGCCAAAATCGCGCATTAACATCGAAAACACATTTCAGGTTCCCATGGAGCACCTGAACATGAGGTTTGTCCTGGTCATCTCACTCTCTCTTTTGCACTCTATCTCTGCTCGAAATCACAGAATGCGACATTCCCATTAAACATCCGGAAATCGTTAATACTCGCGTACAATTACTGCAACGAGTCGAATTAAAAAACGTCAGAGCAATACAATGTAAAATTGAAATCAAACGTTGAGTAAAACATTGTGGGCTTCACTCACACACGTCAGAAGTGCTAAGTGGATATGAGGAATACATTCGCGTAATCCCCGAAAACACTTTACTTGTAGACGAATCCACGAATTCGATTCTTTCGAACTTTGGGATATCCGTTTTGACCAAATCACCATCATTTCCTCTAATCGTCGGAGCCTGATCCTTACTGGCACAGTCGACAAAGACAGTTATTGTACGGGAGGTCAATATTCCGATCCTTACGGCACCTGGAAAGACGTACTCGTTACAGCTCTAGTATCAATCGATGTTTACGAACAACTAGCCAAGATTAATTTTGACAAAAACGAAGTTATTTTACATTCAGGCGTTTGTTGTAAAATTACCCAAGGCAACTGTTTAAATGCTGTTGGAGGTTTTACTTACTGGGATCTTATTCCCAAGGATCAATGCAAATTTCACAATTACGAAGTCCTTTACGAAGGATCCGCCGAACGAGTGCGTAGCGGAATATCCGAAGACTCGAATGTTGAAATTTACACAATTACATCGTCCGAAGTCACTTTCGCGCTTTCTGCAAAACGAGAAACAAATTTATGCGGATATAAATTAATCGAGACAGAACATCCCAAACTCTTTATTATGGATCAAGCCTATGGCGAATTCTTTGCAAAAAACAAAATCTCGGTAATGAATATGGACATATTCGCTTACGTAAATTCAAAATTCGTTTATATGGTAAAATATTTCGCAACTCAAATCACAAATCTTTATAACGATGTCATCAGACAAGAATGCAAGATCGAAAAACAAGTTTTAAAAAACACTTTATCCTTCAATTAGTAAACTCCGCCTTGCAGAAGCGTAATGGTTAACCCTCTTCTGCAAGACTCAAGTGAGTTCTCGTTCAACCTTCTTAGAATCAACATCTCGATATACTAAATCTCCCTACCACTCGAAACTCTTGTGAAAAAATCAAACTCTGTAAAAATACGTACTCTGTAAACTACAAACGAAGTCCTGAAACCGTTGAAACAAACGTAATCAATATTCAACAAGTGAACAAAACTCAATAAAGCTTATGTTATTGGTTTTTTTTTTAAAAGCCCAAGTTTTATTTTATTTCTCTCACCGAAGAAAACCACGTTCATCTCATCGATATCCATACATCTCCTCATCAGTAAAGCTAGATCGCGCGTAGAACTTACCCTCTCTCTAGTCCCTTACGCACCCGTCACACAATCAGAGAAGCGCGTGTCCGTGAGCAAGCGACGCTCGGACGCCGTCGGAAAGAGCCGAGCGCGGTCGAGAAACTTCGACCGCCTCTTCGGCAGCTACTCTAATACATAGACGCTGAGCACGTTCATGTGGCGCGTAAGAGATTAGAGAGAGGGTAACCTCTACGCGCTATCTGGCTGCTGGCTTCTGGCTGCGCGCTTAGCACGGCTCGCGCGTGACGTCACCCGACGGCCCGCGCGAGACTCTTCTAATAAATTGTTCCCGCTTCCCTCACATCCGTCCTAATGCCAAATGCATTATAATCCCTATAAATAAGCGGAAATATATTTATATTACTAATATTATATTAATTCTCATACTTTTATCGAGGGATAAACCAACAAAACATCAAACGAATACAAGCCAATCATCAATCCGGCCGCGAATCACAAGTACGAGAATGTACCGAAAAAAAATCAACATTTTTCAAAAAAAAAAAATTAAACTTGACGTGCATGCACCTCTTTTTCTTAACCATGCATGACAAGTTTAATTTTTTTTTTTTGAAAATGTTATTTTTATTTTTCTCACTATTTGAAAAAAATACTTTTCGACGAAAACTTCTATTATTACTTAGTGTACATTTTTTACTTTTTAAAGTTTTAAATGTGGCTTCCACTTTTTTTTGTACGAAACCACCAAATTGAATCATGTAAGTAAAAAAAAGCAACAACTAAACAATTCTTCAAGCGTGAAAACTTTGACATCGGAAACGGTTAAAATACTTTGAGATTCAGCACTGACGCTTTGATTTTTCGGTGTTTTGCCTACTTCGCCACTTGACGAATGTGATATACAGTCGTGAGCAAAAGTTAGGGATCACATTGATTTTTTCGGAGCACGTCGCGAATAGTCGATAAAAAATTTTGAAAAAATTAGGGTGCATAGGAAATTTAATTAGCTTTCGAATGGTTCTAGTCCTACCTCGACCGGACGATAAAAAACAAAATGGCGTCGACTTTTGCAAAAAAGTGTATTTTCGCCGAGGTGAACATTTTTTAAAATTGCGAAAAAAGATATACAATGCTATTTCAGCGGATTATCTTGTAATGATAAGGTGATAGTATATACTTCGCTGAATCCGAAACCACCCTTAAACTTTTTGTCCGACAATTGGGAGTGGACATACGCCGTTTTGAAAGTCGGAATGAGTAAAGGGCGCTATCTCCGAAAGTACTCGACCGATTTCGCCGAGCTTCCGTGAGAAGTTGTGTGAAAATACCCTCCAAATAATGGGTTACTTAGGTGTTACGAAAATCCCGTGCACCAACGATGCACCGCCGAAAACCGTTGCATTTCGCTGTCACTTTTTCGTTTGAGAAAACCTGCCCGCCCACTTTTCGACATTCGATAATGCAAGTTAGCCTATCGTATCAACGACATTTCAACGAAGAAAATAAAAAAAAAAACATTTGAATGCGATTCCGGGATGCAAAATTATCAACGATCAAACGCGAGAGTACAACGGGACACCGGGCGAATCGACTCTGCCGCGATCTTCGTCCCCGCGCGTTGAGCGCCACTGGCCGCTGAGCAACTGCAAGCGCTCTATCGCGCGCCTTGCTGGTTGTGCATGATGATGTCTCTCTCGCACCCGAAAGATGACGGTTCAGCGTACACACACAATCCGATAGTCAGATGAATATTTATTTATTTATCAACAAATTATAAACGAAGGCTGTGCGCGCATGCAGATCTTGTGCGAAATTCAATAAATGTAGGGAACGGGGAAGTGACGAGATTTCTTACATTACTCAATTGGAGAGAATTGTAATTTGCAAAATTTTGTGTTTTGCAAGAAAAACAACCAATTTGTTTAAACATTTTTTTCACAAAAAAAGCTGCTCACGATATTTTTTCTTTCCTTTACCGAATTAGATGACACAAAATGAAACACGAAAAATCGACAAACACGAAACGAAAAATAATTTTTTGACACACTTCAGACAAACAACAATTGGACAAATAATTTTTATAACTACTTCTCCAATCCCCAGTTGTTAGAGTACTTATGAACCAGTGAATTATTGGTAATGTGTCGAAATTTGTTTGAATTTTGTCGTAGAATAATGCAAAATGATTACGTATTTGTTTAAATTATGAATAATATCAAGGTTTTTGAAAGTCATCAATGAATTTCAGATAATCTTTTTTCGTCCTCACCAATATCGATCTCATGATTGATTCTGTAGTGAGTGATTACAAAAAAAAATTACAGTTCTGAAATGACAAAAACAAATTTACCGCCAGGAATCGAACCCGCGACCATCGGCTTACCATGCCGCGCCCTTAACCACTCGGCTATTCCTTACTTGTTGTTCTCCAATAACAAGCGGAGCCCTATAAAGTGCGTTGTTGCATAGCGGGCGAACAACACGTGCTCCACTATAAAAAAATGCAGATCGAATAAAGTCCACGAATGAAAAAAGTAACGGATGGAGTTGCGAGACGTAGTCTTTTTAAATATCGAAATTTTGTTTCCGGCGGGTTTGGTTTATTGGAACACGCGAGTGTTGATCGCCCGCTATGCAACAACGCACTTTATAGGGCTCCGCTTGTTATTGGAGAACAACAAGTAAGGAATAGCCGAGTGGTTAAGGGCGCGGCATGATAAGCCGATGATCGCGGGTTCGATTCCTGGCGGTAAATTTGTTTTTGTCATTTCACAACTGTAATTTTTTTTTGTAATCACTCACTACAGAATCAATCATGAGATCGATATTGGTGAGGACGAAAAAAGATTATCTGAAATTAATTGATGACTTTCAAAAACCTTGATATTATTCATAATTTAAACAAATACGTAATCATTTTGCATTATTCTACGACAAAATTCAAACAAATTTCGACACATTACCAATAATTCACTGGTTCATAAGTACTCTAACAACTGGGGATTGGAGAAGTAGTTATAAAAATTATTTGTCCAATTGTTGTTTGTCTGAAGTGTGTCAAAAAATTATTTTTCGTTTCGTGTTTGTCGATTTTTCGTGTTTCATTTTGTGTCATCTAATTCGGTAAAGGAAAGAAAAAATATCGTGAGCAGCTTTTTTTGTGAAAAAAATGTTTAAACAAATTGGTTGTTTTTTTTGCAAAACACAAAATTGTGAAAATTACAATTCTCTCCAATTGAGTAATGTAAGAAATCTCGTCACTTCCCTGTTCCCTACATTTATTGAATTTCGCACAAGATCTGCATGCACGCACAGCCTTCGTTTGTAATTTGTTGATAAATAAATAAATATTCATCTGACTATCGGATTGTGTGTGTGTACGCTGAACCGTCATCTTTCGGGTGCGAGAGGGACATCATCATGCACAACCAGCAAGGCGCGCGATAGAGCGCTTGCAGTCGCTCAGCGGCCAGTGGCGCTCAACGCGCGGGCACGAAGATCGCGGCAGAGTCGATTCGCCCGGTGTCCCGTTGTACTCTCGCGTTTGATCGTTGATAATTTTGCATCCCGGAATCGCATTCAAACGTTTTTTTTTTTATTTTCTTCGTTGAAATGTCGTTGATACGATAGGCTAACTTGCATTATCGAATGTCGAAAAGTGGGGCGGGCAGGTTTTCTCAAACGAAAAAATGACACCGAAATGCAACGGTTTTCGGCGGTGCATCGTCGGTGCACGGGATTCTCGTAACACCTAAGTAACCCATTATTTGGAGGGTATTTTCACACAACTTCTCACGGAAGCTTGGCGAAATCGGTCGAGTACTTTCGGAGATATCGCCCTTTACTCATTCCGACTTTCAAAACGGCGTATGTCCACTCCCAATTGTCGGATAAAAAGTTTAAGGGTGGTTTCGGATTCGGCGAAGTATATACTATCACCTTATCATTACAAGATAATCCGCTGAAATAGCATTGTATATCGTTTTTCGCAATTTTCAGAAATGTTCACCCCGGCGAAAATACACTTTTTTGCAAAAGTCGACGCCATTTTGTTTTTTATCGTCCGATCGAGGTGGGACTGAAACCATTCGAAAGCTAATTGAATTTCCTATGCACCCTAATTTTTTCAAAATTTTTTATCGACTATTCGCGACGTGCTCCGAAAAAATCAAAGTGATCCCTAACTTTCGCTCACGACTGTATACTGTGACGTGACATTTCGTCTTCCGTCACCTGGACGAATGAGTGTCGACGAGAGGGTCGGATCGGCGACCCTGGGACGACGCGCGCTCCAACAGTCGCGGAAAAATTACGGCCTGGCCGTGAGTAGTCGAGTTGACGGAGGCGGTGGGCGTGTGAGAGAGAGAGCGCGTGTATATTTTGCGAGAATCGCGAGAGGCGAGAGACGCGATAAAGAGCCAGTACTTTATCTATTTTTGGTTGATCGGGGAATTTTATGTATTATGGGGATGCCACTTTGCCGCGGTCGGGATTCGACCATCAAGTTGTCATTTATTTTTGGGAAAGAAATAATCGGGAAAATTCGATCTTTGAGCCCGTTTGAGGGAGTTTTTCGACGAGCATCGCGTGGCAGCGTGTGGTCTCAGTGTCGCCTGCCACTCTGTGCGTTCAACGTGCATTGACTATCCGCAGTGTGTTCGTACCTTGCCTTGCATGCAGGCGAGGGGTACGAGAATGTTTGGGGAGTCGTCGCCACGTCATGGATGGTCCTGCGTGGCTTTGGGCGAGATTTCGACGCCTCGGGATTATCATCATTCCCAACGCCGCATTCCCGGACTCAAGGTTCGTTTAATCACGGCGCCCCTAACGTGGGATACGGGTGTTCCGGGGCGATGTGGAGTATTTTGGTGGGCCCACCACCCTGGTCGAGGTCGCTCCTCGCAGGGTGAGGGAGGCCTCCACCCATCGTCCGGAATTACCGGCAATATCCTCGGGGAGTGAGTTAACGGGACGGCCACATGGTGAGGCGCGAAACTCGCCCGACGTGGCGCGACATATCGGAAATTACAGTAGCGATTGCCTTGCCACCGGACGGGGTCCGGGGGGCACGCTGTTTTCCCCAAAATTCGCGCGGGCACGGCCGAAAATGCGGTGCGCCGCTGGCCGGCGACAGGTGGTGGGGCGCGCTGGGGTCCGCGCGCTTGCTGCCGGCGAGCCGAACCTCAGTCAGTCGGTGCTTCGCTACGATCTATGGGGTAAGTTATCTTTCTCTATTACGACGGCGGAAGGAGATGCGGGCCGAGATGCGAAGGGCCTTCGTATAATTAGGACTGATCAGGGGCTGGGTTCTTTTGTTGCATCACGGGATGTATTAGTTTTTGGTTTAATAACAGCCCTGATCAGTAATAAAACATCGAGTTGAAGCCTCGTGTCTCGTCCCCTATCCCTGGCCTATATCAAACTTGGCCTTCCGAAAATTTGCCTTGCCTTCTCGCGGAATTTCAATTTGTAAGAATGATGGTGTGAATCCCCGTGCCGTGGTACGGTGCGAGGAGTAATGTTTGAGCGCGTCAAATAATTTTTGTTAGTCGAAATAATAGGTGTTGTATCGCGTAAAGTACGTTTTAATCGCGAAATATTCTGCGTGATAAATTTTTGGGGCTGTTACAAAGGCCTCGTGCTCGCTGCTCTCGTGCTCAGGGTCGCACTCGCTCGCGTCTTGTTGTTTGTCTGTCTCTCTCTCGCGTGTTACGCCACGCGCCGGCTCGGTCCTCGGCGACGAGCGTTGTGCTTGCCTTACTAGTCCAGTCAAATTAGCATAAGTTCTATTCAAGAGGGGAACCCTCTCGCCAATTTTTTCATAGGTTGTTTGGACCTACAAGAATGTAATCGTCAATTTTCGGACTTTTCAAAGTGTATATTTCAACAATAAAAAAATTATTGAAAAAAAAAAAATTGATATTTTTGAGATATCTTTTTTGGAACGCGTCTTATCGAAAAAAGTTTCGAATAAAATTTGTTCATCATAACGTCCTCTGTAAAAAAGGTCCTAAAAAAAAAAGTGCTAACATTGTTAATTAAGCGGTTAATGGCAAATGAAAATGAAAATTCGACATTTCGTTTTTGCAACCGCAATCGGGTGTTTATCAAGATATCGGTTTGAAACTCGTACATGATGTAGAGGAGCCGAATCTCAAGAGACTCGCGCAAGATTCATCGATCTGCGAGATATAGTTTAGCAACAATCTGCGATCATCGAAAAATCTTTGCCCTTCGATACAGTTTGAAAATGAAGGCCCACAGGCTGGAAAAAAATCGAGGGGCTTCGTATCATCATGCACAAGCGATTTGAGAAAAAAAAATTAAAAATTTGTTGAAAATAGATACTGTTTTTCGGCGATTTCTGAATTTTGCTAATAAACAAAAACAATTCCGACCAAAGTTGCAAAGATATCGGAACAATTATTAAACCATCGAACTAGCTTTTGAAAAACGAACAATTTAAAAAAAAAAAACTGGCAATATTTTGATTACAGCCCGAGATATGAATGTTTTTACGTTTGTTCAATTTTATATTGTTGTAATCAACATTTTTGCAAAATTCGAGTTCCTCAGCGATCCCTACGCTTCCGGCCATGGGATTCAATAAAATTATTCCCTTTACGAGCAATTATGCCATCGCAGTTATCGATGTATTCCGATCGACGGCTGGCCGCCAAGCGCGCGGCGCCGACCGCGCGGCCGCGCGGCGCGGTAGGGATGGCCCCTCTTACTCCGCAGCCCCGCGCGAGCGGCTTAGTTAACAAATGTAATAACTTACTTAAAAATGGCCGTAGAACAATTTTTTTTTTTCAATTTTACGTGATTTTTTGTTACGAACGCGATGGTGTTCTTGAAAATTATGTTCACCCCATAGCAGACCCATGACCATATTTTCCACAAATTTTACATGTAAAAATGCTTTAAAATTATTTAACTACGGATGGGAAAAGGTATCATAAATAAATCTTTTCTTAGAAACTGTTTCATTCATTACAATAAGCTAGCAATGCATTTATAATCAATTTTTCTTGCAACATTTTTTTTCTTTTTCTGATCAATAAAACTATTGTAATGAATGAAACAGTTTCTAAGAAAAGATTTATTTATGATACCTTTTCCCATCCGTAGTTAAATAATTTTAAAGCATTTTTACATGTAAAATTTGTGGAAAATATGGTCATGGGTCTGCTATGGGGTGAACATAATTTTCAAGAACACCATCGCGTTCGTAAGAAAAAATCACGTAAAATTAAAAAAAAAAAAATTGTTCTACGGCCATTTTTAAGTAAGTTATTATATTTGTTAACTAAGCCGCTCGCGCGGGGCTGCGGAGTAAGAGGGGCCATCCTCACCGCGCCGCGCGGCCGCGCGGTCGGCGCCGCGCGCTCGGCGGCCAGCCGTCGATCGGAATACATCGATAACTGCGATGGCATAATTGCTCGTAAAGGGAATAATTTTATTGAATCCCATGGCCGGAAGCGTAGGGATCGCTGAGGAACTCGAATTTTGTAAAAATGTTGATTACAACAATATAAAATTGAACAAACGTAAAAACATTCATATCTCGGGCTGTAATCAAAATATTGCCAGTTTTTTTTTTTTAAATTGTTCGTTTTTCAAAAGCTAGTTCGATGGTTTAATAATTGTTCCGATATCTTTGCAACTTTGGTCGGAATTGTTTTTGTTTATTAGCAAAATTCAGAAATCGCCGAAAAACAGTATCTATTTTCAACAAATTTTTAATTTTTTTTTCTCAAATCGCTTGTGCATGATGACACGAAGCCCCTCGATTTTTTTCCAGCCTGTGGGCCTTCATTTTCAAACTGTATCGAAGGGCAAAGATTTTTCGATGATCGCAGATTGTTGCTAAACTATATCTCGCAGATCGATGAATCTTGCGCGAGTCTCTTGAGATTCGGCTCCTCTACATCATGTACGAGTTTCAAACCGATATCTTGATAAACACCCGATTGCGGTTGCAAAAACGAAATGTCGAATTTTCATTTTCATTTGCCATTAACCGCTTAATTAACAATGTTAGCACTTTTTTTTTTAGGACCTTTTTTACAGAGGACGTTATGATGAACAAATTTTATTCGAAACTTTTTTCGATAAGACGCGTTCCAAAAAAGATATCTCAAAAATATCAATTTTTTTTTTTTCAATAATTTTTTTATTGTTGAAATATACACTTTGGAAAGTCCGAAAATTGACGATTACATTCTTGTAGGTCCAAACAACCTATGAAAAAATTGGCGAGAGGGTTCCCCTCTTGAATAGAACTTTGTAAAATATGGCCTAATTTGACTGGACTAAATAC